>CM042013.1:80124493-80724493 GCA_023525715.1 Cichorium intybus | reverse complement strand
TCATACGGTTATCGGCAACTTCGATAACCATTGGGCGAGCCAGTTTTCCGATACTACGACCCAGACGATTAATGAATGTGCGAGATACAAAAGAATGAGTAGCACCGCTGTCGAACATGACAACAGCGGGCTCAAAGTCTAATAAATAAGTGCCTGATCCACAACATATAAACAATATTTAAACTACCGTCAAATTTAAACAATACAAGAGTGAAGGAGAATGAAGCAAAGGGGATTTTACCCGCCACAGTCGCGGTAATCGCCGGCTCCTCTGCAGTCAGTTGGTGAACACGTCCTCGTGTCACCATGGTAGTTCCCTTAGATGACGATGCACCCGCGGGTTTCATACCCCCGCCTCCACCACTATTCTTCAACAGTGGGCACTCAGGCTTTTTGTGTCCCTTCTCGTTGCAGTTAAAACAGGTAGGGACCGAAGAGGGAACCTGTGGTGATGCCACCACCACTGAGGACTTGCAATTCTTCCAATGATGACCCGGCTTCTTACAGTTGTAACACACTAACCGACTCTTGTCGTCCTGTCCTGCAGACGGCCTATACTCGTATCTCGTCTTCCCACCGTTCTTCTGCTTCTTATGTGCATCACCGGACGTCTTGGTCAGGGCGTGGTCCGCTTTCCTCTTGTGCTGCTGGGTCTGTAACTCAATCTCCCTCCTCCTAGCGGCATCCATAACAGCTGACAGTGTTGTGAACTCCTGCATGCTCACAAACTCCCGTATCTCCGTACGAAGGGCATCCTTATACCTGCTAACCAACCATGCCTCATCTCCGGCAAATGAGGGACAGAAAGACATCATCTCCAGGAACTTGGCATTCAGATCTGACACGCACTCTGAAGTCTGCTCAAAGGTCATAAACTGCTGTAGCATCCGCTGCTGCTCCACCTTGGGCACATACTGCTTCTCAAACCTCTCCACAAACTGGGCCCAAGTCATGGCTCTCAGCTCATCCTCAGTCAACAATGTCGTAACAGTCTTCCACCAGGCATTCGCCTTCTTCCTCAGCTGGCTCATCGCAACAACAACCTTGAACTGGTCTGGGCACCCGCAAGTCATGAGGGCGCTTTCAATATCGGCAATCCAGTGCTTAGCCTCTACTGGATTCAAGTCACCATTCCACTGAGGGGGGTGGCACTTAGAGAACTTCTCATAGTAATAGGCTGAGTCGCAAACAAGAGGCGCGGGTAAAGCTCCTCCGTGAACAGCTACGAAACGCTCATCCAAGAGGGCACGAACTTGGGTATTGATGTCGGTAGTGACATTCGGAATGAGGTCGTTGAAGGCATTGTTAAATTCTTCAGCGATGAGTTCCCTAACTTGCTCCATTTGGGTCTGATTTAGACGAGTAGCCGGAGCCATCTATATTCGCAGAGTAAAGAGATTATTAGGATTTATTCGTCCTAGATATTTCTATGAAGACGGAACACTCAGCTCACTGGATATTTTCAACCTTGCCCCGACACGAGATCGGCATCGGTGCTTCAAATAGTAGGGGCCCTTCTACTACCTTCCACACAAATTCCAATCTTGCATTCGCGTCTAGTTTCAAATGTTCCAGTTCGCTCTAGCCGGTTATTTAAACAACTCTCTCTCACATGGTATTACTAGCCTAGGTGAACATTTAACAATTTTAGGGCTAGCTAATGATAAGTCTAAAGGCAAAGCTCCTAATAACAATTCAAGGCAAAGCTCCTAATAACAATTCAAGGTGCAATAATCTATCAAAATAAAAGTATAAGAAACAAGGCTTACTTGGCTGACCGGCACACCCTGGGATCTTCCACTACTAGTCTTCAAAATTTTAAAGAAAATTCTTTTAGAAATTATTTTAAGGGGAACAAAATTTTAAGAGCCTCAAATTTGAGTCTAGAACATTCCTAAGAATGCCTAGTTCTCTCAAACGTGTGCTCTGATACCAACTTGTCACACCCAAAAATTTTCACAAAATATTTGAACTTTTTAAAACAACTTTTATAAAAGAAGCTAGGAGTTTACAAAAGATAAGTATCACAAAACCAAATTATGACGAAATAAACATAATAATGTGCGGAAGCAAAATAATAATAATGTCCCAAAATGGAAACTCTTCTAGTAGTGGTATCCCGGTGCTCCAAGTCACGCCTCAGCCTCTTTAATCTTAATACCTGAAAATGTTAGGGAGAACCGTAAGCATAAAGCTTAGTGAATTCAAACACAGACATCATATCAATATTCACATTTACTAATTCAAATCCAATTCCAATTATAATTACATTAATAAGCAAGGAACAAATCAATGCTTATATTAATAGGGAGGACTTGTAGGTTTGAGCCGCACCGGGTAAATCCCGTATCCTTTGGCCCCGATCCCCGCACCTCATAAATAGTATAACATTGGTGATCTTACCTAACTACCCCTCATAGTATTAATCAATCACATACAGTGCACATGTACGATTTTATAACAATAACATAGCATGCTTTAAATATTATATCTAAACAATCACACACGAGCTATCTAGCAAACATAAACACTAATACAACGGTGTGAGAGAACTCACCTTGAGTGAGTGAGTAACAGATAGAAGTCAATATAAGACTACCAATCTTGTGCAAACTTCAAGGCTTCACCTAAATAGAACTAAAGGTTAGAAGAGTGAAGTTGTGAAACTAAGAAATGAGAAGGGAGTAATCACAGCAAGGACTCTAAAACAGTCCTGCTGATCGGGACTGAATTACTCCAAAATGCACAATAGAAACATAGGATTAAATAATTTTTGCAAGAAACTACAATGGCTTAGGTTTCCAGAACCATAAGGAACTCCTCATAACTCCAAAAGATGTAAGAGATATGAATTTTACAAAAAGACTTGTCACTGCAGTCGTTGGACGGACAGTCAGGTGGTGTTGGCCAATTCTACCCAACTTGTGGGTGGAATTAGCCCCAACCAAAAATCAGAGGCACATTAGACACAAAAAGACAAGTCTCAGAGTTGGAATCGATTAAAAAGGGTTTCCAAGGCTCTAGATATAAAAATCACAAGTTGGTCAATCACAGAATCAGCATGAGCTGGTGACTGTCCATTGACCTGGAGTGTGGGTCCATTATAACCAAGTTATATTGAGAATTAACGACCCATTTTCTCCAGATATTAAATTAACTATGTAATGTACATGTGGGTATTTGGAATCACTCAGGATCATTTCCCAAACCCTCGTAATGATAAAAACAAAATGACATATCACAGCAGACCCGGATCAGACCCAACAACAGAGAAGCTATTGTTGACCATAGGTAAAGTCCTTTTTATCGAGGGTACCTTTTAAGAAAGTTGCCTAACTCGATTTGTGAACTTTGGGCACTGATATGGGGTTAATTTGAGTTCTAGAACTCGAGATATGATTTTTACAAAATGGTTACCGAATCTGATTGAAGCAGAAACATAACCTTTAATGACATATCTTGGCCAATCCACCCTTTTCTCTTTGGGATACATTCTAGGATGTACCAACTCATCCTATTTAGTCCCCATAAATATTGTGGTACTAAAAAGGATTAGAGATCATTAGGGATTCATTTATCCATATGAAAACTAGAAGAACTTAATCATAAATCCAAGTACAAAACCCTAAGATCATGATTTTCAATTTAGGGTTTTGTAGTGATCTTTCACATACACTCACACTCATATGTACATCAATGATGATGTAATGAGGTGGTGTATTCAGATCTAACACTAAGATACATACATCTAAAAGAAAGGGTAGAAGTAGAGAGATTACTACATCAAAATAACAACATAAGATGCTACATAAAATGATAGAATTGAAGAACAATCAAAATTACAAACATACTAAGGATTGAAGTTAGGGATGAACACAAGAGAAAAGTTCTTGGTTGGAGGAGAGGGAGAGGGAGGCGTGAAAGAGAGTGTGGAGTGGAGGAATTAGGGTTTTTGAACCCTAATATATTAGATTAGTGGGCTAAACCCTAAAGCCTTTGGGCTAGAAGACCATTTAAGCTTTAATTGAGTTTGGCTATAAACCCATGGACTTAATTATATGATTAAAAGATGGGAATAATTATAAGCCCAAATCTTTTAATTAATCATGCCTTAATTAATTAAATTAATATAATGTCTCATAATTAATTAATTAAAATAAATAACGTACCGAGAAAAACCGGGGCGTTACATAATTTCGATTCAATATTAGTATTCAAATGGATATTGTTTTACAGTATGTTAAAATTTAATAGTCAATAACTTATATAATTAACGTCGTAAAATATACCTAATTAAAATAATAGTCAAAATTACGAGTGTTACAGTCTTTTAATATTTAATTATTAATTTGTGTTGGTTGAACATTTTACAAGTATAATTAAAAATTTTGAAACACTAAAAATTAGTTTTTGAAAAATTCTCAAAAAAGACAATAAGTTTTAAGAAAATCAATTTTGACACTCTGTTATTTTTTTCAGTTAAGTCACTAAATTTTTAAAAATTTTCAATTAAGTCATAAAGTTTTTAAAAATTTTCAATTAAGTCACTATATTTTCAATTTTGTTTCAATTTTGACACCTGGGTGTCACGTCAGCATGCGACGTTATCAAAGACGGACACGTCATCTTGCCACGTCAGCTGAAAACCGGGTTGACCGGTCAAATGGTCAATATTGAAACAAAATTGAAAACATAGTGATTTATTTGAAAAAAATTAAAAATTTAGTGACTTAATTGAAAAAAATAGCATAGTGTCAAAATCGAATTTTTTTAAAAACTTTGTGTTTTTTTTAAATTTACCCAAATATATATATATTTAGTAAAACTGGTAATTATGGTTTAAATTTATATATGTGTGAATTTATTAATTTGGTCATTATTTATTTTAATAGTGAAATACGTAAAAATAAAAGAATTTTTTTAGCTAAAATGCAAAACATCATCATGCAACGTAAGTACCACATCATCAAATTTATCAAATACTGATACATCGCTATACTATGTTAGTTGGCAACCAAAATGATCGGTCAAATGATCAAAATTGCAACAATTTGGAAAACTTAGTGACTTAATTGCAAAAAGAATAAATACAGTGTCAAAATAAAACTTTTATGTAAACGTAGTGATTTTTTTTCAATTTGTCATTTTGATTTTAACGATTGTATCAGTATTCCAGAACTCAGATTTCAACTCAATTTGTGTTCTTACTTCATCGATGTGAATCAAAATTCCAATTTTAGATCCCATATTTTCTGTTTATTTTCCCGGATTTTGATTCCTGACAAATCTGATTGCAATTAACAAATATATCATGTATGAAATAAATCTTATACACGTATTCCAGATTTGACATCAGTATACCAATTCCAAATCTATGAATGAGGGATGAACCGGTTGTATCAGAATGAGAAATACGTTCATCAAATCACTAATAAACCAGTTACCTGATTGGTTTTATACTTGTTCTGAAAATTGAAATCATTGAGTGTTTATCGTCAGATATGTGTGATTTGGGATTAATCACACTTCGGACCCATTTAGTTGGGCTATATATAATTTCTATTTTCGGGCCAAATGAAGTTGGACTAATTTAATTATTTTGGGCTGTTACTAATTTCAATAGGCTACAAAGAACATTATTCTTATTGGGTCATGGTTGTTTCAAAGTCAAATATCAAATTTGGAGATCGGATCCGAATGGTTTTGTGACTTCGGACGTTGAATATAAAATTTAAAAAAATTCTGATTTGAATAGTAATTGATGTGGATGTACAGTATATATATTTTATTTTTGGGTTCCATGAATGTTTTACAAGTCAAATGCGAATATATTTGAGATTTGATGATTTTGCATAAGTCAAAGGGAGAGTATTGATTTGTTCTACCTAGTTGGACACATCCTCATGCATATACATTGTTTATGATCTATTTTTAGATCGTTAAAAGAGGGAGAATAAGGAATGGTCATTTGAAAATTGAAGTGTCGTTTTTCAAAGTCGACGATTTTTAGCGTAGTCCGGGAGAGATTTTTGCTAAAGTTGGGATATTATTTTTAGTCTTGATATACTTTGACATTTATTCGATGTGATGACTTGGGTGTTATTGACTCTCGACTTTGGTTGAGAATTCAGATTTTGGTTTATTTTCATGATGATTTTTAGTGATTATTCCTTTAGCGGATTACTTCACGATCCCATTTTTTGGAGTCTGATGTGACGAAGAAGGGGAGTTTTTCATGTTTATGAAGTGATTTGGATTTCGATTCCGAAGTGGGTTTTCTTGCGGGTCTATGCTTATGCTTAACTTAAGGATTGCAATTGGTTGTTCGAGGTTTGAAGGTCCTCTATAACACAGTCTTGTTTTTGTCACTATCTAGGGCTCATTCATGGAGACTACTGATGTATTGATGTTCGAGGATTCGCTTCTACACCTTGCATCATTATCGGCTTCAGTTCTGCTAGTTTCTTATTCTTGGTGTTGCGTCACGTCATACATTCCGACCTTTGAGGGGAGATTGTTAGTGTCATAAGGCTCTTCATTTATTGGATGATTAGTGGCTAGGATTTTCTCCTTGTACTTGTGTATTTATCATTGTGACTTGTATTGTGACTCCCTATATAGTGATAAATTATTTGTAGGTAAGCTCACAATGTGAGGGGTATTGTGCTTGTATCTATTGCTCGGGTTCTTACACCTTCGGATCATTATCACTTTTAACTCTCTCACATATATCTAAGCATTCAACAACTTGTTTACTTGTTGGATCTTCGTGTTCTTAATTTCTGCACGTCGAATCAATCTTTATAGTCATAATCTCTTGACCTACTTAAACCAAACTCTTCTAACTCTCATCATTCTTTGCTTCACCCTGAAGGTATGGATGCATCTTCCCCAATACATCCTAACCAGCCTTCTCCCAATCTTCGGTAACCATCTATTTTAGGCAATCAATCAATCCCTGTCTCTATAAATGATGTCTCTATTACTCAAAATTGTGACCTGATACTTCTCTAATTGGTCTTGCTTAGACTTTATCAACACGTCTGCAGCGTTTAGAATCGGATGTGTCTGCAATAAAACATGTGTTTATTCCCTCACCATTAGCATAAACACCGCCACCGCCACCCCCACCTCCTTACGCATCATATTCAACACCTCTACCACCACCTCCACCACCTTCCTCCATTCAACATTCACATCGTCTTCAATTGCTTCCCCAACCTCTTTTATTATGGATATTATGTAACATCGTGTACCTTTTGGTAAGTATTTACATTTAACCTTTATGTGATTAAAGTTGGTTGAGTAGTTAAATGATTTAAAAAGGTATTTTAGTCATCTAATTTGATGTAAGGTTAAGTTAGAGTGTGATTCAAAGTGTTTCGGGAACGTTTGGATTGCATAATACTACCTCATTTGAAAGTAGGATACTATTTATGAAGTTTAAACTAAGTGAAGTTAGCTCAAGCTGACCATCAAGCTGAGTACGTGAGGCTGAGTTCTATGGGGTGCTAAAACTGACCATTAGCGCTGCTAATCATAAGGATTAGCGACCGCTAATGTCGCTGATCCCTAAAAATCTAAGTCGGTTTTAAAAGGGTGTTTTGGGGTATTTTTCGTACACAAACCCTAGAAAACTCCTAGAAGTCTCTTAAGGTGTGATTGAAGCTCAAGAACACTAGGAATTGGGGCAAGGTTCAAGATATTGCTTATAAGAGGTAAGAATTCGTGTTCTAGCTTCTAATTGACGACTTGTATAGCTTGGGAAGGGTTGATTACAGGTGGTGTTGGTAACCCACATGCAACTAAGGAGTTTTGAATAGTTGATGCTTGAATCATGGGTGTAAATGGGTTTTCTATCCCCAAGCCTGAGCGGAAAGTTCATGTTATGAACTATAGTTGTCTAGATGTGAAGTCTTTGCATATGTGCTATATGTGTGCTGTTGTAGGTGCTGGAAAGTATTGAAGAATCACTTTGTATCTACCGTTTGTGTTAGCTAGAATTATACAGAACTTCAAATCAGGTGAGTAATCTATACTATATCTCGTGCGATATGTATATTGACTAAATCCTTATGATTTTGAGTGATTTTACCTATAAGGCCTTTGTGGCTAGGAGAATGGACTTGATTGTCCAAATTATACATCCGTTGTGGTTAGTAGATTGGACTTGATTGTCCAAATTATACGGCCTTTGTAGCTAGGAGATTGGACTTGATTATCCAAATTATATGGCCTTTGTGGCTAGGAGATTGGACTTGATTGTCCAAATTATACGGCCTTTGTGGCTAGGAGATTGGATTTAATATCCAAGTTATAACGGCCTTTGTGGCTAGGAAATTGGGCTTATTTCCTGACATACATCGTTGAAACCTTTATGGTTCACATGATAAAAGAATTACATTGTATTGAGAATTATAAATTTTATTTTCTCTATACATGGTAAATTGTCTATATGATTACTCATTGAGCCTTGTAGCTCACAGTGTGTTGACTGTGCAGGTGAGCATGACCCGGGTAAGGGTAAGGAGATAGCCCATGGATAGGATATTTAGGGCATGTAGAAGTTGAAAGTAGCAGCCCGGCTTGGAGGGAGTTTTAATTATGTTTTGTACTCCCTTGATACACTTGTACCCTCTTTTGTTTTAACTTATACACCTATGTATGTTTTTTAAGATAAACTGTGTTTTAAAAAGCAAAATTTTTTGGGTGTATTGTTTTTAAAAGTCGGGTGTTACAAGTTGGTATCAGAGCCTTGGCTTAAGTGAACTAGGTGTATGTAGAGTATAGACTTAACCTTGAGAGATAGTACAGTCGCATCAGCTATCTTCCTTTCAGCAGGTGGTGGATAGGCCATAGAAAGAGAGACGGAGTTACAGAGACATGAAAATAAGAAGAAGATAAATGAAATAAAGAGAAAGGTGGTGGAACAACCGTGGACGCCTCAGAAAAAGCCGCAACAATCTGGGCCGAATTTTAAAGGTAAGGGTCGAAAAGAAGAGGGAAAGTGGTGTGAAAAATTCAGGAAAAAGCACTCGTCAAGTTGTCCTATTGATGCTCTACCGTCAAGTTGTCGTAATTGTAAGAAACAATGGCATGTTGCCCGAGATTTTCGAGCTGAACGAAAGTGTTTCCAGTGTGGGGCTACATATCACATTCATCCGAACTGTCCCCAATTTAAATCTGGAGCATCTCCTGATAAACCACGAGAGGAGTGGGGAGGAAAGAAAGACGAGGCAAAGGGCCAGGGAGGGCTGGTGGCATCACGAGCTTTCCAGATGTTTGTGGAAGAGGCTCGTGAAAAGGCAGATGTAGTTTCAGGTATATTCACTTTAGATTCGATTCCCGTGTATGTGTTGTTTAATCCTGGATCTACGTATTGTTTTGTGTCAATATCTTTTATGCCTCGCATAACTATTCCCTTAACCCCTATGGATGAGAGTTTGGAAGTAGTTATGGCTGATGGTATATATGTATGGATTTCTGAACATATCCAAGGGTGTCAACTTAAGATCTACTGGACCACTCCTGTTGCTCGTGCTCCTTACTGATTAGTACCTTCAGATAGAGTTCATGATTGAATTGGTTCCGGGAGCCACTCCTGTTGCTCGTTCTCCTTACTGATTAGCACCTTCAGAGATGGAGGAATTGAGAAAACAATTAGAGGAATTGTTGGATCGAGGGTTTATCAAACCGAGTTCGTCGCCATAGGGGGCGCCTATCTTGTTTGTAAAGAAGAAAGACGGGTCTATGCGTATGTGTATAGACTACAGAGAAATGAATAAGATTATAGTGAAAAATAAGTACCCTTACCCCGAATCGAAGACTTGTTTGATCAACTCCAGGGGGCATCATAATTTTTTGAGATCGATTTGAGATCGGGATATCATCAGTTAAAGATTCGAGAATCTGATATTCTGAAGACTGCTTTCCGTACTCAATATGTAACGCCCCAATTTCAAATTTTCTAAAATCCATTTATTATCACGGTTCCAATAAAATATTTATTGCAAAAAGTAAAACTATTCAACATATTACTTAAACCAACAGCGGAAACATTTGAAAATACTAATATAGTTCATTAAAATAAATCTCTTGTATACGATGCGCCGCCGTCACGCCGTGCCCTTCCCTTTGTCATTTGAAATACCTGAAATGTTATAAAATCAACGGGTAAGCTTAAAGCTTAGTGAGTCCACAAATTACCATACATGCCCACACATTAAACAACCCGTCCTCGAGAACGACCCGACCCTACCCGCCATACAACAGCTACGGACGTCCATCATACAACAGCTATGGACACGGGAAGGTTCTACCCATCATACAACAGCTATGGGTTCCCGGTTATGGCCCAGCCCATCATACAACAGCTATGGGACAAGGCAATAGTCCAACTCGCCATACAACAGCTACGAGGGGACACGCATCAGTACTGAGCCCAACAACAAATAATCACAGATATAGAGCAAATCATATAACTGTAAATAACATACAAGATGCCTAACATGCAACATCATATAGTAAGGTGAGGATACTCACCTGATTCGAAACCGCACAGATATACTCTAATATCCCCACTTAGCTCGTCCACACACCTATATCCCACATACACAACATGTCAAGCACTGACCAAACTCCTATAGACTTGCCTAAAAGTCAGACCCAATGTTTGGTAACCAATATTGTCGAAAATAAGCTTTTGGGTCAAACAGCCGCTCACCGCGGCGTGGCTTCTCACCCTATGCGTCGCGGCTATCTCCGCATAGTTACGGGGCTTAGCCGAACCCGCATCGCTGACATAGCCTGTCCGCGCTGCGGACTCGTATTAATCCAAAGTCTTTTAAGCCCTAAATCAGTTCAGTCATCGGCTCGGGTTTCACTCCATACCCTTCTTGGGATCAGAAACTACCCTAAGATCACTTCCTTATGGACATGCAAGTCCATGCATGTCCTTGGTCCAAACCCTAAGTGTTACAAGTCATCTAAGACTACTAACCAAGGGATAACACCTTAATACGAGATAAAATGAAATATCAGAAGGTAGATCCTCTTACCTCGCTTCTGGAGATCAGAGGAATGCACCCGATCGACTACAAGCCTTTCCCCACGTTGTATCTCTTCCTTCAAACCTTCAAAGCCTTGGAACCAAAGAGCCTCTATTGAAACCAGTCGACTCCACTCTAGAAATTTCCTGGAAACACGAACCCTAGGGCTGGGACCCTTTATATAGGCATTTAAATCCGAATTAGGGTTTTTCATATTAGCGGCGCACCGCGCCGCGCGTACAATTCCTTCGCGATTCCAGATTCTTCCTAAAGCCGCGCCGCGGATTTGTCCGGGCCACGCCTCGGCGGAACGGGTCTTACAAAATATGACCATTATGAGTTTTTGGTGATGCCTTTTGGGCTTACCAATGCTCCGGCAGCTTTCATGGATCTTATGAACCGAGTATGTCGCCCATTCCTTGATAAATCTGTGATTATGTTCATAGATGATATCTTGGTATATTCTCGAAGCCAAGTCGAGCATGGTGTTCATTTGCGCCAAGTTTTGGAGTTACTTCGTCAAGGGAGGTTGTATGTAAAGTTTTCCAAGTGTGAATTTTGGCTTAGAGAAGTGCAGTTTCTTGGGCATGTTATAAATAGCGAAGGTGTTAAAGTTGATCCAACAAAGATTGAAGTTGTGATGAAATGGGAACCACCTCGAAGACAATCAAGATACGCAGGTTTCTTGGATTGGCAGGTTACTACTGGAGATTTGTATAAAACTTCTCCTTGATTGCAGCCCCATTGACCATATTGACCAAGAAGGGTGAAAAGTTTGAGTGGGCAGATAGACAACAAGAAGCCTTTCGAAAGACTGAAGCAAGCTTTATGTGAAGCCAAGTTGTTGGCTTTACCATAAGGCGGAGAAGACTATGTGGTATATAGTGCTGCTTCAAGAGTGGGTCTTGGGTGTGTGTTGATGCAGAAGGGTCGAATAATTGCTTATGCATTCCGCTAATTTAAAGAGACCGAGAAGAAATACCCGATACATGATCTTGAATTAGCTGCAGTGATCTTGGCTTTGAAATAGAAGATGTAGTTTATTCATTTATGATTACAATTATAATCATAAATAAATCGAACATATAAGTAATACATTTGATTTAAGTTGTACCTTTAATCATTTATGATTATAATTATAATTGTGTAGATGATTAGAATATCATTTATAATCATTTATGATTATAACTTAATTTTGCAGGTGTGAATTCAAGAATAACAATGATCATGGTACCAAAAATAATGATCAATTATGCAACATCGACTTTATGATGGCGAATAAACTGGATTTTTTATGTTTGTTAAATTCATTTGTGATTACAATCGACCTAGAATTTTTATTTCCACGTTATCTTCTTCTTGTTTTTTGTTATTCATTTATGATTAGATGTCTAATGAAGTTATTTATTAACTTGTGATGACAAATGTGTTGAATTGTTTTTTTTTTACATATTGATCTTTATTCATTAATGATTACAACTGTATTGAATGAAAATGCACAATCATGTATGAATATCAAATCTCGATTTCAAATTAAGTTGAATCATTTATGAATATAGTCATATTGATAAAAAAATCTATGAATCCAATCATAATAGTTTGTTTTTAATCATAGATGAATGAGATCGTATAAATTTTGGGACACAAAAAAATCTTTGAATTTTTTTATTTTGAGAAAAAAATGTTAAAAATGATTTTCATTTTCCGCAAAAAAAAAAGAAAATAAAATCTATAAATTCCTTATTATTAGGTAACTATCAATTAAAATCCCTAAATTTTAGAAAAATACATTTTAATTCTATTTGCTACAATTTAATTAAATTTTATAATTACTAATACGCCTTATATATTGATTGGTCCATAATCGTTCTCGAGTTCTCAACTTATTTGATGTTCACATTTTAACTTTGATTCTTCTTAAAGTGAAGACTCGTAAGGACACCTTAAAAAATTGAAAAAAATAAAAAATATATATATAAATAATAAAATGGATCATAGTACTATATTGGAGAAAAAAATTCGAAAAAAACTTTTGGATCATTATTTTTTTTATAATGAAACAATGATCCACAAAATAAAAATTTTTGTGTATCATTACTGTTTCTCAATGATCCAATTTTTTTTTTCAATTTTTTTGGATCATGATATAGTGCTATTCTCGATTTTATGATTTGTATTTTTTTATATTTTTTCAATTTTTTTAAGGTGTCCTTACGAGTCCTCACCGGAACGGAACCCAATATATATATATATATATATATATATATATATATATATATATATATATATATATATATATATATATATATATATATATATATATATATATATATATATATATATATATATATATATATATATATATATATATATATATATATATATATATATATATATATATATATATATATATATATATATATATATATATATATCTTGCTATAGAAGCAAATGGTATAACCATTTTACAAAGTCTCTAGTGTTGTCACTACCACCTTCAATGATGACACTACAATCCTTGCTTTGCAACCCAAGCAACATTAATACCCAAAATACTTGCTAATAATCCTAGATCCGTCCATCTAAACTTTTTCACGTCATATGCATGATTCTAAAGATGTAAATGGTATTGATATTTAGTGTATTAAAAACAATATATTGTTTATTCAGTTATAATAAAATATTCTAATAAGAAACATAAACAAATATACAGAAGTTGTATCCGTACTACCAATATGTTTTTACGGATAGTAAATAACGGTTGGAACGAAGTCAAGATAACCTTGAAATAATAGCTCTTCAATCATCATCACAAAGTGTAAAGAAATGAAAAATCATTTGCAATATAAAGTTCAACACCACTAAGACAAATACGTACGAAATTTAAACTTTCTTGCAAAAAAAAAAAAAAAAAAAAAAAAAAACACACACGTATATATATATATATATATATATATATATATATATATATATATATATATATATATATATATATATATATATATATATATATATATATATATATATATGATCAAATATGGAATATAAATATTGTGTGAATGTGTGAGACACTATAGCTATTAGATGAAAAAATGAATAGTTAAGATGATGATGACATGATTGTAATTAATTGAAAAAAAATAATTCTTTTTAATTAAATTAAATCGAAAAGGGTAAATTGGACATTTTGTTGAAAACTATATAAAGAAATTTCGTAATTTTAGGATATATAAACCAAATTTCAGGGAAATTTTGTAATCAAAATTTACAATTTAAAACTTAAAATTTACGTTTTTGAAATTCATATTTGATGTCTATTTTCTGGACATTAGTTTGAACTATTTTCATTGATAAAATTCGAGTTCCATTATTACCATTTTCATTCTTGAACAATTAGACATGAATTTGAATTCTTTTCAATGATAAAATTCAAATTCCATTATTACCATTTTCATTCTCAAAGAATTATAAATGAATTACAAGTGCAAAACTGATATTCTTGAAGAATAATTCTTAAAGAATAAGAAAATACACAACATTCTATACTATATAACCTTCTTTACTAAAACACAATATTATATCCAAAATTATTGAAGAATATACATAGCATTCTTAAAGAATGTGTGAAAGAAGAAAATACATTAGGATATCTGCAAATATTCTTAAAGAATATGTATGTATGACTGCAAAGAAAACCGAACACCAATCCATA
Source organism: Cichorium intybus (assembly GCA_023525715.1). NCBI lineage: Eukaryota > Viridiplantae > Streptophyta > Magnoliopsida > Asterales > Asteraceae > Cichorium > Cichorium intybus. The sequence continues at coordinate 80,709,733 of CM042013.1, read as the reverse complement.
ATTCTGCTTCTTCAATACATATTGCATGTGGCTTGTTATCATTCTCCCCTGCAGAATACAAAACAACACTCATAAAAAGAAAATTCATCTATATTAGCCAAGAAAAGTCAAACGTACAAAATATGATGACAAAATGTACATAACAATAAAAAAAAAGCAAACTAAGTTAAGAAGTGAATCCATTTCTTGGTTAACGAATTATAAACAAAATAAAACTTTCTTTAAGAATTAACAGCAAGTAGGTTTTTACATTGGAGAAGCTCATTTTGGACGAATGCATATATTGATTGGTTTGAGGCTTCGAGTGAAGTATTCGCGTTGGTTCCTCTGTTGGTCTCCTCCCAGCACCATCGTCCTTGATCAATCACGATTACATGGTTCGAGTTCGACCATCACGTTCAGGCAAAGTTTTTCTTACACAGGATCCATAATTTCGTACGAGTAAAAATCCTCCATTCAGGTTTGTGGGATTCTGTTATAAAGAACCCTAAATTTGCTCCACGGGATACAAAAAGAAGGGGAGAAAGATGGATGAATTTAAAAAGAGGAATCTTAAGCTGACTACGAATGTCGAAACTTCTTCCAATACGTCCAAGTATCAATTGCTTTCTTTGTTAGACCCACTCGCCAAAACTCAGTTCGTCACTCTCGCCTGAAAGAAAATGGAATGGAGAAAGAAATTAGTCGGGTGGCGTTTTATGTTAGAGCCGCCAGTGATTTGTTTAGGGTTAGAGAAAAAGATTGATTAGTTACCATAAATATAGGCTGGATAATTAATTAGTTACCAATATTTCAGGGAATTATTATTATATAAGAATTAATTGAATTATTATGATTCCAATATTACACTTATCGAATAATTGGTCTAGAATTCATCACACATTCACACAATATTTGGTCTCCACATATGAACCTACATCTATATATATATATATATATATATATATATATATATATATATATATATATATATATATATATATATATATATATATATATATATATATATATATATATATATATATATATATATATATATATATATATATATATATATATGTTATTTTAAAACTGATAATTATTGTTTGAATGTGTGGACCAATCAGAATTCAGGAAAAAGTTAGTTTTCGTAATTATAGGAGCGGTTACCGGATTTATAGGATTTTATTTATTTAAAATTAATTGATTTATATGTCAATTACTATTATACCCCTATCCGGATTTAAAATGATTGGTCCATATTTAGTTATAAGGTAAAACAATATTTATCAAGATACATTTGATCCTAGTCCTATATATATATATATATATATATATATATATATATATATATATATATATATATATAAAGAGAGAGAGAGAGAGAGAGAGAGGTTAAAATGAGAACACTAAAAACGTTGAGAACGTAACAAAAGAAAACTTCAAAACAAGGGAGAAAAGAGTTGCCCCCTTGAATGGTGAATTGGTTGATTGTCGGGTTTGTATGTAACAGGTGATTGTTTGCGTATCTTGGTACGTTTTCAAGGAGTCGGGGCGTAGCAGTGAACACGCCGACATAACACAAGTGTAAGGGTACGGTGACCCCACACTTGCGTTATGCAACTCTATGGTTGATTCCATAGGTAGCTTGCAATAAAAATACACTAAAACAAATACTAAATGAAGACAAAAATATAAAAGTTTATATATAAAGTTTTTCAAAATAACACAAAAAGAACAAAGTACTAGCACTCATCGTCATCATGGTGCGTCCCAGATGGACCGGCCTTGTCATACCCCGATCCTTGGCGGAATCGATCAAAGTGTGATATATTGTTCAAAGTCTCATGAAAATTATGTTATAATATGATTAGATTCAATTAAGTACTAAGTATGCAAAAAAGATCTACAACATACAAATACAAATCCAAATACGAACAACATTTATTACAACAAATTTAAATAGTCTTGTGGGTTTCTAATTTACACCCTACTTTTCATCAACTTCATTCTTCAAATCTGCATCATGGGTAAAAACACGTCAACTAGGTGAGTTGGTGCATAATATAGTTTTATTAAAGAAAATTGTGAGTTTGAAAAATTTATAATTTGAAATTTGTTTTCTTTTGAAGTCGGCAAACAAGTGTTATTCAGATAACGGTTTATAAATCAAAAATTGATTAACAAATGATAACAACAACAATAAGTCCTCACCCTATACATATATATATATATATATATATATATATATATATATATATATATATATATATATATATATATATATTGTTGGATTAGGTGTCTAAGCCATGACTTATAATTGTATTTATCTTATGATTAAAAGTGAAGTCCATTTGGGTTGCCCTCATGGGTGGAGGATAGATATATAGTTTAGTAGAGAGAATAGTTGATTTATTAATTGTATAATAAATCAATAGAAATTAAGTATATGGTTTATTAATATATTTAAGTGTTAATATATTAATTAGAAACTATATTAATTAATTGAGATTTAATCTAGAATTAATTGGATTTAATTTAGAGATTAAATTAATTAATTAAAAGGTGCAGGGACTGGTTTGGCATTTATTTAATAGTTGAATAACTGGCCAGGTAAAACCAGGGGCCAAAATGGCGCCATCCTGGAGGCTTCTCCAGGGTTTGGCGAAACCCTAATTAGGGTTTTGGTAAGCCTGGTCCAAGTGGTCAAAAGCCTTGTCCAATTGGAGGCTCCTTAGGGTTTCAAGTGTAACCCTAGGAGGCTATAAAAGGAACCCCCTGACATCTCATTCTTCACGCCATCTTCTCTCTGGATTCACTCTGCTGGACTGATTCTTCCATCCCTTGGGTGTGACTTGCATTTGAGGCAGGATACTTTTGCTGCTGCTTGAAAAGGATCATAAGATCAAAGGTTGGTTTTTCTAATTGTTCTTTAGAATTGAATTGTTTCCTTTAGGTTCTTAGTTCTAATCTTCATAGAAGAAAACATAGATCAATATTAGGGTTTCATGTGAACCTTAGGTATTTTTGTGTTCATTGATTGCATGGAAACCCTTCAGTGGTATCAGAGCTAGCTTGTTTTCTTGTGATTTGATTTTGAACTGCTTGAATGATTCTTGGCCTTGGTGTTTTTTGCGAAAATCCACCCTTGGTGGCCTTGAATGTTGACGGCTTGGCTAGGGTTTCCTAACCCTAGTCGCCATGCCCTAAATGGTCCCCTAGATTGTTTGATTTGCTTGCCTTAATTGTGTTTTGTTATTTTTGGTAACTAAATCAACTAAAATAACTTGAACCCTTATTGCTTGGCTTGTAATTTTCGAGATTCATAGGGGTTATACAGATAAATTAATTTGATTAATTTGGTAATCTGTAACCTAGATTTAATTAGTTTAATTAATTGATTAATTAAAAGACCAATTAAATCAGTTTAAAGAATTAATTAAAATTTTCAAAAAATTAGTATATTTGAGAAAATTAGAATTTAATTAATTCTAAAATATTTTAATGAGATTAAAATATATCTTATATGTATTTAAAATTAAAAGTTAATTTAATATGTATAAGAAAATTGGTTAGTCTACCGCTAGTAAGCCTCATTCACAAAACTGTCCTATAAAGAGGGTATAAGGCGACTGACTATAAAATGTTAGTCTAATGGGTATCTACTCTTACCCACCACTCTCCTGGTCAGTCGAGTGTCGTTAGCTGAACGGGTATGATAGAACCGCTAAGCCTCTTAAAAGTATAATGCTATAATTAAAAGTACTAGAACCCTTAACAAATCCCAATCTAGCTACTTTAGGTTAAAAAATGTGAATTGGTGCTAATCCATGAAATTACACATTGCACTTTGTGGAACGTTGGTGGAGCGTGTGTGGTTTACCGGCACGCCAACTGGGGTCCGCAAAGAGTCGCAATGGGTTTCTTGATTTTGTCATTATTAACGGAGCGTGTGTGGTTTACCGGCACGTTAATTAGAGATGACAATTGACTTCAAGAGTACCAAGCAATTTGCATGGTTATTCACACCCGGTTTGTGATCCTTGGTATCCCAGTCACAAACAGTGGGGCATTCCCGAGATTAAAACATGCTATCGAACAGTTCGATAAATCTCAAAGAAACTAGGAATTCCATTATAATATGATTATGTTTCCGCGGTGGAATTGGCTGAATCGTCATTCGCCTACCTTGTAAAATTTGAAATATTGATTACGGCATCCCTTTTCGGTATTGTAGATTGTTATTGTAGGATCCTAGCCTCGTATTTATTCTTGGGTGAATATGAGGATTATTATTATTACTCTATCTAATTAAAACTACCTTCTTCTTGTTCAGATGTCTTCTGACCAATCCGTTCCCCACTCAAATCCCGGTAGTGTCACCTCGATTCTGTCATTATGCTCAAAGGTGACGTTGGACGGCACCAACTACGATGACTGGATCCGCAACATCAAAATGGCTCTAAGGTTTGAACATAAAGAGTATGTTCTAGAAACCGAGCTTGTTGATGTGGACACTGAAATCGCTACTCCCGAGGAAATCGCTGCATACACTAAACATTCTGATGATGCAACCAAAGTGGCTTGCATCATGATCGCTACTATGAACCCTGAACTGCAGCGTATCTATGAGGACTATTGGCCCTACGAGATGCACAAAGAGCTCGCGGAAAGGTTCCACAAGCAAGAGCGCATCGAAAGGCGTGAGGTTGTAAAAGCTTTCACTAACAGCAATCCCAAAGAGGGCGAGTCCATCTGTGCACATGTGCAAAGGATGCATGGTTACGTGGAAAGGCTTAGAAAGCTGGAAATGCCGGTTCATGAGGATTTAGCAGTTGACATAGTGCTGAACTCCTTACCCAGTTCTTATGACCAGTTCACACTCGCGTATCATTTGAACAATAACCAGACATACCTAGCTGAGTTACACCGCATGCTTCGGACGGCTTCGGACGGGATGAAGGGAAAAGCTGTGCTCCCTGTCAACCCGCCTGTCCTGGCTATTGGATCCGGAAAGGGAAAGAAACGGAAAGGCCCTCCTAAGCAGAACTGGAGGGAAAAGACTAACGTCGGGTCATCTAGCGGTGCCCCGAAAGGTAAGTCTTCCGGAATTCCACATGTTCGGAACCCCAAAGAGGCCGACTGCTTTTACTGCAAGCAGAATGGTCATTGGAAGAGGAGCTGCCCAACATATCTGCAGGATGTCAAGGACGGTAAAGTAAAACCGTCACAGGCAGGTACATAATCTATATCTAATAACTCATCTTTTTCCCGTTCATGGGTCCTTGATACAGGATGTGGTTTTCATATCTGTTCTGATTTGCAGGGCCTAGAGGAAAGTAGGAAACTTGAGCATGGCAGACTGAACCTGGTCATGGGCAATAGGCGAACGTCACCTGTTGCCAAGATTGGTGTTTATGGACTGATGCTGAGCAGTGGAGTTAGATTAGATTTACATAATTGTTGCTATGCGCCAGATATGGCAAAGAACATAATTTCATTTCATGCATTGTTCAGACAAGGTTTTTACTATGAGTTTAATAAATTGAATGGTTCAATTTCAGTTTTCAAAAATGATGTTTTTATATTTAATGTTGTGCCTTGTGATGGAGTGTATGAATCTATTATGTGTGTTGATAATTATGGTAAAAATGTGTTACCTATTGATGCTTCAAGCGGTATAGAAAAGGCATGTCTGTGGCATTGTCGCCTTGGCCATATAAACAAGAAATGCATCGCCCAACTCCAAAAGGATGGAGTGTTGGAATCATTCGACCTCGGGTCAGATGAAGTATGCGAATCTTGCTTACTTGGCAAGATGACAAAATCACCATTCAAAGGTTCCTTTGAAAGAGGTGAAGGTCTGTTGGATATCATACACACAGATGTGTGTGGTCCCTTCAGAACAACCACTAAAGATGGCACGCGGTTCTATGTGACCTTTACCGACGATTTTAGTAGATATGGATATGTCTACTTAATCAAGAATAAGTCGGACACCTTTGAAAAGTTCAAAGATTTTAAGAATGAAGCAGAAAATCAATTGGGCAGAAAGATAAAGATGCTTAGATCCGACAGAGGCGGTGAGTATCTTAGTATCGAGTTTCTCGATTACCTCAAGGAATGTGGAATTGTTTCATAGTTGTCACCTCCAAGAACACCTCAGCTGAATGGTGTTGCTGAGAGGCGAAACCGAACCCTGTTGGACATGGTTCGTTCCATGATGAGTCGAGCCTCACTTCCAATCCATTTCTGGGGGTATGCCTTAGAGACTGCCGCCCATATCCTAAATCTTGTCCCAACCAAGAAGGTTGCGAAAACACCGCACGAGATGTAGACAGGGAAAGTTCCCTCGTTGGCACACATCAAAGTCTGGGGCTGTGAAGCATTCGTGAGACGAGATACTTCAGATAAGCTTGCAGAAATAAGTGAGAGGTGTTACTTCATCGGATACCCGAAACAGTCTTTTGGATACTTGTTCTACAGACCAAGCGAGGACGTGGTCTTTGTAGCGAGACGGGGGTTCTTTCAAGAGAGAGAACTCATTTCCAAAGAGGACAGTGGGAGCACCGTCGATCTCGAAGAAATTCGAGAGACGGTCGATGAAACAACCTTGGAAGAAGCTAGCCACCAACATGAGGAAGAAGTTCTTGTTGGACCCACCGACATTTCGTTGCCCCTTAGACGTTCAGGTAGAGTTAGCATGTCGCCCGAGTTCTATGGTTTCCATATTACCTCGGACGGTGACACGTTAGTCAGTGATCGTACATTGACTAATTTGGATGAGCCAGCTAACTACCGTGAAGCAGTGGCAGGCCCCGAGTCTGCAAAATGGAAAGAGGCAATGGACAGCGAGATAAAGTCCATGTATGACAATCAAGTTTGGAACTTGGTTGACAATGTACCGGGTCGAAAGACAGTCGGATGCAAGTGGATCTTCAAAAAGAAGACTGACATGGATGGAAAAGTGCATACTTATAAAGCTCGGCTGGTTGCGAAGGGATTCACTCAAACCCCGGGGGTTGACTATGATGAAACCTTCTCACCAGTAGCCAAGATTAAGTCAATCAGAATCATGCTTGCCATAGCTGCGTTTCATGATTATGAAATCTGGCAGATGGATGTCAAAACCGCCTTCCTTAACGGGAAACTGACTGAAGATGTTTACATGAGTCAGCCAGAAGGTTTTGTAGACACAAAGCATCCTGATAAAGTATGTAAGCTTGAAAGATCAATCTACGGGTTGAAGCAAGCATCTCGCAGTTGGAATCTTTGCTTCCATGAGAAAGTCAAAGAGTTTGGCTTCTCTAGGAGTGAAGATGAGTCCTGTGTATATGTCAAGGCTAGTGGGAGTATAGTCACTTTCCTGGTGCTGTATGTTGATGACATACTGCTCATGGGAAACGAAATTCCGACCTTGCAGAATGTTAAGGCTTGGCTCGGGAAGTATTTCGCCATGAAAGACCTAGGGGAAGCTGCTTATATTCTCGGGATAAGAATACTTAGAGATAGAAAGAGAAAATTGATAGGACTAAGCCAGTGTGTTGAAAATAAAATAACTGATCACCACAAATAAAGGTTTGCACCGTTTATTGTGTGACAAATATATATATATTAAAGATAAATGCGGAATAAATAATAAGAGTTGTAGAATAAAAATATATAATTTGATCGCCACAAATAAAGGTTTGCACCGTTTACTGTGTGAAAGATATATAAATCATATAAATTGCAGTAATTAAATGACTTAAAGCGATAAATAATATTGTTGAAAATACGATAATCGATCTCCACGAATAAGGGTTTTTAAGCCGGTTACTGTGTGACAGATATGTATTTTGTCTATAATATGCGGAAATAAAATAGAGTTGCGGAATAGTAAATCTAAACTAGACAGTATTTAAATGGACAGAAAGCGGTAAGTAAAGTAAAAGTTAGAAGTTAAATGTTAGGTGTAATAAACTCCATTATCAACGATAACGTGTTTTTACAATAAATAAAAGGTTAGAAGTTAGAAGTTAGAAATTAGATGTTAGATGTAATAAACGCCATTATCAACGATAACGTGTTTTTACAGTAAATAAAAAGGTTAGAAGTTAGAAGTTAGATGTCTCGGTTAAATACAGTCCACATGTGTTTTCGTTGTCACGGTTCAATTTTTATGTCTTGGATGTTTGGTACAGTTGATTTATAACAGTTTCAATAAATCAATAATAACACGGATAATTTCAAAAGAACTTATCGATAACAGATGAATATGACGATTTTCTTTGAAGCTTCGATTCTTGTTCTTTGCTCGGGTTTGAATGAGGTTTTCGTGATATTTAGTGTCGGGTAGAGGTTGTTTGGAGGTTTGAGGTTTGGTGTCGGGTAGAGGTTGTTTAGAGGTTTGGAGTTTTGGTGTCGGGAGGATATCTTGTTTCTTGCGGTTGTGCGGTTTGATTCTTGTTACCAAATGCAGAGATTTGAGAGTCTTGAAGTTTCTGGTCGTGGGTTTCTTGGAGAGTATATGAGTGTATAATTCTTGGTTGATTGGGTGTAACAAAATAGCAAGAGAAAGGCTTAATTTATAGTTGCTGAACATACAGGGCTCGCGTCGCGACCGGATGGTCCGTCGCGTCGCGAAGGGCCTTCGCTGGTGGTCGGTGCGCTTTTTGTCGGGTCAGTGCGTCTTCGCTGGTATGTCGAGCTTTTCGTCGTGATTCCTTTTGGTCGCGTTGCTTTTGGTCGCATCGCGAAGGTAGTGAGTTGGTAGTCTCGCGATTTGAAAGTTGGTGGTGTCACGTTGGAGCTTCGCGTTCAAGCTCTTCGCGTCGCGACCATCACCTTCGTCGCGTCGCGATCGCTGGGCGATTTTTGGTCTTCTGTCTTTGTTTCTCCTTCAAGTCGCGACCATGCCTTCTGTCTCGCGTTGAACGCTTCGCGTCGCGACCAAGATGGTCGTCGCGTCGCGAGCGCTGTAGCAGTGTGATATTGTTGTATTTTGCTCTTTGGTTTGAAGTGTTACTTCCTCAGGTTTGGATGTTTTCTCAAAGTTTCTCGGGTCTTGATTTATTCTTGTTTTTGATATTGAATTCACGCAATCTGGAATAAACTGATAATATTTGTTAGATAATAACAGTTCATCTTATTTCAGTGATTGTCACATACAAAAATATATTTTCAACAATTTCCCCCTATGTGATCATTACTGAAATAAGAACAGATAAAAAGGTAAGGTTGAAAATTCTTGTAATTTGGATAAAACATTTATAAAACCATATCACTTGTTTTGAAAGAGTGTGACTAGATTTTACTTATGTTTTGAAAAATGTTTGTCAAGAATATTTGTTTCTGAATTAAAGTTTCATGTTCAATTATCAAAAGATTTTAGTATATGAACTTTCATAATATTCCTTAAGATTTTATAACATTTATAAAGACGACAAGTGATCTTAATAGGTCGATTCAGATGAACTTCTCATAGGTATATCTCACACTTGACTGAGGTGTTTGTTTGTTCTGGTTGCAGAACGGGTGTATAATCACTAAAGATGAGTGATATCTCTCAGTTTGAAGGTGTTGACTTATGTTTAATGTGGATTTATACCTATATACTTTAGTCACTTGGTCTTCATTTTAGATCATCAATCACATAAGACTGGTTTCGGCATTACTCAGTGGGTTTCTTCATTCATGCCATTGATGTTCACTCTCTCTCCGTCGGGAAATACATGTAGAGGGGTTTAGAAATATTTATAGTGCAGTTTGCAACTAAGAATATCCAATTATGAAGGCTACAGTATCCCGGTAAATCTTCGGTTTTTGAGAATCTGTTTGTTTGGAAAGTTTTGAGAGATGTCTGTCTTGATTGATTGTTGTTGTAAGTCTCCCTTTTCTTTGGTGAGGTGTTCACCTTTGTCTTTATCTTTTCTTGATTTGTGAAAAGATATCTGATGTGTTTACCAGTTGTGATTTGTTGACATCTTTTGCGTTTTGAGATTTTGAGTTTTCTTTTGGTTTTCTTGGATACGACTTTGTCGTTTCTCCAAATGTCAGACTTGCTATGCAAGATGAAATATCTTTTCTTGATGTGGCTTCATTGAGGATAGGGATAGGTGATATAATAGACAGTTTGTCTAATATATAAAGAAATGATTGTATCGTCCCTGGTCATTTTGATATCTAAGCAAAAATGAGACTAGCATCACGGTATAAGAGTATAAATCCTATAAGTCATAATGAAAACACCTTTGCTCACAGAAATGAATTTCACTTAGCAGTTAAAGACGAGGCACAATTTCTCACATGGGTTTGGTTTTCATCTGAATCTCCTGATCTTATGTCCCTTAATTGATAAAATCGTTATATTTGAAATAAATTCAAAGGGAATAGGAGAATGTACATGACATAAATGTTTGAAATTTGAACCTTCTCTTTAAATAAGAATCAATATTACTGAGAACATTCATCGAGCATAAGCATCTGAAAATTTAGTCAAGAAGATGTTAATCACATGGTTTTATAAAGATTTTAAAAAGATAAAACTTTATTCTAATTTTTGATTTTTGATTATGTGGATGTTTTTGGAAGATTTTGGTTATTTGAATGTTTTTGGAAATTTTTGATTTTTGATTATGTGGATGTTTTTGGAAGATTTTGGTTATTTGAATGTTTTTGGAAATTTTTGATTTTGACTGAAAGTAAACACTCTTTTGTACAAACAAAATGTAAGAGATTAGGGATGAATGTTATCTGGATTCAACATTCCTAGACGGCCTAGGAAGTATTGAAACTTGGTTTCGTCTAAAGCCTTAGTAAAGACATCGGCAACTTGATTTTCGGTGTTTATGAAGTGTAATTCGATATGACCCTTTTGAATGTTGTCTTTAATGAAGTGATATCGAATATCGATGTGCTTTGTCATGGAATGGTGCACTGGATTGTGAGAAATGGCGATTGCGCTGGTTGAGTCACAAAATATGGGAATTTGTGATACTTTGTAGCCATAGTCACGTAATTGAGTTTGCATCCACATGACTTGTGAGCAGCAGCTTGCGGCAGCTACATATTCAGCTTCTGCGGTTGAAGTGGACACGCAAGATTGTTTCTTTGAAGTCCAGCTTACCAGTCGACCTCCTAGGAATTGACAGCTACCAGATGTACTTTTCCTATCTAGCTTACATCCTCCATAGTCTGAGTCGGTGAAAGCGTTCAGCTGAAAATCGGATTTAGCTGGATACCAAAGGCCAAGTTTGGGAGTGCCTTTTAGGTATTTGAAGATGCGTTTCACAGCAATGACATGGGATTCCATTGGATTTGCTTGGTATCTGGCACAGACACAAGTAGAAAACATAATGTCAGGTCTGCTGGCAGTGAGGTATAATAGTGATCCGATCATTCCACGATATCTTTTCTGGTCAACGGGTTTGCCATTTAAGTCTGCATCGATTTTGTATCCAAAGGCCATTGGGGTTTTGGCAGTATTAGATTTGTCCATTGAAAAGCGAGTGAGTAGGTTTTTGACATAATTCTCTTGGTTGATGAAAATTCCATCAGTTGACTGTTTGATTTGAAGTCCAAGAAAAGTAGTCATCTCCCCAATCATGCTCATTTCAAATTTGCTTTTCATTAAATCTGCAAACTTAACACTCAAAGATTCATCAGTAGAACCGAAAATAATGTCATCAACATATATTTGTACGATTAAGAGATGTTTATTATAGATTTTTCGAAAAAGGGTTTGATCGATTGAACCCCTTTTGAAACCTGATTCTTCGAGGAATGTTGACAAGGTGGCATACCAGGCACGGGGTGCTTGTTTTAAACCATAGACAGCTTTCTGCAATTTGAAGCTGTGATGAGGAAATTTGGGATCTTCAAAGCCTGGTGGTTGTTGGATATAAACATCTCGATCTAACTCTCCATGTAGGAATGCACATTTAACGTCCATTTGAAAAACTTTAAAGTTCTTATGTGCAGCATATGCGAGAAAGATGCGGATAGCTTCTATTCTGGCGACTGGAGCATATGTTTCATCGTAGTCTATTCCTTCTTGTTGTGAATAGCCTTTGACTACGAGACGTGCCTTGTTTCGACACACGACTCCTTGATCGTCAGTCTTGTTTCTGAATACCCATCTTGAACCTATGATAGTAACATCTGGTGGTGTAGGAACAAGATTCCATACGTCATTTCTTTCGAATTCAGCTAGCTCTTCTTGCATAGCTTTTACCCAGTCTGGGTCTTTGAGAGCAGTATGTATGGTTTTGGGTTCAGTCATGGATAGGAAGGCTCCAAATAAACATTCATTTGCAGTTGCGGCTCTAGTTTGGATGCCTGAGTTGGGATCTCCGATGATTAGGTCAGTGGGATGGTTTCTGGTCCATTTTATTAAACGATTTTCTTCCGTTGTAATAATAGGATTTTCAGTATCCCATTGTTCTTCTCCAGTAGTTTCTTCTTGGAAGAGGTTTGAAGGTTCCCCCATAAATGTTACATCGGGATTGTTTTGGATATTTGGGGATAGAGTAGTAAAGTCTGGGGTGGTTAAAGGAGGATTTGGTGTTTGTTCTAATGAGGAAGTATGTGTTTGTGGTTCCCCCTCAACTTGATCTGCAACATTTCTGTTTCTTTGGGAAGTTCCTTCAGTGGGTGTTCCTGTAGGATTAATTTGAGTAGTTAGAATTTCAGAATTATAAGCAGTTTTAGGTTGTTCAAAAAGTAAATCAATATCAACTTCAATGTCTATGTCAGGAGATGGTGTTTGTGGAATTGGATTTTGAAAAATATTATCTATCATTTGTGAACCAAAATGTTCACGATCCAATTTTCTGACATAAAATTCATCGAAGTGGACATCGGTACTTTCTTCAATTACTCTTGTACGTTTGTTCAGTACTCGATAAGCAGCTGAAGAAAATGAGTAACCAAGGAAAATTCCTTCGTCCGACCTTGATTCAAATTTTGAAAGGTGATCTTTATTATTCTTTATGAAGCATCGACAACCAAAAATATGAAAAAATTTGATATTTGGTTTTCGGTTGTTAATGACTTCATATGGTGTTTTATGAAGATTTTTGTGAATTAAGGAGCGATTTTGTGTGTAGCAAGCTGTGGCAATTGCTTCTGCCCAGAAGTATTGTGGCAGATCAGCAAAGATAAGCATTGATCTTGCAGCTTCGCACAGAGTTCGGTTCCTTCTTTCAACAACGCCGTTTTGTTGAGGAGTGTAAGGGGCTGAGAAGTTGTGTTCGATGCCTTTGTTTTTGAGAAATGAGTCTAGAGTTATGTTTTTGAACTCCAAACCATTATCACTTCGGATTTTTCGAACTGGTCGTTTGAGCTTTAGTTCGATCTGTTTTATAAAGTTGATCATCTCTTCTGGTGCTTCTGATTTTAGTCTTAAGAAAAAGACCCATGTAAATCGAGTGAAGCCATCAACTATGACAAGGACATACTTCTTCCTTTGTATTGTTTGGATTTTGGCGGGGCCACAGAGGTCTATGTGCAGCAGTTCTAGTGGTTCGGATACACTAGATTCTGTAATGCTTTTGTGAGAGGATTTGGAAAGTTTTCCTTTTTCACAAGCGGCACAAAGAGTTTCATTGTCGAGCTTCAGAAGTGGCAGTCCTCGAACTAGATCATCTCCGATCAATTTGTTGATGTAGCCGAAGTTGAGATGGGAAAGACGACGATGCCACAACCAGCTAATATCAGCTGAAGCTTTGGATAAGAGACAGATGTCTGGTTTTCCATAGATAAGGTCCATATCTAGTGGATACATGTTGCCTAGACGATCAGAATTAACTAGAATGGCTTTGGTCTTGGCATCCGTGATTATGCTTCGCTGTTTGGTGAAAAGAACTTCATGATTGTTGTCACAAAGTTGTGATACGCTGATTAAGTTGTGTTTCAGGCCGTCAACGTAGGCTACTTTCTTGATGGTGAAGTGACCATTTGTTATGTTTCCATAACCTTTGATTCTTGCAGTCATGTTATTTCCAAAAGTCACATCTTGTTTGGATTCTGCGGGTTTGAAGTCTCGTAGAAAGCTTTGGTTTCCTGTCATATGCTTGGAGCAGCCACTATCGATATACCATGTGCCATCCTTGGGCTCTCCAGCACAAAGTGCCTGCAATTAGACAGAAAGTTTAGGTACCCAAACCATGGTGGGTCCTGATTTGTTAATGGTTTTTGATAATCTGAAATCATTATGGTTTCTGTTAATTTGACGAAGTGGTTGAGGCTTGATTTGACTTATCAGATTTTCCCAATTTAAGATTTGTCTTTGAAAACCTGTCATTTGTATCGATTTATGATTTTGTGAAAAGTATCCTTTATTTGAAGTTCTGTTTGATGACCTTTCTTTGTATCTGGGATCTGAATGGTTTTGGAAAACACTTTGATGATGGAATGGAATTTGGTGAAATGATGGTCTCTGAAAGTTCCTTGAGAGATTAAAGTTTATCTCTTGAAAGCGATTTTGAATTGGTTTTTGAAACAGTTTTTGTTTTGGATTAAAGGTCTGTTTTTGTGGCACAGCGCTTGGTTTCAAAGGTTTTTCTTTGAAAACAAAGGGCCTGCTTTGTTCTATTGGTTTACTGACAGCTTGAATGGTTTGTTTATTTGTCTGTTGTTTCTTTGAATACTTTTGTCCCAGATTGTTCTTTCCAATAAAGGTTGAATTTAAAGAGGGAAAGACAGTTGGAGCAGAAGTACTGCCATTTTGATGATCAGAATTTTCTCCATTTAAGAAATTTTCAAGTTTGATTGTGCCATCATTCATTGTTAGTTTAGTAGATCTCAATTGATGAGTTACTGAACTAGCAGAGTCTGATTCGGATTTTAAAACTCTTTTGAAAGACTTTTTGGAAACAGTGAAAGCAGTATCATCTGGGCTACAGTTGATAACTGTTTCGTCATCTGAATCGTCCTCATTAGCAGATAAGAAAAAATCTGGTAGAGGTGATTTAGAGTTTTCACAAATTGTTCCATTTTTCTTTTCAGTCTCTTCATTTTCAAAAGATTCTCTTCCAATTCCCGGTTTATAATTCGTATCAATTTTGCCAGTTCCTAAGTTGTTTGCTTTAGTGAAAACATCATCACTCAATTTTCTGGCAATATTGATAGATTCCAGTTTTCCTTGAAATCTTTGATTTTCGGATTCAAGAAATTTAATTTGCTTTGAAGAATCATCTAGTTTTAGATTTAAACTAGTGTTTTTGTCAGTTAAATCTTGAATTTTTTGTTTTAACTGAAGGACTTCCTTTTCTAACGTATCTTTTATTTCAGATGAAATAACAGATTGATTTTTTATTTCTAAGTCCCTTTTCTGTTTTAGAGCTTCATTTAATTGTTCTAGGATGTGATTATTTTCTTCAGATTTTCGTTCAATGTCTCTTTCAAGTTTGTCTCTAGTCCGTGTGGATTCTCCAAATCTGAGTTGCAAGGTTTGTAATTCAGATTTGTAGATATCAGATTTGACTATTGTGTCATGATACAGTCTGAGATCAGCTTTTAGACTGTTCTCAATCTTAGTCATGTGGGACTCAAATGGTGTTCTTGAAAGACCGAGATCTGAGATCATAGACCATACCTGATCGATGACATATGGAGCTCTTGTGGTTGGTTCATTGTCAGCCATGAAGCAGAAGTTTGACTGAGCTGGTTCAGTATCTGTTTCATCATCAGAAGTTGGCCAGTATTCCACGCTAGGTTCGTGGAATGCCATCAAAGCTTTTTGCTTTGCTTTCTGTTCTTGTTTCTTCAGCTCTTCGGCTTTTTGAGCGTAGTAAGCTGAGTCTTTGACCTTGATTTTGGCTCGACAATCTCGGGCATAATGATTTAGTCCTTTGCATTTGTGACAAATGATTACCTCATCATCATCATCGTTATTGTCAGCCTTTTGGCTTTTAACGGGAGTTCTTTCGGATGTTTGAGTTTGTTTCTGTTGAGATGGTTTTGAATGATTTTGCTGAAATCCAGAATTTTGGTTATTTTGAAAACCATTGTTTTGATTGTAAGAGTTGTTATTATTTTGAAAACCACGATTCTGAAAGTTTTGTCCAAAAGTGGATCTTTGTTGAAAGTTTGGTCTATGATGTGGCAAAAATCTTTCGAGATTAGTGTTTGCTACCAAAGCACACAATTGATGGTAGTCAGCTTCATTATTTGGATCGGACAAGTCACAAGGATTACTTAAGAAAGTTTGATTTTGATCAATTTGACTTTGATCAGGAAAATGTGTTTGGTTTTGAGAGGATGTTGACAACAGAGCAAGCGGTCCTCCAAAAGAAGTAGACGTTGGTGGGTCAATCGAGGATTCATACGATTGTAATTCTCCGTACAGATTGTACAAAGATTCAGTATGAATTGCCGGATTTCCCTGGATGATTAGTTTGACCATTTTCCAGCTTTCATAAAGGTTGTTTAAAAATTTGAGGTTTATTTCATGCTGTGACTTTTTGATGCCTAAATTATTCATTTTGATGGTAATGAGATTGAATCTGTCATGAGCATCATGGATGGTCTCATGTGAAAACATTTTGAAGTTGTCAAATTCGTTTAAAACAGATGTTTTCTTGTTTCCAATGATTCTCTCATTTCCTTCAAAGCGATTTTTCAAAGTTTGCCAAATTTGGTTTGCGGTTAAAAGAATTATATCATTCATTTGGCTTAGAATACTGTGGGGTATTCCAGACACAAGTTCCTTTTTGGCTTGAAGTTCGAGTTTCTTCCTTTCATTCAGTATGTCCAAGTTACTCGTAAGAGAAGTCATGTTATCTGGTAGAGATCCGTCTACACATTTCCACACGTCTTCACTTATAGAGTTGAGATGAAGATTCATACGACCTACCCATGATTTATATTCTTCGGGAATAAGAATGGGTGCTCGAGTACCTGAACCTATACTGTTAGCAATAGATACAGAATTTATGTTTGAGTAGTTTGCGGAAGACATTTTTGTTTTTTTTTTTTTTTTTTTTTTTTTGTTAACGAAAATGTGATGTTAAAATGAAAATTTTTAAAGGAAACTTATTGGTGGTTTATAAAAACGCTACACAAAAGTTCTCGACAAAAATTTTCAAAATAAATCACACAAGTAATTTTTAAATGTTTTTGTTTGTTTTTAAATTTTTTTTTTGTTGAACAAGTGATATTAAGATGAAATTTTTAAAGGAAACTTATTGGTGGTTTATAAAAACGCTACACAACAGTTCACGACAAAAATTTCAGATTAAATCACACGAGCTCTGATACCAATTGTTGAAAATACGATAATCGATCTCCACGAATAAGGGTTTTTAAGCCGGTTACTGTGTGACAGATATGTATTTTGTCTATAATATGCGGAAATAAAATAGAGTTGCGGAATAGTAAATCTAAACTAGACAGTATTTAAATGGACAGAAAGCGGTAAGTAAAGTAAAAGTTAGAAGTTAAATGTTAGGTGTAATAAACTCCATTATCAACGATAACGTGTTTTTACAATAAATAAAAGGTTAGAAGTTAGAAGTTAGAAATTAGATGTTAGATGTAATAAACGCCATTATCAACGATAACGTGTTTTTACAGTAAATAAAAAGGTTAGAAGTTAGAAGTTAGATGTCTCGGTTAAATACAGTCCACATGTGTTTTCGTTGTCACGGTTCAATTTTTATGTCTTGGATGTTTGGTACAGTTGATTTATAACAGTTTCAATAAATCAATAATAACACGGATAATTTCAAAAGAACTTATCGATAACAGATGAATATGACGATTTTCTTTGAAGCTTCGATTCTTGTTCTTTGCTCGGGTTTGAATGAGGTTTTCGTGATATTTAGTGTCGGGTAGAGGTTGTTTGGAGGTTTGAGGTTTGGTGTCGGGTAGAGGTTGTTTAGAGGTTTGGAGTTTTGGTGTCGGGAGGATATCTTGTTTCTTGCGGTTGTGCGGTTTGATTCTTGTTACCAAATGCAGAGATTTGAGAGTCTTGAAGTTTCTGGTCGTGGGTTTCTTGGAGAGTATATGAGTGTATAATTCTTGGTTGATTGGGTGTAACAAAATAGCAAGAGAAAGGCTTAATTTATAGTTGCTGAACATACAGGGCTCGCGTCGCGACCGGATGGTCCGTCGCGTCGCGAAGGGCCTTCGCTGGTGGTCGGTGCGCTTTTTGTCGGGTCAGTGCGTCTTCGCTGGTATGTCGAGCTTTTCGTCGCGATTCCTTTTGGTCGCGTTGCTTTTGGTCGCGTCGCGAAGGTAGTGAGTTGGTAGTCTCGCGATTTGAAAGTTGGTGGTGTCACGTTGGAGCTTCGCGTTCAAGCTCTTCGCGTCGCGACCATCACCTTCGTCGCGTCGCGATCGCTGGGCGATTTTTGGTCTTCTGTCTTTGTTTCTCCTTCAAGTCGCGACCATGCCTTCTGTCTCGCGTTGAACGCTTCGCGTCGCGACCAAGATGGTCGTCGCGTCGCGAGCGCTGTAGCAGTGTGATATTGTTGTATTTTGCTCTTTGGTTTGAAGTGTTACTTCCTCAGGTTTGGATGTTTTCTCAAAGTTTCTCGGGTCTTGATTTATTCTTGTTTTTGATATTGAATTCACGCAATCTGGAATAAACTGATAATATTTGTTAGATAATAACAGTTCATCTTATTTCAGTGATTGTCACATACAAAAATATATTTTCAACAAATATAAATGACTATAATTAAAAGACATAAAACGATGAATAATATAAATACTATAATTATATAAATATATATATATATATATATCAAGTAGGTTCGTCAATAGATTGACTGAACTGAGTTACAACAGGACTATGGAACGACTGGTCTATCAAGTAGGTTCGTCAAATAAATTGACTGATCTTGGTGATCTTGGTGATCTTGTTTGATGATCTTGGTGTTCTTGGTGTTGATCTTGGTGTTCTTGGTGTTTTTTCTTGGTGTTCTTGGTGTTTTTCTTGGTGTTGATGTTGGTGTTCTTGGTGTTTTTGGAGAGTGTTTGGAAGGTTGGAAATAAGATGGTGGAAGTTGGAGAGGTTTTTGAGAGAGTTTTGGTTTATAATTATGTGTTGTAATGAAAAAATGGTGTAAAATGGTTTATATATGGAGTTGTAAGGGTTTTGGGTGAGTTTTGATAAGTTTTCGGAAGTTTAGGGGTTGAAAATGAAAGATTTTGAGGCTAAAACCGCCGGTCGGGTCGTGGGTCGCGTTCTGGGTCGACGCGTGGACCCTGATGTGAGGTAAAGTGGTTCGGACGTGGGGCGGTTCGGATCGGGTAAGGTCCGCGTGTTGTTTGTGAGTACACCGGGTTGAAGGAGACTACGGAACGGGTCGGGGAGCCGGGTTAGGGCACGGATCTTCCTGTGAGGTAAAATGGAGCCGGTTGCGATGCGGGTTCGGATCCGGAGCGGGTAGGCGGGTTCCGGACGTCGCATGCGAGCTGGATCAGGCAAGTGGGCTGCGGCTCTTGGGCTTGTGGAGCTGGGCCTGTTGCTGGGCTCCGGCTGTTTCTTTTCTATTGTTTTTAAAAGTTTTAAAAATCCGAAATAAATCAAAATAAATTAGGAAAATTTATTTTTAATTTATAAAATTAATTAAGTCTAATAAAATAAATTATTTAGAAAATATATTTCGAAAAATTCATTTTAAATAGATTTAATTCAATTTTCATTTATATTTTTCTTTGTTTTGGCTTTAAAACTCATTTTCTTTTATTTTCTCGTTTTCTCGTTCAATCTCGAATCCATGCAACCTGAAATAAACTGATAATATTTGTTGGATAATATAAAAACAGTTCGTCTTATTTCAATGATGGTCACATACAAAAACATTTTTCAACAATTTCCCCCTATGTGATCATTGATGAAATAAGGACAGATATAATCACATTAACAGTTTTAACATTGAAGATTTGGGATAAAAGTTTTGTCAATAATAAGATATATATAAAACCATTGTAATCATTTTGAAAGTTTGTGACTTGGTTTTACATATCTTATGTTTTGAAAAAGATTTTGAAGAATGTTTGTTTCCGAATCAAAGTCTCGGGTTCGGTTATCAAAGGGTAGCCATATATGTATCTAAATAAATTTCTTAAGATTTTATAGCATTATTTATGACGACAAGTGGTCTAACAGGTCGATTCAGATGAACGCTCATAGATATAGCTCACATTTCACTTGGGTGTTTGGTTGTTCTGGCAGCAGAACAAGTTAATGATCACTAAAAATGAGTGATATCTCTCTCTCTGACGACTCACACTCATATTGGAGGTGTTCATCTATGCTTTTCCGGTAAAGTCACTTAGTCTCATTATTAGATAATCAATCACATAAGACTGGTTTCGGCATTACTCAATGGGTTTCTTCATTCATGCCATTAACGTTCACTCTCTCTCCGTCGGGAAATACTTGTAGAGAGGTTTAGCAATTTTCATAGTGCGGTTTGCAACTAAGAATCTTCAGTGATGAATGCTACAGTATCCCGGGAAATCCATTATTGTTGCAGCTTCTTCTTTGATGGTATCCTGTTTGTTGATCAATATCGATTTATTGTAAAAAGATATTTTGTTTTATCATTGCGAAGTTGCTACAATTGAGAACAAAATTTTTTTGTTTTTGTTTTTGTAAGAGTATCTGTCTTGAGTAATTGAGATGTTTGCTTTTCTGAAAATGGTTAAAAACAAATTACTGAATTTGATGATGTTTGTTTTGAAATAACCATTTGGTTGAAAGTTTGTTTAACTTGGTATTTCTTCGGTGGGTGATTTGAGTTTCTTTTTGATTCGTCTTTGAGGATTAGATGTTGATAGATCTTTGTTTCGCCTTTGATTTTCTTGTTGGATATGTCGTCGTTTGGAGTCTTTCCATTTTGAGGCTGTCTTCATTTTTGGTTGGCTTTTATCTAGATAGGGATAGGTGGCATAAAAGACACTTTGTCTAGTATGTAAGAAATGAATGTATCGTCCCTGGTCATTTTGATATCTAAGCAAAAATGAGACCGTGACAAGGTATAATCGGATATACCTTATAAGCAATAGTGACACACCTAAGCTCACAAGAATTGAATTCGACAATGATTTAGATCGACGAGGCACAAATTCTCACATGGGTTTTTGTTTTCATCTGAACCTCCTAACCTTATGTCCCTTGATTGTTTAAAATCATCAATAATGAAATAAAATCGAAGGAAATAAAGTTATATACATTATGAAAAGTAGGAGATTTGAACCTTCACTCCAATTGAGAATCAATATGACTTAAAATCTTCATCGAGCATAAGCATCTGAAAAATTAAGTCAAGAGACGATTAATCACAAGGTTCTATAAAAGCTTATTATGGCAAGTCTTTTATTGCATTTTTGAAGATTTGTTTTTGAATGTTTTTTTTTTTGAAATTTGGTTATTTGAATGTTTTTGGTATTTTTTTAAAGGAAAGATATGAAAATTATAAAAATCTAAAATCTTTTTGTCTTTTGAAGTTTTGTAATTTTTTTTTTGAATTTTCTTTTTGAATAAAAGTAAACACAATTTTGTACAAACAAAAAGTAAAAGTTTAAGGATGGATGATATCTGGATTTAACATTCCTAGACGGCCTAGGAAGTATAGAAACTTTGTTTCATCGAGAGCCTTAGTGAAGACATCGGCAATTTGATCTTCGGTGTTTATGAAGTGTAATTCGATATGACCCTTTTGAATGTTGTCTTTAATGAAGTGATATCGAATATCGATGTGCTTTGTCATGGAATGGTGAACGGGATTGTGAGAAATGGCTATTGCACTGGTTGAGTCACAAAATATGGGAATTTGTGAAACTCTGAAGCCATAGTCACGCAGTTGAGTTTGCATCCATATGACTTGTGAACAACAGCTAGCGGCAGCGACGTATTCAGCTTCTGCTGTTGATGTGGATACACAACTCTGTTTCTTTGAAGACCAACTCACTAGTCGACCTCCTAGGAATTGACAGCTACCAGATGTACTTTTCCTATCTAGCTTGCATCCTCCATAGTCTGAGTCGGTGAAAGCGTTCAGCTGAAAATCGGATTTAGCTGGATACCAAAGGCCAAGTTTGGGAGTGCCTTTTAGGTATTTGAAGATGCGTTTCACAGCAATGACATGGGATTCCATTGGATTTGCTTGGTATCTGGCACAGACACAAGTAGAAAACATAATGTCAGGTCTGCTGGCAGTGAGGTATAATAGTGATCCGATCATTCCACGATATCTTTTCCAGGTCAACGGGTTTGCCATTTAAGTCTGCATCGATTTTGTATCTAAAGGCCATTGGGGTTTTGGCAGTATTGGATTTGTCCATTGAAAAGCGAGTGAGTAGGTTTTTGACATAATTCTCTTGGTTGATGAAAATTCCATCAGTTGACTGTTTGATTTGAAGTCCGAGAAAAGTAGTCATCTCCCCAATCATGCTCATTTCAAATTTGCTTTTCATTAAATCTGCAAACTTAACACTCAAAGATTCATCAGTAGAACCGAAAATAATGTCATCAACATATATTTGTATGATTAACAGATGTTTATTAAAGATTTTACGAAAAAGGGTTTGATCGATTGAACCTCTTTTAAAACCTGATTCTTCGAGAAATGTTGACAACGTGGCATACCAGGCACGGGGTGCTTGTTTTAAGCCATAGACAACTTTCTGCAATTTGAAGCTGTGATGAGGAAAGTTGGGATCTTCAAAGCCTGGTGGTTGTTGGATATAAACATCTCGATCTAACTCTCCATGTAGGAATGCACATTTAACGTCCATTTGAAAAACTTTAAAGTTCTTATGTGCAGCATATGCGAGAAAGATGCGGATAGCTTCTATTCTGGCGACTGGAGCATATGTTTCATCGTAGTCTATTCCTTCTTGTTGTGAATAGCCTTTGACTACGAGACGTGCCTTGTTTCGACACACGACTCCTTGATCGTCAGTCTTGTTTCTGAATACCCATCTTGAACCTATGGTAGTAACATCGGGTGGTGTAGGAATAAGATTCCATACGTCATTTCTTTCGAATTCAGCTAGCTCTTCTTGCATAGGTTTTATCCAGTCTGGGTCTTTGAGAGCAGTATGTATGGTTTTGGGTTTAGTCATGGATAGGAAGGCTCCAAATAAATATTCATTTGCAGTTGCGGCTCTAGTTTGGATGCCTGAATTGGGATCTCCGATGATTAGGTCAGTGGGATGGTTTCTGGTCCATTTTATTAAACGATTTTCTTCCGTTGTAATAATAGGATTTTCTGTATCCCATTGTTCTTCTCCAGTAATTTCTTCTTGGAAGAGGTTTGAAGGTTCCCCCATAAATGTTACATCGGGATTGTTTTGGATATTTGGGGATGGAGTGGTAAAATCTGGGGTGGTTAAATTTGGAGTGGTTAAAGGAGGATTTGGTGTTTGTTCTAATGAGGAAGTATGTGTTTGTGGTTCCCCCTCAACTTGATCTGCAACATTTCTGTTTCTTTGTGGAGTTCCTTCAGTGGGTGTTCCTGTAGGATCAATTTGAGTAGTTAGAATTTCAGAATTATAAGCAGTTTTAGGTTGTTCAAAAAGTAAATCAATATCAACTTCAATGTCTATGTCAGGAGATGGTGTTTGTGGAATTGGATTTTGAAAAATATTATCTATCATTTGTGAACCAAAATGTTCACGATCCAATTTTCTGACATAAAATTCATCGAAGTGGACATCGGTACTTTCTTCAATTACTCTTGTACGTTTGTTCAGTACTCGATAAGCAGCTGAAGAAAATGAGTAACCAAGGAAAATTCCTTCGTCCGACCTTGATTCAAATTTTGAAAGGTGGTCTTTATTATTCTTTATGAAGCATCGACAACCAAAAATATGAAAAAATTTGATATTTGGTTTTCGGTTGTTAATGACTTCATATGGTGTTTTATGAAGATTTTTGTGAATTAAGGAGCGATTTTGTGTGTAGCAAGCTGTGGCAATTGCTTCTGCCCAGAAGTATTGTGGCAGATCAGCAAAGATGAGCATTGATCTTGCAGCTTCGCACAAAGTTCGGTTCCTTCTTTCAACAACGCCGTTTTGTTGAGGAGTGTAAGGGGCTGAGAAGTTGTGTTCGATGCCTTTGTTTTTGAGAAATGAGTCTAGAGTTATGTTTTTGAACTCTAAACCATTATCACTTCGGATTCTTCGAACTGGTTGTTTGAGCTTTAGTTCGATCTGTTTTATAAAGTTGATCATCTCTTCTGGTGCTTCTGATTTTAGTCTTAAGAAAAAGACTCATGTAAATCGAGAGAAGGCATCAACTATGACAAGGACATACTTCTTCCCTTGTATTGTTTGGATTTTGGCGGGGCCACAGAGGTCTATGTGCATCAATTCTAGTGGTTCGGATACACTAGATTCTGTAATGCTTTTGTGAGAGGATTTGGAAAGTTTTCCCTTTTCACAAGCGGCACAAAGAGTTTTATTGTCGAGCTTCAAAAGTGGCAGTCCTCGAACTAGATCATCGCCGATTAATTTGTTGATGTACCCGAAATTTAGATGGGAAAGGCGGCGGTGCCATAACCAACTAATATCTGCTGGGGCTTTGGATAGCAGACAAATATCGGGTTTACCATAAATAAGATCCATGTCTAGTGGATACATATTTCCGGCACGGTGTGAATCAACAATGATTTCTTTGGTGTTGGCGTTCATGATCAAGCTTTGTTGTTTCATGAATAAAACTTCAAGATCGTTATCACACAGTTGAGAAACACTGATGAGGTTGTGTTTCAGGTCATCGACATAGGCAACTTTCTTTATGGTAAATTTACCATTTGTTATGTTTCCATAACCTTTGATTTCTGCCGTCATGTTGTTGCCAAAGGTAACGTCTTGATTGGTTTGGGTGGGTCTGAAGTCACGAAGGTAGTTTCTGTTTCCTGTCATATGCTTGTAGCAGCCACTATCAATGTACCATGTATCATCCTTGGGTTCTCCAGCATTAGATCCCTGCAATTAGACAGAAATTTTAGGTACCCAGATCTGAATGGGTCCTGGTTTGTTAGCTTTTGCTATTTTGGGTTTGTTGTTCAATGACTTTGGTTTATTGGGATAGAATGGATGAGGTTTTATTTGATTTATCAAGTTTTCCCAAAATATGATTTGTTTTTGATAACCTGTGAGTTGATAAGATCTGTGATTTGGTGAACGATATCCTAGATGTGAAAATTGATTTGAAAAGTTTTCTTCATATCTGGGGTATGATGAACGGTTTTGAAAAGGTTTCTGAAGAGGTTTTGGTTTTTGTTTGGAAACCTGTTTATGAGGTATGACGTAGGGTTTAACTGGTTTCTTTGGTTGGTTTTCAAAAACTTTTAGCTTGACAAGTGGGGTTTTGGTGACTTGAACGGGTTTTTTGCTTATTTGTTGTTTCTTGGAGTATTTTTGTCCCGGACTAGTTTTTTCAACAATTGATGAACTCATTGTAGGAAAAGCAGTTGGTACAGAAGTACTACCAACCTCGTAAAAGGAATTTTCTCCATTCAAAAAGTTTTTAGATTTGGTGGTTTCGTTGGTATGTTTGATTTGGTGAGTTAAAGAACTAGCTGAGTCTGTTTCAGAATTTAAGACTCTTTTGAAAGACTTTTTGGAAACAGTGAAAGCAGTATCATCTGGGCTACAGTTGATAACTGTTTCGTCATCTGAATCTTCCTCATTAACAGATGTGAAAAGATCTGGTAGAGTTGATTCAGAGTTTTCACAAATTATCATGTTTTCTTGATTTTCTAGTTCTTTTTCAAAGGTTTCTCTACCAATTCCTGGTCTGTAACTCATATCAAATTTTCCAGTACCCAAGGTGTTTGCTTTGGTGAAAATATCATCACTGAGTTTTCTGGAAATTTTGATAGATTCCACATTCCGTATCAATCTTTTGTTTTCAGATTCAAGAAAAGTGATTTGGTTTAAAGAATCAGTCAGTTTTTCATTTAAGATTTTGTGTTTTTCAGTTGACTCTTGAAAGTTTTGTGTTAACTGAATGATTTCCATTTCTAAAACATCTTTTGTTTCAAAAGAAATGACTGATTGACTTTTTAATTCCAATTCCTTTTTCTGAATTAGAGATTGATTTAATTGTTCAAAGACGTGATTGTAATCTTCTGATTTTCTTTCAACGTCTCTTTCCAATTTGGTCTTTGTTCTGGTTAATTCTGCAAATTTGAGTTGTAGGGTTTGTAACTCACATTTGAAGATTTCAGAATTAACCACTGTGTCATGGTATTTCTTGAGATCAGCTTCTAAACTTTTCTCAATTTTGGATATATGGGACTCAAAAATTATTTTAGAAAAACCGAGTTCAGAGATCATAGACCATACCTGTTCTATGACATTTGGAGCTCTTGAAGTTGTACCAACTACGAAGCAGAAGTTGGATTGTGTCGGTTCATTGTCGGCTTCGTCTTCAGAGGTTGGCCAGTATTCCACATTTGGTTCGTGGATTGCCATCAAAGCTCTTTGGTTTTCTTGGTTTTCCTTTTTCTTTAACTCATCAGCTTTTTGAGCGTAGTATGCCGAGTCTTTGACTTTTGTCTTGTTTTTGGCTCGGCACTCTCTTGCGTAGTGATTAGTTCCTTTGCAATTGTGACAGATAATCACTTCTTCATCACTTTCTTCCTTTTGACTTTTGATTGGAAGTCGTTCCGGTGCTTGAGTTTGGATTTGTTGGGAAGATTGGGAGGAGTTTTGTTGGAATCCAAAATTTTGGTTGTTTGAAAAACCATTATTTTGATTATTGTATCCTTGATTTTGGAATCCCCGGTTTTGGTTTTGAAGACCGTTGTTTTGGTTATTGCTTTGATGATTTGAGTTGGGATTGTTTTGAAATCCCTGGTTTGAGTTATTTTGGAAAGAGGGTCTTTGCGAATTTTGTCCAAAATAAGGTCTTGGTTGAAAACCCTTGGTTGTTCTGACCAAATTGTGGTCTTGGTTGAAATCCAGAATTATTTTGTCTAAATTGTGGTCGGTTTTGAAAATTTGGTTTAAAATTCGATTGACCGTGATTTGGAAGAAATCTTTGGAGATTTGTATTTGCAACCAAAGCACACAATTGTTGGTAGTCTGCTTCATCATTTAAATCAGTTTGATCAAAAGAATTGTTCAAAAATGGTTGATTTTGAAAAGATGTTTGATTAAAATGATTGGAGTTTTGTTCATGAAAAAGTGTTTGGTTTTGGTTTGATGTGGAAACGAGAGCAAGTGGTCCTCCAAAAGCTGTAGAGGTTGGTGGGTCAATCGAGGATTCATACGATTGAAGTTCTCCGTACAAATTGTATAGAGTTTCCGTATGAATGGCAGGATTTCCCTGAATGATGAGTTTAACCATCTTCCAGCTTTTGTAAAGATTGTTTAGAAATTTGAGATTGATCTCGTGTTGTGTCTTTTTGATGCCCAAGTTATTCAATTTTACCATGATAAAATTGAACCTATCATGTGCATCATGGATGGTTTCTGATGAAAGCATCTTGAAATTATCGAATTCATTTAAAACGGATGTTCTTTTATTTCCAATAATTCTTTGATTTCCACAAAAACGGTTTTTTAAGTTTTCCCAAATTTGATTCGCAGTCAACAGTATTATGTCATCCATTTGACTTAGAATACTGTGAGGTATGCCAGACACGATGTAACACCCGACTTATTAACAAAACACCCCAAATTTTTTTTTTCATTTTACATACCAAATATTTTACAATAAAAACCATAAGTAAGGGGTATTAGTTAACAAAATACGAGTACAAGTGTATCACGAAGTACAATACATAAATATTATACATTCTTCAAGCCGGGTATTACTTCAACGATAAGTCCTCAGTCACGGACTTTATCTTTTCCCTTAGCAGGGTCACGCTCACCTGCAGGGACATATCAAACAAACCGTGAGCTACAAAGCCCAATGAGTAATCAAGCAAACAGAGCAAACAAATAAGCACATACAAGAGAATAACAACAATTAAACTCTTAAACAATTTCTGTCCCAAAAGTCATGGTCAACACTGACCGTACCGTGATCATAGCCATAAAGGCCGCCCCTAATATCATAGCCCGAAGGCCGCACCAAATCATAGCCCGAAGGCTGCATCGGAGACATAGCCCGAAGGCCGCACCGGAGTCATAGCCAACAAGGCCGCATCGGAGACATAGGCTTGTCCGATTTACCTCAAACTTGAACCATAAGTCCATGATGGTTAGGTAAGACCTAGAAAAATATTAAATTGGGTTTCCGACCCCTCGGGGGCACTGTAGACCGATCTGAATGCCTCGGTGAATAGTAAAATTCACATAAAGTTAGTAAACGGAAAGTTTATTAACTAGGCATTATTTATAACGATATTGTATTGAACTCTAGTGTATTAGAGTTAATTGAAATGGGTATTAACCTATAATCATTTTGATAATGAATGGAATTATAGGCACGGGACAAAATCCTACGGATTTCATTGCACGCCAAAGAACAACAAACGCTAGTAGTAGCAATCCTTCAGGTGAGTAATCTTGATTATATCTAGTATGATATATTAGTGCAGCCTTGTTGGCTAAGATTACTATTTTTGATATTAAATGGTACGGCCTTGTTGGCTATGACTCCGGTGCGGCCTTGTTGGCTATGTCTCCGATGCGGCCTTGTTGGCTATGACTCCGGTGCGGCCTTCGGGCTATGTCTCCGATGCAGCCTTCGGGCTATGATTTGGTGCGGCCTTCGGGCTATGATATTAGGGGCGGCCTTTATGGCTATGATCACGGTACGGTCAGTGTTGACCATCACTTTTGGGACAGAAATTGTTTAAGAGTTTAATTGTTGTTATTCTCTTGTATGTGCTTATTTGTTTGCTCTGTTTGCTTGATTACTCATTGGGCTTTGTAGCTCACGGTTTGTTTGATATGTCCCTGCAGGTGAGCGTGACCCTGCTAAGGGAAAAGATAAAGTCCGTGACTGAGGACTTAGCGTTGAAGTAATACCCGGCTTGAAGAATGTATAATATTTATGTATTGTACTTCGTGATACACTTGTACTCGTATTTTGTTAACTAATACCCCTTACTTATGGTTTTTATTGTAAAATATTTGGTATGTAAAATGAAAAAAAAATTTGGGGTGTTTTGTTAATAAGTCGGGTGTTACAAGTAGGTAGTTGTAACGACCCAAAATTTTTGAATTTTATATTCGAGAAAATACTTAAGGGAAAGATTAAAATATTTTGAAAATTTTAAAATAATTTATTGGGAATTGTAGCAAAATTCCAAGAGTTTAGAGAAAAATGGTTAAAAAGGGATAATTTGATCATTTTACCATAAAAAGGGTAAAATGGTCTTTTGATCCATTAATAAGACCATTATGTAAGATAATATGTATTTGTGAAGCAATAATGTAAGAAATAAAAGTTTATGTGAAATTTGGAGTTTTACCGCGTGAATAGTGAAATTTGGACAAAAAGGGCAAATTGGTCATTTGACCAAATGTGGAAATTACTATAAACTTTATTTATGATTTAGGACTAAAAATGTAAGAACTATAGTTTCATGTGGCCAAAATAAGTGTTAGTGTCAAAAGTCTAAGAAATGCAAAACTAGGGACTAAAGTGCAAATATTTTATAAAATAAATAAACATAAAAGAGTGAAATTATCACTCTCATCATCAGAAAATCCATAGAAGAATCGAGAGAGAAGAGGAAGATACGGGAAGAAGAGGAAGAAGGGGAAATTTCACAAGAATTAGAAGAAGGAATTGAAGATTCCTTAGTAATCAAGGTAAGAACTCCACTATTCATCATCTTCTTCACATGGAACCTGGAAATTTGTGAGATGAAGATCATGGAATGTTTCCAGGAGTTCATCTCCATCAAGTTAGACTAAAGTAACAAGTAGATACACATGAATTTTAAAGAGTTATTGAAGTTTTGGTAAAATCCATAGAAATGGGTTTGAGCTCAAGAACCCTAGAAAAGTAGAAATTGGGTTTATGGGTTTGAAACTGATTTCCATTGATTTAGCAAGTTTAAAGAGTCATAAAGAGTGTAAGAAATCAGTTCTAAACTTAAAAATCAAACAAAATAGTTTTTGGTAAAAAATTGGGCATTACGGGAATGTTTTAAGCCTTGGAATGGAATTGATGATTCCATGGTTTAAAACTACAAGTAAACTGCTATTCTAGGCCTAAAAATGACTTGAAAATGATTAAGATACGTATTAAGGACTTAACCCTCGGACTAAAGGACCTGCAGCACAAAAATCAGCAAAGAAGGAAAGCTCCAGGAGGAGCACGAGTCGTGCTCCCCATAGAGTAAAAAGGGCACGAGTCGTGCCAACCTCCTGAGTAAATTCAGGCCATTTTTGAGTTTGGAACTTGATGCTAGACTTGTCCGATTGGTCTATAATTCATACCATAGGCTTAAAATGGTATGAAAACACATGTAAAATTTTTAAATTGAGAATACGACCTCCCGAGGCTACTGTAGTAAAATACGTACAATATACGAGTTAATTAAAATTAGTTAATTAAAGGTTAGACACTTGTCTTGACCCTTAATGATAAAACAAGGACTCTAACATGTTATAGAGTCAATTAGAATGTAAATTAATGTACCAAGTACTATATATATAGGTGCAAGTCAAGTAGTCGCACACCGAAAGGGTAAAGAACCGAAGGACGTCTAGACAACCTTTCAAGAGTTATAAGGTGAGTACATGCAGTATTTTTACCCATTTTGGGGTACATGGCAAGTAAGTATATTTAAGATTTCTTATAAAATCTTTTTATGTGACATTATATGCAAGAGTGCTATTATCAACTTGTTTATGAAAGTATAATGCTATGTTTGAAATTATGTTTTGAACTACAAGTCAAGATAAATGATAGTATGTTGGTCTATGAACCAATTATATGAAAGTATATTTGATTAGAAATGATACATGTTTCCTAATATGAATGGCATATAGCCACAGGATGTTAAAGAAGTATGTTTTGGTTACAAACAGTATATAGTTTTGAGTATGCATGGCATATAGCCATAAGACGTGAAAAGTATGTTTTGGTATAAAGCTTAGTATGTTAGAAAGATATGTTTTAAATATATGATTATTATAAACAGAAAGCTATACTTGGCATATAGCCATAAAGATATAATATGATGAAGTTTGGCACCTAGCCACAAGTTACGTATATGAGAAATGTTTAAGCAAGCAGCAGGTATTTTGTATGCCTGGTAATTGTAGCAAGCAGTGTTAGTAGAGGAACTATGTTCCAACCTTCCCGGGTTAGGTAAGGGATCTACTGGGGGCAAGCCCCATCGCGAAGTAGATTGCCTCAGCACTTCTATGGTGAAGATTGATCCGTTCTTTTTAGCCATAGAGACTTGGGGTATCACTTATAGTGATTAATGTCCTAAGTATAAAAATCCAGCGAGCTTATAAAACCAGTCAAAGAAAGTAATAACAATGTTATTTTCGTAAAGTATGTCAAAGAATGATTTTCTTGAAAAGTAAAGAGTTGTATTATGATTTTATTATAAAGTTTTGGAAGAAGGTAATTATGCAAAGGATGATATGAAATGATTTTGAAAGGAATTAAGAATTTTGGTATGGTAATATCTTGAAACTTTGAAAGAGGTTATTTTTCTAAAGTATGTTATGAAATGATTTCGAGTAGTAATAAGTATAGTATGATATTTCTATAAAGTTTTGACAGAAGTTTAAGTTATAAGTTTTATAAAAGTTGGAAAAGAAGTTAAAGGTTTGAGTCTAAAACTCATGTAACTCACGAGACATTATTGTCTTACGTATTTTATTTTTATGCCATGTATTCCAGGTCAAATAATATACTATAATTGGATGAAGTTTAACTGGAGTGGAGCCCACATAGCTTCTATCTCGGACGCAAGGTTTAATCCTTTTCTTGCTTACTATGGTTAGTTTGGTATAGATTTGCAACACCCACAGTTTTAATTATGTAAACAACCGGTTTTTGTTAAACCGTATTTTTGTATTCAAATATTTATACGAAAAACCATGGTAATTGCAAACAGTAGAAATGGGGTGTCACAAGTTGGTATCAGAGCCATAGTTTAAGTGAATTAGGATTGGCTTGTTCCACTCCTAGGCTTAAACTCATGTTATAAAAATGTTAGTTTATGAAAGTATGCTATATGATGTCTTAAATGATTAAGACATCATGCATTATGTAAAATATGTAGATATATAACACTAATAAGTGTTAAGTTAACGTTTAAAGTGAACAAAGATTTGACCGTAAGGAAAATTATAAGATATTTTCCGTAACTGTCTATATTTAGTAAAGACTATGGTTATAAAGTAGAAAGATTTTCAGTATTGATCACGATGCATTATAATGGTGTTAATATGTTAAAGGAACCAGTGTCCCATGAAACCTTGTGGTAACAGCAGAATCAATATATATAGGTGATTATGGTAATATGGGCTCGTATTATCATAATCACAGGATATGTATTGAGACTGGTGGAATCATAAAGGAATTATGGTAATCTGGTGAATAAAGATTTTGAAGAAAGTAGTAAGGATAACATAAGAGTAATATGCCTATGTAATAAGAACAAGTAAGATTATAAGTATTAACAGTTAATACAGTGGATTTATACCACTTAGTATGGTAAAGTAAAAGAAATAATGTAATAATTAATATTTTTAGACAGATTGAAAGATATTAAAGTATATGCCTGTCGAGGCGAGAGAAAGTATGAAGAAGAGCAAGTTAAAGATGACTTATGGGTATTGATTACCTATATAAGAGTTGTAAGACTCTTACATAAAGAATGAAAAATTATCAGCATGATGTATTAATAATATATAAATTTCTATAAAAAAAAAGGTAAAGAAGAGTTTGATGTAAGTAAGTGGTATGTTTTGGGCATGGCCATTGAATCTAAAAATTATTTCTAAAAGATGAATAAAAGTGTCCAAAGAATGGACAATTGATTAAGTCATAAGAATAATGGTGAGACAAGTAAAATGACAAGCAGCAAATTAAGTGAGAAGTAAATAAAGGTAGTAGGCTGAATGCTATATCTACTTATAGATTTGGAAGTCGTTGTTATGGATTGGCTTATAAAAGAAGCAGCATACAAATGAAGATGCACGCACCATGATGTACCCGAACAGAAGTAAAGTCACTATAAGTAAATGTGGAATCGATATCCGCAAAGAATATTACTTAATGTGAAGTAGTGGCAGATTATAACCATTTGAAGGTTATGACAAGTGTCGCAACGTGAAAGGCGATTATGGAAATTTTTGATTGTCTTCGAGGAATTTTTTTTGACAGAAGATTGGAATTTAATCAAAGTTGGGAGTTAACAAGCTTGTAGGTTGAAGGTAGAACATGCTTACCTGACAAAAATAGAAAACAGTTCGAATGATAAATTGTTAATTTAACACTTGAAAGAAGAATGTTAAAAGTTGTCCCTAGACAAATATAATGTTAAAATATTGGTTATTAGGAATTAAATTCCATAACCAAATGAAAGAAGTATAAGAAGAAATACCGGTAATAAAATGGTATAATGACGTATGTTAACTGGAGAAAACCAAAAGCATGTAAGTAAGACGACTAAAGGTTATCATCACTACGATGTAAAGAGCAATAATGAATGTCTAAATTAGTATTAGACAAAGAATCAAAGACAAGATAAAATTTTAATAAACAGACAGGAAGTTATTACTTCCGAATAGAAATGATGGGTAAAGGAATCCAAAGATCGTAAGAAATGGTCAGTACATGACTAGTAGCCATGAAATACAAAGAAATGTATATATGTTTATACGTGTTTATAAATATAAATGAATGAGTAAGTTTTAGAACTTATACAAAGTATAAAAGTGGTTATGAAACAAGTATTCTAATTAGAATACTATAGGGTGTGAAGCAAAAGAGTAACATAATGCATTGGGCATACTGCCTTGATATACCAAAAGAATGAAAGATGACGAGAAAATAAATGGCAAATGGTATCACCTAAAGATACATAAGAAGTAAGTTGTATATGAAATATTTGATGTTGTAAAAGAAATATGTAGTATAAAGAAGTGGAGTATAAATGAAAGGATAACGTAATGTGTTAGGCATGTAGCCTTATAACACATGACAGAAATGGTAAAATATGTAAAGGCAAGAAAATTATTGTTTTAGCATTAGCTATAACAAGTAAAGAATAATGGGAAGTAATGGCAATTGAAGGTTATATCAAGAATTCGTCATGGGACGAAAATGTTAAAAATACCTAGTTGAGTTCTTAAACCAAAAGAGAACTAAGTATATGTATATGTGTATAATATGCAACTAAAAACTTGTAAGTATATGTCAAGAAGTTGATGAATGTGGTTTGTGAAACCTAATTACACCACGAGATTAAAATACCATAAAAAGTGTAATAAGATGAGAATGGTACACGGGTACCTTAAAAGATAAGAAATGTACTCATAGGAGTACTGTAAGAAAGCTAAGAAAGGAAAGGGACAAAATTGACTTGTAAAAGTCTAAAATGGGACAAAAGTTTGGAAATTATATTTATAATCGAGAAGTTAGTAAACATGATTCGTGAAACCTAAATACCCCACAGGATGGTAATATCATAAAAAGTAAAATAAGTATAGAATGATATGGGATATGTAAAGAAAGTAGTACATGTAATGTACAAGAAATGATTAAGAGGAATGTGAAAATGTAAATTCATAATTTGAATCATTGACAAATAATATGATGAGAAGGTAAAAAAAAAAAATTCAAAACATGTATGAATAGATACATGTAAAATATAGAGTAGAAAATAATGACAGTAATAATTTATTGTAAACGTATGAGAGTTAGTAAGGATGTGAAATAAAACAAAAAGGAATGTATTCCTTATGAGTGGTAATAAGTCGAAAATTGTTAATAGATGTAAAGAACAATTATGTAAAGAAAAGAAGTTGTAAAACTTCTAAAAAGAAAGAAGAAGTTATGCTCGAGTAAAATGTCCATTAAGGGACAAAATTTATACCAGGAAAAGATTTTGGTGTATTTATAAATTTATAAAAATATGAGACATATATAATCATGTTTAATGGTATTGGAATTTTCATAAGTAAAGAATGTTGTGAGTATAACCTCACATGTTTTAATAAAGATATGAGGAGAATTATAAAGTAGATTGCTATTAATGATAAATTATTGAAGTATAAAACTATTTTGTAAAATAAGTTTACAAGAGAAGGTATACAAATGAAATGAGGTAAAATATGAATGAATGACAAAAGGTTGAGAAAACAGATAAAATGACCAAAATGATAATTTGGTTAACTGGGATGATACAAAGTTTTAAAGAAATTATGTTAATCCTTTATAAAGGATTGGAAGCAAGATCAGTTAAGAACTGATTACAGAATCAAAAACAACTAAAGAATAAAAGATTAAAAGATAAAATAATGAATTATATGATTATGTGTTGGTAAAAAGAAAGTGCGGAGAACGTTTGAAAAGGAGGGGAAGCGATTTCCTTCTAGTAATTGTGCGATGATTCCGAGGACGGAATCCCAATAAGGGGGAGAAATATATAAGTTTGTTATTATATATGCAATCTAACGGTTTGCTGAAATTTTGAAGTATGAGAAATACACGAAGCAATCCTACTGGTGTGAATTCGCGTGGAACTGTAAGAAGCGGACCAGCTAGGTCACGTGGAACTGCAAGAAGCGGACCAGCTAGGTCACGCGGCTCTGTTGGGCGAAGAGCACCAGCAAGGGAACCGGTGGGACAAAATCCACCTGATATACGAGCCATCGTGGAAGAAGTGGTTAGGCAGATGATGCCTGTATTATCGAACAATCCCAACCCGAGTGGCAATCCCAACCCAAGTGCAAATCCGGATCCTACTGAAGAGGCTGCAAAAAGTGTTCATGACGGGCAGCCAGAAAATGAAAAAAAATTTTGGGGTGTTTTGTTAATAAGTCGGGTGTTACACACGAGTTCCTTTTTTTGCTTGTAGTTCCAATTTTCTTCTGTTTTCAATTTGAGTGACTTGATTCGTAGCAAGAGTAGTCATATTTTCTGGATCAGTATATGTGCCTTCAACACATTTCCATACATCTTCATTTATTGTGTTAAGATGTAGATTCATTCGGCCAACCCACGAATTATACTCTTCAGGTATAAGTATGGGTGACCGTGAACCAGATCCTAAGCTGTTGGCAATAGAAACTGAATTCATGTTAGAGTAATTAGCAGAAGACATGTTTTTAAGATTTTTAATTTTAATTTAAAAAAAAGGATTTTTAACAAGTGATATTAAAATGAAATATTCAAAGAAACGCTTATGGAAGGTTTATATAAACGCTAACCAAAAGTTTTTCAACGAAAATTTCAACATAAATCACACAAGCTCTGATACCAATTGTTGAAAATAAAATAACTGATCACCACAAATAAAGGTTTGCACCGTTTATTGTGTGACAAATATATATATATATATTAAAGATAAATGCGGAATAAATAATAAGAGTTGCAGAATAAAAATATATAATCTGATCGCCACAAATAAAGGTTTGCACCGTTTACTGTGTGAAAGATATATAAATAATATAAATTGCAGTAATTAAATGACTTCAAGCGATAAATAATATAAATGACTATAATTAAAAGACATAAAACGATGAATAATATAAATACTATAATTATATAAATATATATATATATCAAGTAGGTTCGTCGATAGATTGACTGAACTGGGTTACAACAGGACTATGGAACGACTGGTCTATCAAGTAGGTTCGTCAAATAAATTGACTGAACTGGCTTAGGGTTGGACTGGATTTCTAATAGACTGTGTCTCTATTTGTTCTTGTTTGATGATCTTGGTGATCTTGGTTTTCTTGTTTGATGATCTTGGTGTTCTTGGTGTTGATCTTGGTGTTCTTGGTGTTTTTCTTGGTGTTCTTGGTGTTTTTCTTGGTGTTGATCTTGGTGTTCTTGGTGTTTTTGGAGAGTGTTTGGAAGGTTGGAAATAAGATGGTGGAAGTTGGAGAGGTTTTTGAGAGAGTTTTGGTTTATAATTATGTGTTGTATTGAAAAAATGGTGTAAAATGGTTTATATATGGAGTTGTAAGGGTTTTGGGTGAGTTTTGATAAGTTTTCGGAAGTTTAGGGGTTGAAAATGAAAGATTTTGAGGCTAAAACCGCCGGTCGGATCGTGGGTCGCGTTCTGGGTCGACGCGCGGACCCTGATGTGAGGTAAAGTGGTTCGGACGTGGGGCGGTTCGGATCGGGTCGTGGAGCGGGTAAGGTCCGCGTGTTGTTTGTGAGTACACCGGGTTGAAGGAAGCTACGGAACGGGTCGGGGAGCCGGGTTAGGGCGCGGATCTTCCTGTGAGGTAAAATGGAGCCGGTTGCGGTGCGGGTTCGGATCCGGAGCGGGTAGGCGGGTTCCGGACGTCGCATGCGGGCTGGATCAGGCAAGTGGGCTGCGGCTCTTGGGCTTGTGGAGCTGGGCCTGTTGGTGGGCTGCGGCTGTTTCTTTTCTATTGTTTTTAAAAGTTTTAAAAATCCGAAATAAATCAAAATAAATTAGGAAAATTTATTTTTAATTTATAAAATTAATTAAGTCTAATAAAATAAATTATTTAGAAAATATATTTCCAAAAATTCATTTTAAATAGATTTAATTCAATTTTCATTTATATTTTTCTTTGTTTTGGCTTTAAAACTCATTTTCTTTTATTTTCTCGTTTTCTCGTTCAATCTCGAATCCATGCAACCTGAAATAAACTGAAAATATTTGTTGGATAATATAAAAATAGTTCGTCTTATTTCAATGTTGGTCACATACAAAAACATTTTTCAACACAGTGTACATATTTGGAAAAGGTGTTAAAGAGGTTTAACATGGAAAGTTCCAAAAGGGGAGAGTTACCAATCTTAAGTGGTGTTAAATTGAGTAAGACTCAAAGTCCGAGTACCGATTAGGAAATAGCTAAAATGAGTCGGGTACCTTATGCTTCGGCAGTAGGTTCGATCATGTATGCTATGACATGTACTCGTCCCGACGTATCCTATGCACTAAGCATGGTTAGTCGGTACCAGGGAAATCTTGGAAAAGCACATTGGATTGCAGTCAAGAACATACTCAAGTATCTGCGAAGGACAAAGAATATGGTATTAGTCCTTGGTGGCAGTGATGAGTTAAAAGTGAGTGGATATACATATGCCAGTTTCCATACAAATAGGGACAGTAGACTGTCCCAGTCGGGCTGGGTATTTCTTGTCACACCCCGATCCTTGGCGGAATCGATCAAGGCGTGATATATTGTTCAAAGTCTCATGACAACTATGTTATAATATGATTAGATTCAATTAAGTACTAAGTATGCAAACAAAATCCACAACATACAAATACAAATCCAAATACAACAACATTTATTACATGAAATTTAAATAGTATTGTGGGTTTCTAAGGTACACCCTACTTTTCATCAACTTCATTCTTCAAATCTGCATCATGGGTAAAAACAGGTCAACTACGAGAGTTGGTGAGTAATCTAGTTTTATTAAAGAAAATTGTGAGTTTGAATAATTTGAAATTTGTTTTCTTTTGAAGTTGGCAAACAAGTGTTATTGAGATAACAATTTATAAATCAAAAATTGATTAACAAATGATAACAACAACAATAAGTCCTCACCCTATATATACATATAAGTATATATATATAGGATGGAGCATCTAATCATCATACACACTCAACCACGTGCAATCAATCACCTTAGCGTCCCAAGGCGGGGTGGTCAACCCAATAGCGCTATTATTGTCCATAACGTACCTCAAGAATACGGGCATAGTCATGGAGATTAGACTAAAAATGGTAATGCACTACAAGTACATGTAGCGTAAACAAACAACAATTATACAAATAATGATTCACATATAAATGTCCCAACAATGTCTCAATGGTGAAAAAATAATAAAATGAAGCTGGAACATATTAAAACCACATGATACACCCCAAAAGTATTTAAAATTATAAAATATGGGGTAGATTACTCACATTAGTCCAATAAGGAATGCGCGTGTTGTACGATAGACGGCTCGGGTCAAAACGACGTGGAACCTATTATAATTAATAGTTTTGGTTTAGGAATCGATAAATGGGAATATAGTATTAATAAAAATAATTTAGACACATATTATTATATTAGATGAATTAACAATTATCCAAATTTTGTTTTGAATATTAATGTATTTATATGTTAAATGAATTTTAAATTGAATTAATTACTTTGCTTAATTAATTTATATTTTCACTTTAGGAAATATTTTAATAATTTCTTATTAAAATAATAACTAGTCAAATTATAAGTATTTACAGATTTTATATATTATAAACAATTATTTATATGAAATAATCATTAAAATGCTTTTTTACATGAATAGATATTTAGGAAAATGGTTTTAAATACTAAACAGTAATGAAACATTATGAAATTATCAGAAAATAATTATTTCATAAAATAGTAATTACTGTAAAATTTTCATATTTTTCTTAACTGCTTTAGTATTTATTTAGTATTTTAATGATTAAACAACAACAAAATTCGGGAAAAATAATAAATGATCCCTAAAAATTCTGGACAATTAACCATAGTTTTCTAACATTATATTGAGCCTACTGTAAATAGTTTGGATATTTTGGACTAAGGGAAGTATTTCTTATGTTTTTCATTATTAACTAATCAATAAAATCATAAATAATAGGAACATATTAAGAGAAATTAATTAGACTTTTTATTTATGATTACCATGTTATATATGATATTCTGATAAGGTGTTATAATTTTTGGACATGTGTAGCTATTTATTATCAATTTAAAACATTAAATAAACATTAAATCAGGAAAAATAAGAAAACATTCTTAAAAACATCTGTACATTTAGTCATGGAGTCTTTCATATGTGAATAAGGTGCGAAAAATATAAAATCTAGTTTTTAACATACATAACTATATTTTGCAATTTATTTATCTACAACAAAATAAAATACAAAATAAGCATCAAACAGTAATATAAATGCATGAAACTTTATAAATCCACTTTACTCAATATATGGGTTGTTCCAAAATATTCCCAGAATTTATTGACTGCAAAAAGTATTTTATGTGAATTATTGCCTTATTTTAGTGCAATAATTATAGTAATTCAATAAAAATAAGTTATTTTCTGAAACTTTCCAGAACTTCTTATTTTATTGATGGGATCTTTAGAAAAATCAGGTTTATGCATAAAATGAGTTTTAGATATTTTGGTGGATTTAATTTTTTTCATGTATGAATTTGGAACTTTTAACAACATACCTTGATGAATGCTTCAATAGGGATGAAGATTTGAGTATGAGAGCTTGTTCTTGGCTGGAAAATTGATATTTCTTAGATGAATTTCGAGATTGAGAGGG
Organism: Cichorium intybus; assembly: GCA_023525715.1. NCBI lineage: Eukaryota > Viridiplantae > Streptophyta > Magnoliopsida > Asterales > Asteraceae > Cichorium > Cichorium intybus. The sequence goes on along the minus strand of CM042013.1, from coordinate 80,669,335 downwards.
AGAGAAAGGATAGAGAGGGTTTGAGTGGTGATGAGAATAATATGTGGGGAGAAAAATGAAAGGAAAGATGATGAGAGGTATGAGTGGGAGACCATGGGAATAACTTTTAACTTTAGGTGGTCTTCATAATTTCCCACTAGTACAAGCATCTCTATGTAATACACTAATTAATATAATAATTTTATAAAATTTAATGTAGAGTTTATAAAAATAGAGTTTTATAAAAAAATAGGTTATTATTTGATTATAACAATCTACTTTGATTTGAAGTTTAATTATAGTATTCAAGTTTGACTCTTTTAATTTAATTAGAGTATCATACTTTGATTTGATTTTAATATGGTATCATAATTTAATTTGATTATAGTTATAACGTTATACTATGCTATTTTGCTATTAACGTCAATTTATATCGTATTGTATAGGTTTTGATCCTATTAGCGTCAAGTAAATCTTGAGTAGGGTTTATTAAATTTCCCAATTGGGTTGGGTTGACACGAATCCATTTTAGGCGGATGTCACATTTCTTTTGAACGGTGGAGCGGTCACTTGGAAAAGTTCCAAGCAGGAAACGGTGGCTGATTCAACATGCGAATCAGAGTACATCGCAGCGAGTGAAGCGTCTAAGGAGGCGGTTTGGCTGAAGAATTTCATCGGGGATCTTGGAGTTGTCCCGAGCATTCAGGAGCCGGTGGAACTTTTCTGCGATAATGAAGGAGCGGTCGCCTTGGCAAAGGAACCGCGAGACCATGGAAAGTCCAGGCATATCGAAAGAAAGTACCATTACATTCGACATCAAATAGAAGAAGGGCACTTACTGGTTAAGCGAGTATCATCCGAGGACAATCCTGCAGATCCTTTGACTAAGGCTCTGAATAGGATCAAGCACAATCAGCATGCTCAGAGCATTGGATTGAAGGATGATGTTAGTTTTAGTAATTAGATAGATTAGAAACTTGTAACAGTATAAATGTAATTGACTCGGTGATTTTATAATAGAGATTTATAAATGAGTATTGCTACTGCCTTTGTCAATTGTTTATTTCTGTGTTTCTATATTTGCATGTTTAACTTCCTTAATAATTAGATTATTTAAAACTCCACAGTCGATCATACTGTTAGGAAGTAAGTATGAACTAAGACTGTCATGAATTGGTTGCAGACTGTCTAAAGAGTTAGACATTGCAGTAAGACTGCTGCAACGTTCATGAGTACTTAGAAATGGAGATTTGAGTATTGGATAAACCCGCGCTTAACAGATTGCTTCATGGATTATATCACGAGCAATGTTAAGACGATAACATCCGGTGATCTTTAAGTGGAGAGATATGATCTATTATTTGCGATACAAGTGCTTATTGACAATACGAAATCGCGCCAGTAACTCGGTGCTATAAAACGCATTGTTGTATGTATTTGGACCCGCAAAAGTTATGGACATATGAGTCAAAACTTATCCGTTCCATGACCCGATGGGAAATAGATATCTGTATTGGATAAACCCGCGCTTAACAGATTGCTTCATGGATTATATCACGAGCAATGTTAAGACGATAACATCCGGTGATCTTTAAGTGGAGAGATATGATCTATTATTTGCGATACAAGTGCTTATTGACAATACGAAATCGTGCCAGTAACTCGGTGCTATAAAACGCATTGTTGTATGTATTTGGACCCGTAAAAGTTATGGACATATGAGTCAAAACTTATCCGTTCCATGACCCGATGGGAAACAGATATCTGTAGGCCTCTCGATGATTTAGAAGTTGACTGAAAGTGTTGGCCAACCGGGACTTAATTAATGTGTTTAATTAGTAGTCTCTAAAGTCATATGCAAATCAGAAATCGAGAAACAGAGTGTCAGACCAAGATTGATGTTAATCCATGTCTTGAGCCTGAAAATATCCTGTTGGACGGAGGATCATCAGATCACTTATCTTTGGACAGAACTGACTGGGTCAGAGTTCGGACAATTAAAGTCATAGACTTATCCAAGTGGGAGACTGTTGGATTAGGTGTCTAAGCCATGACTTATAATTGTATTTATCTTATGATTAAAAGCAAAGTCCATTTGGGTTGCCCTCATGGGTGGAGGATAGATATATAGTTCAGTAGAGAGAATAGTTGATTTATTAATTGTATAATAAATCAACAGAAATTAAGTATATGGTTTATTAATATATTTAAGTGTTAATATATTAATTAGAAACTATATTAATTAATTGAGATTTAATCTAGAATTAATTGGATTTAATTTAGAGATTAAATTAATTAATTAAAAGGTGCAGGGACTGGTTTGGCATTTATTCAATAGTTGAATAACTGGCCAGGTAAAACCAGGGGCCAAAATGGCGCCATCCTGGAGGCTTCTCCAGGGTTTGGCGAAACCCTAATTAGGGTTTTGGTAAGCCTGGTCCAAGTGGTCAAAAGCCTTGTCCAATTGGAGGCTCCTTAAGGTTTCAGGTGTAACCCTAGGAGGCTATAAAAGGAACCCCTTAGCATCTCATTCTTCACGCCATCTTCTCTCTGGATTCACTCTGCTGGACTGATTCTTCCATCCCTTGGGTGTGACTTGCATTTGAGGCAGGATACTTTGGCTGCTGCTTGAAAAGGATCATAAGATCAAAGGTTGGTTTTTCTAATTGTTCTTTAGAATTGAATTGTTTCCTTTAGGTTCTTAGTTATAATCTTCATAGAAGAAAACATAGATCAATATTAGGGTTGCATGTGAACCTTAGGTATTTTTGTGTTCATTGATTGCATAGAAACCCTTCAGTGGTATCAGAGCTAGCTTGTTTTCTTGTGATTTGATTTCGAACTGCTTGAATGATTCTTGGCCTTGGTGTTTTTTGCGAAAATCCACCATTGGTGGCCTTGAATGTTGAAGGCTTGGCTAGGGTTTCCTAACCCTAGTCGCCATGCCCTAAATGGTCCCCTAGATTGCTTGATTTGCTTGCCTTAATTGTGTGTTGTTATTTTTGATAACTAAATCAACTAAAATAACTTGAACCCTTATTGCTTGGCTTGTAATTTTCGAGATTCATAGGGGTTATACAGATAAATTTGTTGAAAATTCGACAACTGATCACCACGAGTAAGGGTTTTTAAGCCGATTACTGTGTGACAGATATGTATTTTATCTATAATATGCGGAATAAATAAGAGTTGCGGAATAAAATAAAACAGTAAATCTAAACTAGACAGTATTTAAATAGACAGAAAGCGGTAAATAAAGTAAATGTTAGAAGTTAGAGGTTAGATGTAATAAACGCCATTATCAACGATAAAGTGTTTTTACAATAAATAAAAAGGTTAGAAGTTAGAAGTTAGAAGTTAGATGTCTCGGTTAAATACAGTCCACATATGTTTTCGTTGTCACGGTTTGATTTTTATGTCTTGGATATTTGGTACAGTTGATTTATAACAGTTTGAATAAATCAATAATAACACAGATAATTTCAAAGAACTTATCGATAGCAGATGAATATAGCGATTTTCTTTGAAGCTTCGATTCTTCTTCTTTGCTCGAGTTTTCTTGATGTGTCGATTTTCTTGTTCTTTTCGGTAGGATGAGGTTTTGGTGATATTTGGTGTTGGGTAGAGGTTGTTTGGAGGTTTGAAGTTTGGTGTCGGGTAGAGGTTGTTTGGAGGTTTGAAGTTTGGTGTCGGGTAGAGGTTGTTTAGAGGTTTGAAGTTTTAGTGTCGGGAGGATATCTTGTTTCTTGCGGTTGTGCGGTTTGATTCTTGTTGCCAAATATAGAAATTTAAGAGTCTTGAGGTTTCTGGTCGTGGGTAAGAGTGTATGGAGCTTGGTTGATATATGTGTTGTGTGTTAGTCTTGGAATGGCAAGAGGTGAGCTTCAATTTATACTGCTGAACTACAGGCATCGCGTCGCGACCAGGCATGGCGTCGCGTCGCGAAGGTGCGGCTGTCTAGTGCTTTTGGTCGGCCACTGGTTAGTGCGTTGGGTTGGTAGTCTCGCGATTAGAAAGTTGGTGGTGTCGCGTCCAAGGTCTTAGCGTCGCGACCATCTCCTTCGTCGCGTCGCGATTGCTGAAGGATTTTGGTCTTCTGTCTTGCTTCTCTTCACGTCTCGACAAATGTGCTGTCGGGTCGCGATGGGGCTTCGCGTCGCGACCGGGCCTTCCGTCGCGTCGCGATTGCTGAAGCAATCTGGATTTTTGTGTTTTGTTTTTCTTCACGTTCAATCTTGAATCCATGCAACCTGAAATACTGATAATAATTGTTAAAAAACATTTCGACTTATTTCAGTGATGGTCACATAAAAACATAAAAACATTATTCAACAATTTCCCCTATGTGATCATTAATGAAATGAGGAGAAAAATGTTTGATTGAAAATTCTTGAAATTTGGATAAAACATTTATAAAATCATATCACATGTTTTGAAAAGTGTGACTAGATTTTACTTATGTTTTGAAAAATGTTTGTCAAGAATATTTGTTTCTGAATCAAGGTTTCATGTTCAATAATCAAAAGGTTTTTTGTATATGTACTTTCATAATATTCCTTAAGATTTTATAACATTTATAAAGACGACAAGTGATCTTAATAGGTCGATTCAGATGAACTTCTCATAGGTATAGCTCACACTTGACTGAGGTGTTTGTTTGTTCTGGGTGCAGAACTGGTGTATAATCACTAAAGATGAGTGATATCTCTCAGTTTGAAGGTGTTGACTTATGCTTAATGTGGATTTATACCTATATACTTTAGTCACTTGGTCTTCATATTAGATAATCAATCACATAAGACTGGTTTCGGCATTACTCTGAGGGTTTCTTCATTCATGCCATTGATGTTCACTCTCTCTCCGTCGGGAAATACATGTAGAGGGTTTTAGAAATATTCATAGTGCAGTTTGCAACTAAGAATATTCAATTATGAAGGCTACAGTATCCCGGTAAATCTTTGGTTTTAACAGCTATATTTGATAAAGCATTTGAGAATCTGTTTGTTTGGAAAATTTTGAGAGATGTCTGTCTTGATTGATTGTTGTTGTAAATCTTCCTTTTCTTTGGTGAAGTGTTCACCTTTGTCTTTATCTTTTCTTGATTTGTGAAAAGATATCTGATGTGGTTACCAATGGTGATTTGTTGACAGCATTTGTTGGATGTGACTTTGTTGTTTCTTCTTTTGTCAGATTTGTTATTCCAGATGATGAAGCTTTTCTTTGAAGTGGTTTGATTGAGGATAGGGATAGGTGATATAATAGACAGTTTGTCTAATATATTAGAAAATGAATGTATCGTCCCTGGTCATCTTGATATCTAAGCAAAAATGAGACTAGCATCATGGTATAAGAGTATAAATCCTATAAGTCATAATGAAAACACCTTTGCTCACAGAAATGAATTTCACTTAGCAGTTAAAGACGAGGCACAAGTTCTCACATGGGTTTGGTTTTCATCTGAATCTCCTGATCTTATGTCCCTTAATAGATAAAATCGTTATAATTGAAATAAATTCAAAGGGAATAGGAGAATGTTCATAACGAAAATTTTGAGATTTGAACCTTCACTTTAATTTAAGAATCAATATGACTGAGAACATTCATCGAGCATAAGTATCTGAAAATTTAGTCAAGAAGATGTTAATCACATGGTTTTATAAGGACTTTAAAAGATAAAACTTTATCCTAATTTTTTTTGATTTTTGATTATGTGGATGTTTTTGGAAAATTTTGGTTATTTGAATGTTTTTGGAAGATTTTGGTTATTTGAATGTTTTTGGAAAATTTTGGTTATTTGAATGTTTTTGGAAAATTTTGATTATTTGACTGAAAGTAAACACTCTTTTGTACAAACAAAAAGTAAGAGATTAGGGATGGATGTTATCTGGATTCAACATTCCTAGACGGCCTAGGAAGTATTGAAACTTGGTTTCGTCTAGAGCCTTAGTAAAGACATCGGCAATTTGATCTTCGGTGTTTATGAAGTGCAATTCGATATGACCTTTTTGTATGTTGTCTATGAGGAAATGATATCGAATGTCGATGTGCTTTGTCATGGAATGGTGCACGGGATTGTGAGAAATGGCAATTGCGCTGGTTGAGTCACAAAATATGGGAATTTGTGATACTTTGTAGCCATAGTCACGTAATTAAGTTTGCATCCACATGACTTGTGAACAACACCTTGCGGCAGCTACATATTCAGCTTCTGCGGTTGAAGTGGACACACATGATTGTTTCTTTGAAGTCCAACTTACCAGTCTGCCTCCTAGAAATTGACAAGAACCAGATGTGCTTTTTCTGTCTAGTCTGCATCCTCCATAGTCGGAGTCGGTGAAGGCATTAAGCTGAAAATCAGAGTTAGCTGGATACCAAAGGCCAAGAGATGGAGTTCCTTTAAGATATTTGAAAATTCTTTTTACAGCTATAGCATGAGATTCCATAGGATTGGCTTGGTATCTGGCACAGACACATGTAGAAAACATGATGTCGGGTCTGCTGGCCGTGAGGTATAGGAGTGATCCTATCATTCCTCGATATTTCTTTTGATCAACAGGCTTGCCATTTAAGTCAGCATCTAATTTGTAACCAAGGGCCATTGGGGTTTTTGCTGTATTGGATTTGTCAAGAGAAAAACGAGTTAGAAGATTTTTGACATAATTTTCTTGATTGATGAAAATTCCATCTGATGATTGTTTGACTTGTAGTCCAAGAAAAGTAGTCATTTCTCCTATCATGCTCATCTCAAATTTGCTCTTCATTAAATCTGCAAACTTGATACTCAAAGATTCATCAGTAGAACCGAAAATAATGTCATCGACATATATTTGAACGATTAACAGATGCTTATTAAAAATTTTACGAAAGAGAGTTTGATCAATTGAACCTCTTTTGAATCCTGATTCTTCTAGAAATGTTGACAATGTTGAATACCAGGCTCGAGGTGCTTGTTTTAAGCCATAAACTGCTTTTTGTAACTTAAAACTGTGATTTGGGAACTGTGGATCTTCAAAACCTGGAGGTTGTTGAATATGCACATCGCGATCAATCTCTCCATGTAAAAATGCACATTTTACATCCATTTGAAATACTTTGAAGTTCTTGTGAGCTGCATATGCTAGAAAGATACGAATGGCTTCGAGTCTTGCAACTGGAGCATAAGTTTCATCGTAGTCAATTCCTTCTTGTTGTGAATAGCCCTTGACGACAAGTCTTGCTTTGTTTCGACAAACTATGCCTTGATCATCAGTTTTGTTTCTGAAAACCCATCTTGAACCTACTACAGTAACATCGGGAGGAGTAGGAACAAGATCCCATACTTGGTTTCTTTCGAATTCAGCTAGTTCTTCTTGCATGGCTTTGACCCAGTCTGGATCTTTGAGAGCTGAATGGATGGTTTTGGGTTCAGTCATGGATAAGAATGCTCCGTATAAACATTCATTTGAGGTAGCGGCTCTTGTTTTAATACCAGAATTGGGATCTCCTATGATTTGTTCTGTAGGATGATTCCTGGTCCATTTGATTAGGCGAGTTTTTTCAGGTATTTCGATTGGTGTTTCTATGTCCCATTGTTCTTCTTGGTCAGGTGATTCTGTTGGGAATAGATTTTGGTTGTTGTCAGATATGTCTTTTTGGATTATAGGGTGAGAATGGGGTAATGAAGGTTCCCCCATAGATGATGCACTGGGATCATTTTGAACAGGTGGATTGGGAGTGTTTAAAGAGGGATTTGGTGTTGGTAATTCCCCCTCGACTTGATCTGTATTTTCTTGGTTTGATTGTGAAGTTTCTGCATCGGAGTTTCCTGTAGGAAAAGTAGAAGATGTTAGAAATTCAGAATTATAAGCGGTTTTGGGTTGTTCAAAAAGTAAATCAAGATCAATTTCTATGTCCGTAGAAGGTATTTGTTGAATTGGATTTTGAAAAATATTATCGATCATTTTAGAACCAAAATGTTTACGATCCTATTTCCTGACATAAAATTCATCGAAATGAATATCGGTACTTTCTTCAATTACTCTAGTACGTTTATTCAGTACTCGATAAGCAGCTGAGGTAAAGGAGTAACCAAGGAAAATTCCTTCGTCTGATCTTGATTCAAATTTTGAAAGGTGATCTTTGTTATTCTTTATGAAGCATCGACAACCAAAAATATGAAAGAATTTGATGTTTGGTTTTCGGTTGTTAATGACTTCATATGGTGTTTTATGAAGTTGTTTATGGATTAAAGAACGATTTTGAGTGTAGCAAGCTGTGGCTATTGCTTCTGCCCAGAAGTATTGTGGTAGATCAGCAAAGATAAGCATTGATCTTGCAGCTTCGCACAGAGTTCGGTTCTTTCTTTCAACAACGCCGTTTTGTTGAGGAGTGTAAGGGGCTGAGAAGTTGTGTTCGATGCCTTTGTTTTTGAGAAATGAGTCTAAAGTTATGTTTTTGAACTCTAAACCATTATCACTTCGGATTCTTCGAACTGGTCGTTTGAGCTTTAATTCAATCTGTTTGATGAAGTTGATCATTTCTTCAGGTGCTTCTGACTTTAGCCTTAAAAAGAAAACCCAAGTAAAGCGTGAGTAATCATCAATAATAACAAGGATGTATTTTTTCCCTTTTATGCTTTGGGTTTTTGCAGGGCCGCAAAGATCAATGTGCAGTAATTCTAGTGGTTCGGATACACTAGATTCAGAAATGCTTTTATGAGAGGATTTGGACAGTTTTCCTCCTTCACAAGCTGTACAAAGAGTTTCATTATCAAGTTTCAGAAGTGGCAGTCCGTGAACAAGATCATTTGCGATCAACTTGTTGATGTAGCCGAAATTGAGATGGGAAAGACGACGATGCCACAACCAACTAATATCAGCAGAAGCTTTGGACAAGAGACAGATGTCTGGTTTTCCATAGATAAGGTCCATATCTAGTGGATACATGTTGCCTAGACGATCAGAATTAACTAGAATGGCTTTGGTCTTGGCATCTGTGATTATGCTTCGTTGTTTTGTGAAAAGAACTTCATGATTGTTGTCACAGAGTTGTGATACGCTGATTAGGTTGTGTTTCAGGCCGTCAACATAGGCTACTTTCTTGATGGTGAAGTGACCATTTGTTATGTTTCCATAACCTTTGATTCTTGCAGTCATGTTATTTCCAAAAGTAACATCTTGTTTGGATTCTGTGGGTTTGAAGTCTCGTAGAAAGCTCTGGTTTCCTGTCATATGCTTGGAGCAGCCACTATCGATATACCATGTGCCATCCTTGGGCTCTCCAGCACAAAGTGCCTGCAATTAGACAGAAATTTTAGGTACCTAAACCATGGTGGGTCCTGATTTGTTAATGGTTTTTGATAATTTGGAATCATTGTAGTATTTGTTGATTGGACGGAATGGTTGAGGTTTAAGTTGATTTATTATATTTTCCCAAAGTGAGATTTGTCTTTGAAAACCTGTCATTTGAAACGATTTCTGATTTTGTGAAAAGTGTCCTATATGTGAAGTTCTGTTTGATAACCTTTCTTTGTATCTGGGATCCGAATGGTTTTTGAAAACACTTTGATGATGGAATGGAATTTGGTGAAATGATGGTTTCTGAAAGTTCCTTGAGAGATTGAAGTTTATCTTTTGAAAGTGACTTTGAATCGGTTTTTGAAAAGGTTTTTGTTTTGGATTAAAGGTTTGTTTTTGTGGCACAGCGACTGGTTTCAAAGGTTTTTCTTTGAAAACAATGGGCTTGCTTTGTTCTTTTGGTTTAAAGACAGCTTGAATGGGTTGTTTATTTGTCTGTTGTTTCTTTGAATACTTTTGTCCCAGACTGTTCTTTCCAATAAAGGTTGAGTTTAAAGAGGGAAAGACAGTTGGAGCAGAAGTACTTCCATTTTGATGATCAGAATTTTCTCCATTTAAGAAATTTTCAAGTTTGATTGTGCCATCATTCTTTGTTAGTTTAGTAGATCTCAATTGATGAGTTACTGAACTAGCAGAGTCTGATTCAGATTTTACAACTCTTTTGAATGATTTGTTGAAAAAGGTATCATCTGGGCTGCAGTTGATAACTGTTTCATCATCTGAATCGTCCTCATTAGCAGATGAGAAAAAATCTGGTTGAGGCGATTTAGAGTTTTCACTAATTGTCCCATTTTTCTTTTCAGTCTCTTCATTTTCAAAAGATTCTCTTCCAAATCCTGGTTTATAATTCGTATCAATTTTGCCAGTTCCTAAGTTGTTTGCTTTAGTGAAAATATCATCACTCAATTTTCTGGCAATATTGATAGAATCCAGTTTTCCTTGAAATCTTTGATTTTCGGATTCAAGAAATTTGATTTGCTTTGAAGAATCATCTAGTTTTAGAATTAAACTAGTGTTTTTGTCAGTTAAATCTTGAACTTTTTGTTTTAACTGAAGGACTTCCTTTTCTAAGGTATCTTTTATTTCAGATGAAATAACAGATTGATTTTTTATTTCTAAGTCCCTTTTTTGTTTTAGAGCTTCATTTAATTGTTCTAGGACGTGATTATTTTCTTCAGATTTTCGTTCAATGTCTCTTTCAAGTTTGTCTCTAGTCCTTGTGGATTCTCCAAATCTGAGTTGCAAGGTTTGTAATTCAGATTTGTAGATATCAGATTTGACTATTGTGTCATGATACAGTCTGATATCAGCTTTTAGACTGTTCTCAATCTTAGTCATGTGGGACTCAAATGGTGTTCTTGAAAGACCGAGATCTGAGATCATAGACCATACCTGATCGATGACATATGGAGCTCTTGTGGTTGGTTCATTGTCAGCCATGAAGCAGAAGTTTGACTGAGCTGGTTCAGTATCTGTTTCATCATCAGAAGTTGGCCAGTATTCCACGCTAGGTTCGTGGAATGCCATCAAAGCTTTTTGCTTTGCTTTCTGTTCTTGTTTCTTCAGCTCTTCGGCTTTTTGAGCATAGTAGGCTGAGTCTTTGACTTTGACTTTGGCTCGACAATCTCGGGCATAATGATTTAGTCCTTTGCATTTGTGACAAATGATTACATCATCATCATCATCGTTATTGTCAGCCTTTTGGCTCTTAACGGGTGGTCTTTCAGATGTTTGAGTTTGTTTCTGTTGAGATGGTTTTGAATGATTTTGCTGAAATCCAGAATTTTGGTTATTTTAAAAACCATTGTTTTGATTGTAAGAGTTGTGATTATTTTGAAATCCACGATTCTGAAAGTTTTGTCCAAAAGTGGATCTTTGTTGAAAATTTGGTCTGTGATGCGGCAAAAATCTTTCGAGATTAGTGTTTGCTACCAAGGCGCACAATTGATGGTAGTCAGCTTCATTATTTGGATCAGACAAGTCACAAGAATTACTTAAGAAAGCTTGGTTTTGATCAATTTGACTTTGATCAGGAAAATGTGTTTGGTTTTGAGAGGAAGTTGTCAAAAGAGCAAGCGGTCCTCCAAAAGAAGTAGACGTTGGTGGGTCAATCGAGGATTCATACGATTGTAATTCTCCGTACAGATTGTACAAAGATTCAGTATGAATTGCCGGATTTCCCTGAATGATGAGTTTGACCATTTTCCAGCTTTCATAAAGGTTGTTTAAAAATTTGAGGTTTATTTCATGCTGTGACTTTTTGATGCCTAAATTATTCATTTTGATGGTAATGAGATTGAATCTGTCATGAGCATCATGGATGGTCTCATGTGAAAACATTTTGAAGTTGTCAAATTCGTTTAAAACAGATGTTTTCTTGTTTCCAATGATTCTCTCATTTCCTTCAAAACGATTTTTCAAAGTTTGCCAAATTTGGTTTGCGGTTAAAAGGATTATATCATTCATTTGGCTTAGAATACTGTGGGGTATTCCAGACACAAGTTCCTTTTTGGCTTGAAGTTCGAGTTTCTTCCTTTCATTCAGTATATCCAAGTTACTCGTAAGAGAGGTCATGTTATCTGGTAGAGATCCGTCTACACATTTCCACACATCTTCACTTATAGAGTTGAGATGAAGATTCATACGACCTACCCATGATTTATATTCTTCGGGAATAAGAATGGGTGCTCGAGTACCTGAACCTATACTGTTAGCAATAGATACAGAATTTATGTTTGAGTAGTTTGCGGAAGACATTTTTGTTTTTTTTTAACAAAAATGTGATGTTAAAATGAAATTTTTAAAGAAAACTTATTGGTGGTTTATAAAAACGCTACACAAAAGTTTTCGACAAAAATTTTCAAAATAAATCACACAAGTAATTTTTAGATGTTTTTTTTTTTATTTTTTTTATTTTTGAACAAGTGATATTAAGATGAAATTTTTAAAGGAAACTTATTGGTGGTTTATAAAAACGCTACACAAAAGTTCTCGACAAAAATTTCAAAGTAAATCACACAAGCTCTGATACCAATTGTTGAAAATTCGACAACTGATCACCACGAGTAAGGGTTTTTAAGCCGATTACTGTGTGACAGATATGTATTTTATCTATAATATGCGGAATAAATAAGAGTTGCGGAATAAAATAAAACGGTAAATCTAAACTAGACAGTATTTAAATAGATAGAAAGCGGTAAATAAAGTAAATGTTAGAAGTTAGAGGTTAGATGTAATAAACGTCATTATCAACGATAAAGTGTTTTTACAATAAATAAAAAGGTTAGAAGTTAGAAGTTAGAAGTTAGATATCTCGGTTAAATACAGTCCACATATGTTTTCGTTGTCACGGTTTGATTTTTATGTCTTGGATATTTGGTACAGTTGATTTATAACAGTTTGAATAAATCAATAATAACACAGATAATTTCAAAGAACTTATCGATAGCAGATGAATATAGCGATTTTCTTTGAAGCTTCGATTCTTCTTATTTGCTCGAGTTTTCTTGATGTGTCGATTTTCTTGTTCTTTTCGGTAGGATGAGGTTTTGGTGATATTTGGTGTTGGGTAGAGGTTGTTTGGAGGTTTGAAGTTTGGTGTCGGGTAGAGGTTGTTTGGAGGTTTGAAGTTTGGTGTCTGGTAGAGGTAGTTTAGAGGTTTGAAGTTTTGGTGTCGGGAGGATATCTTGTTTCTTGCGGTTGTGCGGTTTGATTCTTGTTGCCAAATATAGAAATTTAAGAGTCTTGAGGCTTCTGGTCGTGGGTAAGAGTGTATGGAGCTTGGTTGATATATGTGTTGTGTGTTAGTCTTGGAATGGCAAGAGGTGAGCTTCAATTTATACTGCTGAACTACAGGCATCGCGTCGCGACCAGGCATGGCGTAGCGTCGCGAAGGTGCGGCTGTCGAGTGCTTTTGGTCGGCCACTGGTTAGTGCGTTGGGTTGGTAGTCTCGCGATTAGAAAGTTGGTGGTGTCGCGTCCAAGGTCTTCGCGTCGCGACCATCTCCTTCGTCGCGTCGCGATTGCTGAAGGATTTTGGTCTTCTGTCTTGCTTCTCTTCACGTCTCGACAAATGTGCTGTCGGGTCGCGATGGGGCTTCGCGTCGCGACCGGGCCTTCCGTCGCGTCGCGATTGCTGAAGCAATCTGGATTTCTGTGTTTTGTTTTTCTTCACGTTCAATCTTGAATCCATGCAACCTGAAATACTGATAATATTTGTTAAAAAACATTTCGACTTATTTCAGTGATGGTCACATAAAAACATAAAAACATTATTCAACAAAATTAATTTGATTAATTTGGTAATCTGTAACCTAGATTTAATTAGTTTAATTAATTGATTAATTAAAAGAGCAATTAAATCAGTTTAAAGAATTAATTAAAATTTTCAAAAAATTAGTATAATTTGCGAAAATTAGAATTTAATTAATTCTAAAATATTTTAATGAGATTAAAATATATCTTATATGTATTTAAAATTAAAAGTTAATTTAATATGTATAAGAAAATTGGTTAGTCTACCGCTAGTAAGCCTCATTCACAAAACTGTCCTATAAAGAGGGTATAAAGTGTGGATGTAACAAAGAAAAAAAAAACATATAAGGTACAAAAAAATGACAGTTTTTAAGTAATAGAAGAATTTTAAGACTTTTGTACTTTAGAGGTTTTGTAATTTAAATATGTATTATACTATGTTGTAGATTATATATATATATATATATATATATATATATATATATATATATATATATATATATATATATATATATATATATATATATATATATATATATATATATATATATATATATATATATAGATATAGGATGGAGCATCAAATCATCATACACACTCAACCACGTGTGATCAACCACCTTAGCGTCCCAAGGCGGGATGGTCAACCCAATAGCGCTATTATTGTCTATAACGTACCTCAAGAATACAGGTATAGTCATGGAGATTAGACTAAAAATGGTAATACACTATAACTACATGTAGCATAAACAAACAATAATTATACAAATAATGATTCACGTATAAATGTCCCCACAATGTCTCAATTGTGATAAAATAATAAAGTGAAGTTGGAACATATTAGAACCACATGATACACCCCAAAAGTATTGAAAATTATAAAATATAGGGTAGATTACTCACATTAGTCCAAAACACAATGCGCCTTTCGTATGATAGACGGCTCGGGTCAAAATGACGTAGAACCTAATATAAGTAATAGTTTTGGCTTAGGAACCGCTAAACGGGAATGAAGTATTAATAAAAATAATTGGACACATATTCTTATATTAGATGAATTAACAATAATCCATTTTGATTTGAATTTTAAGGTATTCATTTGTTAAATGAATTTTAAATTGAATTAATTACTTTGTATAATTAATTTATATTTTCAATTTAGGCAAGATTTTAATAATTTCTTATTAAAATAATAACTTGCCCAATTATAAGTATATACAGATTTTATATATTATAAACAACTATTTATATGAAATAATCATTAAAATGCATTTTTACATTCTTAAATACTTAGGAAAATGGTTTTAAATAGTAAAGAGTATTGAGAAATTTGAAAAATATTAGAAAATCATTATTTCATACAATAGTAATTACTGTAAAATTTTCATATTTTTCTGAACTGTTTTGGTATTTATGTAATATATTAATGATTAAACAACAACAAAATCCGGAAAAAATAATAAATTATCCCCAAAAATTCTGGAATATTAACCATAGTTTTCTAACATGATATAGAGCGTACTGTAAGGGTTTTGGATATTTGTGACTACGGGAAGTATTTCTTATATGTTTCACTATTAATTAATCAATAAAATCATAAATAATAGTAAACGACTAAGGGAAATTCATTAAACTTTTTATTTATGATTTATATATAATATATGATATTCTGATTAGGTTTTATAATTTTTGGACATGTGTAGCTATTTATTATCAATTTAAACCATTAAACAATCATTAAATGTGGAAAAATAAGCAAACATTCTTAAAAAAATCTGTAACTTTTTTTCATGGAGTCTGCATTTATTAAAAAAGTAATATAAATGTATGAAACTTCATAAATTATTTTTAATCAATTTATGGGTCATGCCAGAATTTTCCCAGAATTTATTGACTGCAAAAAGTATTTTATGTGAATTATTGCCCTATTTTATTGCAATAATTATAGTAATTCGATAAAAATAAGTTATTTTCTAAATATTTCCAGAACTTCTTATTTTATTGATGGGATTCTGAGAAAAATAAGGTTTATATATAAAATGAGTTTTAGATAGTTTTGGTGGATTTAATTTATTTCATTCATGAATTTGAGACTTTTAATAACATACATTGAAGAATGCTTCAAGAGGGATGAAGATTTCAGTATAATGAATTGTTCTTGGCTAGAATATGGATCTTTCTGGGATGAATTTCGAAATTGAGAGTGAGAGAAAGAATAGACAGGGTTTGAGTGGTGATGATAATAATGTGTTGGGAGAAATAAAAGGAAAAGAAAATTAATTGGAGGTGTGAGTGGGAAACCATGAGAATAATTAGGTGAGAGGTGTATGTTTTTTTCTTTGCTTTTGGTGGTCTTCATAATTTCTCACTAACACAAGCATGTTTTATATCACACACTAATTAATATAAGAGTTTTATAAAATTTAATGTAGAGTTTATAAAAATAGAGTTTTATAAAAGATAGGTTATCCATTATTTGATTATAACAATCTACTTTGATTTGAAGTTTAATTATAGCATTCAAGTTTGATTCTTTTAATTTAATTAGAGCATCATACTTTGATTTGATTTTAATATGGTATAATAATTTAATTTGATTATTGTTATAATGTTATACTATGCTATATTGCTATTAACGACAATTTATATCGGAGTGTATGTGTTTTGATCTTATTAGCGTCAAGTGATCTTGACTAGGCTTTATTAAATTTCCAATTGGGTTGGGTTGACCCGAATCCATTTTAGGCGGATGCCACAGTCTCCCCTACTTTAGGAAATTTCGTCCCAAAATTTAAAAAGAGAGTACCTTAAGAGGAAAGTCGCGGGTATTTGGTGTGCATATGATCCTCACGCTCCCATGTATACTCGGGTCCAACTGCTGACTGCCACCTGACCTTGACCAGGGGAATGCGACTTCTTTTGAGTTGCTTTTCCTTTCGGTCGGCAATTTCCAAGGGTTTCTCGAGAAATTGCAATGTCTCGTCGATTTGGATATCCTCGAGAGGAACATGAAGGTTCTCGTCTGCTAAAAACTTCTTGAGGTTGGCTATATGAAATACTGGGTGAACTTTCTTAAGCTCTGTTGGTAGATCCAACTCGTAGGCTACTGGTCCGATCCTTTTCAGGATCTTAAACGGGCCTACGTAGTGTGGTGCTAATTTACCCTTGCGTCCAAATCGAACCACACCTTTCCATGGGGACACTTTTAACTTGACCATGTCACCCACAGTAAATTCAAGCGGTTTGCGTCGCTTGTCGGCGTAACTCTTTTGTCGGCTACGAGCTGCGTGAAGGTTATTGCGAATCTGAGTGATTTTTTCGGTTGTTTCCTGGATAAGCTCAAGACCAACGATTGGAGAATCCACTATTGCACGAATCACGTGGGACTCGCCAATTTCATGCCAGCAAATAGGAGATCGGCATTTACGGCCATACAATGCCTCAAATGGTGGCATCCCGATGCTAGAATGATAACTGTTATTATAGGAGAATTCCACCAACGGTAAATGAGAGTCCAAGTTTCCTCCGACATCTAAGACACACGCCCTCAACATATCTTCGAGTGTTTGAATTGTCCTCTCAGATTGACCATCGGTCTGAGGATGATAGGCGATACTGAGATCGAGGCGGGTTCCCATGGCTGCTTGAAGTGATTGCCAAAACCAAGAGAGAAATCTCCCATCATGATCTGAAATGATGCTGAGAGGGATGCCATGCCGACTAACTATCTTGTTGATGTAAATCCGAGCAAGTTTTTCGACTTTGAAATGTTCACGGATGGGAAGGAAATGAGCGGATTTGGTCAAACGGTCAATGATTACCCAAATGCTGTCGTGTCCCTTTGTGGTACGGGGAAGTTTGGTTACGAAATCCATGGCGATCGCTTCCCATTTCCACATGGGGATTTCCGGTTGGACCAATAGTCCAGAGGGTCGTTGATGTTCGGCTTTGACCCTGGAACATGTAAGACATTTGGCCACGAATAAAGCAATCTCCTTTTTCATTCCCGACCACCAATAATTGGTTCTCAAGCCATGATACATCTTCTTAGCGCCAGGATGAACGGAATATCGAGTTTTATGGATTTCTTCCATCAGGAATGTACGAAGATTGTCGCGATCTGGGATCCAGATGCGATCTTGATAATAGAAAATACCATTATATTTAGTTTCCAACTCCCCATAAATTCCCGTAGACATGTCATTTTCGGTAATTGTGGAGTGTTGGGCTCCTCGAATTCTGTCGCTGAGATTGGAAAAGATAGGAGAACATTTTAGATGAAATGCTTTGGCATGTTCTTTTCGGCTTAACGTGTCGGCTATGATGTTTACCTTGCCCGGATGATAGCGTATTTCACACTCGTAATCATTTAGGAGTTCGACCCATCGTCTTTGCCTCATATTGAGTTCCTTTTGATTAAGAATATGTTTCAAGCTCTTGTGGTCGGTGAAAATTACGCATTTAGTGCTGTAAAGGTAATGCCTCCAAATTTTAAGAGCGAAAACCACAGCACCGAGCTCCAAACCATGAGTCGTATAATTCCTTTCGTGGATTTTGAGTTGTCGTGATGCGTAAGCTATAACCTTTCCCCTTTACATCAAAACACAACCTAGACCGAGGTTGGAGGCATCACAGTATACCACGAAATCTTCGGATCCTTCAGGGAGTGTAAGAATCGGAGCGTCACACAATCTTTGTTTAAGGGTTTGGAAAGCGTCTTCCTGCTTGGGTCCCCAATCAAATGGCGTACCCTTCCAAGTGAGAGAAGTAAGCGGTAAAGCTATCTTTGAGAAATTTGGAATGAAACGCCGGTAATAGCCGGCTAAACCAAGGAAGGACCGAATTTCTGTGGGGGTACGTGGGGCTTTCCAATTCTTGACTGCTTCAACTTTTGCGGGATCAACTAAAATACCCTTGTCACTTACAATATGACCGAGGAATTGTACATCATTTAACCAAAACTCGCATTTTGAAAATTTGGCGTAGAGCCGATTTCCTTGCAACGTTTGGAGAGTTAGGCGAAGGTGTCATTCATGCTCTGCCTTTGTCTTGGAGTAAATGAGGATGTCATAATAAAGACGATAACAAAACGGCCGAGATAAGGTTTAAATACCCGATTCATCAAGTACATGAATGTGGCAGGGGCATTTGTTAGGCCGAAAGGCATAACGGTGAACTCATAATGTCTATAGCGGGTTCGGAAAGCGGTTTTGAGGATGTCTTCTTCCCGTACTCGAAGTTGGTGATAACCCGAGCGGAGGTCAATTTTTGAAAAGCATGAAGCTCCTTGAAGCTGATCAAGAAGGTCGTCGATCCGAGGTAACGGATATCGGTTCTTAAGGGTCAATTTATTTAACTCCCAATAATCGATACACATACGAAACGAACCATCTTTCTTTTTGATGAAGAGAACCGGGGCTCCCCAGGGTGAAGTACTAGGGCGGATAAATCCCTTATTGGTTAATTCTTGGAGCAGACTTGCAAATTCTTGCATCTCGGGTGGAGCCAATCGATATGGAGACTTGGCTATGGGAGTAGCCTCAGGAACGAGATCGATGCGTAGCTCTAGCTCACGTACTGGAGGGAGTCCAAATACGTCACCGGGAAAGATGTCGGGAAAGTCTCGTACAATCGGAATATCTTCGATCTTCTTTTCTGTGACCTTTGTTGCCAACACATGGGCTAAGAAAGCCATGTATTATTTAGGTAGATATGATCGAGCTTGAGTACATGACATAAGACTAAGCTTTTTCGAACGAGTCTCAACATAAATAGAAGACTTTGACCGTCGGCGAGAGGAATACGAATGAACTTCTCGTAACATACTATTTCAACATGGTTTTGGGATAACCAATCCATTCCCACAATGATGTCGAAGCTACCAAGTTCCATAGGAACTAAATTGACGGAAAATTTATGACCGCAAAAATCGAAAGTGCAATCTTGGATGACTGCATTGAGTGAAACGTATTTTCCATTGGCGACTTCTATGGTAAAGTACTCATCAAGAATCGTGCGAGGAGTGTGAAGTATGGGCTCAAATTCCAAAGACACGAAACTTTTATCGGCACCTGAATCAAAAAGTACTGACGCGTAGCAGTCATTTATGAGAAGCGTACCATTTACGACCTTGTTATCGGTCTGTGCTTGGGTTGCGTTAATGATAAAGGCTCGGCCTTTGGGAGATGGAACCTGCATTGTTGGATTTTCCTGGGCTTGAGTGTTGATGATATTGACTAGCCTAGGACACGCGTTTCTGAAATGGGTGGGGTCACCACAGTTGAAGCATGTTCCACTTGGATACCGGGTTTGTGTTTGCTGATTTAAGGGTAGACCGAGTGGTCTTTGACTTTTTGGTGCACGACATGTGTCCGCCAAGTGGCCATAACGACCACAAGTCGTACAAAGGCGACACGGGCTGGTGGTCATATGGTGATAGTTACAGTGGTTACAGAGGGGGTGAGGTCCGGTATACGACTTTTTGTTTGGTTGGGCTTGTGGGGTGACATGGGTGATAGGAGTAGCAGGGGTAATAACAACATGGTTGTGGTGATGGCTTTTCTGCTTCTTTTTGTCGCGTCGGTGTGAGGACTCGGACTTGACAATTATGGGAGTCTCAGGGGTCGGCTTTTCAGTTGTCATCTTTGAATCCTTGCATGGGAGGACACCATCGTTCATATTGTCCTCGTTGAGTTGACCTGCTATTTCAATAGCAGATTCCAGGGTAAATGGCCTGCTGCTGGTCACCGAATCACGGATCTGGCGTGGTAACCCTTTGGTGTAGCGGCTTATAGCAGTTTTCATAGGTTGAACCATGTGAGGTAGGAGTCTTGAGAGATCATGGAATCTATTGGTGTAGGTCGCGTTGACGCCTCCCACCTGTTTCAGATTCCAGAATTCATCCTCGAGAGTTTGGCAATTTGCTGTCAGGGCAGAACTTCTCCATCATGCGTTCCTTTAGTTTTGACCAGGTTATTCCCAAGGCAACAGCCTCTCCCTTTGCCCGTTTTTCCAGGTTCCACCACGTGAGAGCATGACCTTGGAGGCACCCTGTAGCATAACGGACCATTAGGTCCTCAGGGCACTCGCTGTGAATGAAAGTAATCTCTATTTCTTCGATCCATATGAGGAGTGCGGTGGCACCATCGATGCCTTTGAAGTAAGGTGGATTGCAGTTATGAAAGTGCTTAAACGAGCAACGAGGAGTGGTTGCTGGAGCTTGCAGCTGAAGAGCATGAAGTTGGGTTGCAATTGTTGGGATGACGTTTGCTACCTCCTTGGCGATAAGGGCGGCTAGCCTTCGGTTGTTGCGAGGAGTGTATGGGGGTCGTAATGTCATCTACGAGAAACACTCATATGGACTTGTAAGTTATTTTTAAATTGATTATGAAAATTAAGTTTGTAGACACTGTTGGGTAAAATGATTGTAAAACACTTGTTGGGCCATGGTTAGGAGTCTTGGGCACCTTTTGGGCTTTCCATGGGTACTAAATGTGAAGCATGTAGCACTTGAGTGGGCCCCCACAATACTAAGTTTTCACATGTTTTTCCCACTTCTAGGCCCATTAAGGAACTTAATAGTCCAATGAGTTGGCCATTTTGGAGTGTATCCTTTCGGATACGTTTTGATAAGGTTGGGTATTTTGATGGCTCAAAAGTACTGTGAATGACGCGCTTTGGCCTATAGGTTTGGGAACTCTCGCCTTTGGTCCCCAGGTAAGCAAACTAGTCCCTCGGTTGATTGAGATGTATACGAATGCTTGCCTAGTCAGGACTTTCGGGCTACCGGCACCTCCCCCTTCCAGTTACTACGCGTCCACTACTATGATCCTACCCAACTAGAGTGGATGACTTTGAATTTCCTATGAGCTCTAAGGAATATATATATGTATATACAATTTTTTTTGTGAAACCACTTGAGTATGTGTGTGATTTTCAGAGAAAGAGGAAAAAATTCACAAGTGTATGCACACATATAAGTGTCAGGTGTAATATGTAAGCACATAAGGGAGTAATTAGCATACAAAGGTATTCCTAGGATTTTCTAAGTGCGAATTGCATGCAGTTGTGTGTGCATTTTATAAACTAGCATACGAGAGGACCCTAGAGGCTATAGACTAGGTCAAGGCAATTAACCTAATTCCCTATAGTCAAGGGTTCTGATACCAATCTGTCACACCCTGATCCTTGGCGGAATCGATCAAAGCGTGATATATTGTTCAAAGTCTCATGACAACTATGTTATAATATGATTAGATTCAATTAAGTAATAAATATGCAAACAAGATCCACAACATACAAATACAAATCCAAATACGAACAACATTTATTACATCAAATTTAAATAGTCTTATGGGTTTCTAAGTTACACCCTACTTTTCATCAACTTCATTCTTCAAATCTGCATCATGGGTAAAAACAGGTCAACTACAAGAGTTGGTGAGTAATCTAGTTTTATAAAAGAAATTGTGAGTTTGAAAAATTTATAATTTGAAATTTGTTTTCTTTTGAAATCGGTAAGCAAGTGTTATTGAGATAACGGTTTATAAATCAAAAATTGTTTAATAAATGATAAAAACAACAATAAGTCCTCACCATACATATATATATATATATATATATATATATATATATATATATATATATATAGGGTCCCGTTCCGGTGAGGACTCGTAAGGATACCTTAAAAAAATTGAATAAAATTTAAAAAAAATACAAATCATAAAATCAAGAATAGTACTATATCATTATCAAAAAAAATTTGGATCATTGAAAAACAATAATGATCAAAATTTTTCTTTATTTTGTGGATCATTGTTTCATTCTAAAAAAAATTAATGATCCAAAAAAATTTTTCGAATTTTTTTCTCCAATATAGTACTATGATCCATTTTATTATTTATATTTTTTGTTTATTTATTTTTTTCAATTTTTTTAAGGTGTCCTCACGAGTCCTCACTTTAAAAAGAATATGTATATATATATATATATATATATATATATATATATATATATATATATATATATATATATATATATATATATATACACATAGATATATATATATATATATATATATATATATATATATATATATATATACATAGATATATATATATACAAAGATATATATATATATATATATATATATATATATATATATATATATATATATATATATATATATATATATATATATATATATAGGATGGAGCATCTAATCATCATACACACTCAACCACGTGCGATCAATCACCTTAGCGTCCCAAGGCGGGGTGGTCAATCCAATAGCGCTATTATTGTCCATAACATACCTCAATAATACGAGCATAGTCATGGAGATTAGACTAAAAATGGTAATACACTACAAGTACATGTGGTGTAAACAAAAAATAATTATACAAATAATGATTCACGTATAAATGTCCCCACAATGTCTCAATTGTGATAGAATAATAAAGTGAAGTTGGAACACATTAGAACTACATGATACATCCCAAAAGTATTGAAAATTATAAAATATGAGGTAGATTACTCACATTAGTCCAAAACGGAATGCGCGTGTTGTATGATAGACGGCTCGGGTCAAAATGACGTGTAGAACCTAATATAATTAATAGTTTTGGCTTAGGAACCGTTAAACGAGAATAGAGTATTAATAAAAATAATTAGACACATATTATTATATTAGATGAATTAACAATAATCCATTTTGATTTGAATATTAAGGTATTCATTTGTTAAATGAATTTTAAATTGAATTAATTACTTTACATAATTAATTTATATTTTCAATTTAGGCAAGATTTTAATAATTTCGTATTAAAATAATAACTTGTTCAATTATAAGTATTTACAGATTTTATATATTATAAAAAATTATTTATATGAAATAAACATTAAAAATGCATTTTTACATGCTTAAATACTTAGGAAAATGGTTTTAAATAGTAAACAGTATTTACAAATTCAGAAATTATTAGGAAATCATTATTTCATACAATAGTAATTACTGTAAAATTTTCATATTTTTCTGAACTGTTTTAGTATTGATTTAATATTTTAATTATTAAAAAACAACAAAATCCGGAAAAAATAATAAATGATCCCTAAAAATTCTGGAACATTAACCATAGTTGTCTAACATGATATAGAGCCTATTGTAAGGGTTTTGGATATTTGTGACTATGGGAAGTATTTCTTATATGTTTCATTATTAATTAATCAATAAAATCATAAATAATAGTAAAAATTGAGGGAAATTCATTAAACTTTTTATTTATTATTAACATGTAATATATGATATTCGGATAAAGTTTTATAATCTTTGGACATGTGTAGCTATTTATTATCAATTTAAACTATTAAACAATCATTATATAGGGAAAAATAGCCAAACATTCTTAACAAAATCTGTAAATGTTTTCATGGAGTCTTTATAATGTTAATAAGATGAGAAAAATATAAAATCTAGTTTTTGACATTCATAACTATATTTTTCTATTTATTTATCTTCAACAAAATAAAATACAAAATAAGCATAAAACATTAATATAAATGCATGAAAGTTCATAAATTATTTTTACTCAATTTATGAGTCATCCCAGAATTTTCTCAGAATTTATTGACTAAAAAAGTATTTTATGTGAATTATTGCCTTATTTTATTGCAATAATTATAGTAATTCGATAAAAATAAGTTATTTTTTGAATATTTCCAGAACTTATTATTTTATTGATGGGATTCTGAGAAAAATCAGGTTCATACATAAAATGAGTTTTAGATAGTTTTGTGGATTTAATTTATTTCATTCATGAATTTGAGACTATTAACAACATATCTTGATGAATGCTTCAAGAGGGATGAAGATTTGAGTATAATGGATTGTTCTTGGCTGGAATATGGATATTTCTTGGATGAATTTCGAAATTGAAAGTGAGAGAAAGAATAGAGAGAGTTTGAGTGGTGATGAGAATAATGTGTTGGTAGAAATAAGAGGAAAAGAAAGATAATGGGAGGTGTGAGTGGGAGACCATGGGAATAATTAGGTGAGAGGCGTATGTTTTTTCTTTGATTTTGGTGATCTTCATAATTTCCCACTAACACAAGCATCTTTTATATCACACACTAATTAATATAAGAGTTTTATAAAATTTAATGTAGAGTTTATAAAAATAGAGTTTTATAAAAGATATGTTATCCATTATTTGATTATAACAATCTACTTTGATTTGAAGTTTAATTATAGCATTCAAGTTTGATTCTTTTAATTTAATTAGAGCATCATACGTTGATTTGATTTTAATATGGTATCATAATTTAATTTGATTATAGTTATAACGTTATACTATGCTATATTGTTATTAACGACAATTTATATCGGAGTGTACGGGTTTTGATCCTATTAGCGTCAAGTGATCTTGAGTAGGCTTTATTAAATTTCCAATTGGGTTAGGTTGACCCGAATCAATTTTAGGCGAATGTCACAAGCCTTGTCATGATCTGTGGCAGGGAAGGGTGGCGGCTCCAACCCAACCTGGAGAAGGAGTACTCTCTAAGACTCTGCAATCCATCGCACATGTGCCTCTAGTCTAGTCACCGTGGCTGTCAAATCTCGCAGTGCATCTTGGACGTCTACAGGCTACTGCTCTGGCTGTGGTGGTGGCTGGTCAGCTGGTGTAACTCTCCTCCTCCTCGCGGGTCTCTCCACTTGCTCCTCAACCTCCGGCTCGACCTCTGGCTCTGCCTCCTGAGCTTTAGGGCGACGGGCTGGAATCTCGGGTGCTATCTCATACTCACCATGCGTCCTCATCCGTACTACCTTCTATTAGATTAGGTGTCTAAGTCATGACTTATAATTGTATTTATCTTATGAATAAAAGCAAAGTCCATTTGGGTTGCCCTCATAGATGGAGGATAGATGCATAGTTCAGTAGAGAGAATAGTTGATTTATTAATTGTATAATAAATCAATAGAAAATAAATATATGGTTTATTAATATATTTAAGTGTTAATATGTTAATTAGAAACTATAATAATTAACTAAGATTTAATCTTGAATTAATTGGATTTAATTTAGTGATTAAATTAATTAATTAAAAGGTGCAGGGACTGGTTTGGCATTTATTCAATAGTTGAATAACTGGCCAGGTAATAACCTGGGGCAAAGTTGGCGCCACCTTGGAGGCTCTTCCAGGGTTTTGGCGAAACCCTAATTAGGGTTTTGGGGAGTCTGGTCCAAGTGGCCAAAAGCCTTGTCCACTTGGAGGCTTTCTAGGGTTTCAGGTGTAACCCTAGGAGGCTATATAAGGAACCCCCTGGGTGCCCTAAATCCAACACCTCTCTCTCTCTCTGGAATTACTCTGCTGGACTAATTCTTCCATCACTTGGGTGTGACTTGCATTTGAGGCAAGTTTCTTTTGCTGCTTGCTTGAAAGATCAGAAGATCAAAGGTTGGTTTTCTTAATTCATCTTTAGAATTGAATTGTATCCTTTAGGTTTTTAGTTCTAATCTTCATAGAAGAAAACATAGATCATATTAGGGTTGCATGTCAACCATAGGAATTTTTTTGTTCATTGTTTGCATAGAAACCCTTCAGTGGTATCAGAGCTTAGGCTGTTTTCTTGTGAATTGATTTGAACTGCATGAATTGTTTTGTGCCTAAGGGTTTTTTGCGAAAATTAAACCCTTGGAGATGGCCTTGTAGATTTCAAGGCTAGGGTTTCCTAACCCTAGCCGCCATCCCCTTTGGTCCCCCCTTTTGGTTGCTTGATTTGCTTGCCATAAAAGTATGTTGTTATTTTTGGTAATTGGAATAATTGAAATAACTTGAACCCTTTTGTGTGCCTTGCTAATTTGATTTGATCAGTTTGTGACTTTGGGTTTTTTTTTGCGAGAATTAACCCTTGGGAGAAGGCCATTGTCGATCTCAAGGCTAGGGTTTCCTAACCCTAGCCGCCAACCCCATATGGTCCCCCCTTTGATTGCTTGATTTGCTTGCCATAATTGTGTGTTGTTATTTTTGGTAATAAGATCAATTAAAATAACTTGAACCCTTTTTGTTTGGCTTGTGAATTTCGAAAAACACTAGGACCATTACAAATAAATTAATTTGATTAATTTGGTAATTTGTAACCTGGATTTAATTAGTTTAATTAATTGATTAATTAAAAAGCAGATTAAATCAGTTTAAAGAATTAATTTAAAATTTTCAATAAATTAGTATAAATTTGCGAAAATTAGAACAAAATTAATTCTAAAATATTTTAATAAGATTAAAATATATCTTATATATATTTATGATTAAAAGTTAATTTAATATATATAAGAAAATTGGTTAGTCTATCGTTAGTAGGCCTCATTCACAAAACTGTGCTATAAAGAGGGTATAAGGCGACTGACTATAAAATGTTAGTCTAATGGGTATCTACTCTTACCCACCGCTCTCCTGGTCAGTCGAGTGTCGTTAGCCGAACGGGTATGATAGAACCGCTAAGCCTCCTAAAAGTATAATGCTATAATTGAAAGTACTAGAACCCTAAAACAAATCCCAATCTAGTTACTTTAAGTTAAAAAAATATGAATTTGTGCTAATCCATGAAATTGCACATTGCACCTTGTGGAACGTTGGTGGAGCGTGTGTGGTTTACCGACACGCCAACTGGGGTCCGCAATGAGTCGCAATGGGTTTCTTGATTTTGTCATTATTAACGGAGCGTGTGTGGATTACCGGCACGTTAATTAGAGATGGCAATTGACTTCAAGAGTACCAAGCAATTTGCATGGTTATTCACACCCGGTTTGTGATCCTCGGTATCCCAGTCACAAACAGTGGGGCATTCCCGAGATTAAAACATGCTATCGAACAGTTCGGTAAATCTCAATGAAACTAGGAATTCCATTATAATATGATTATGTTTCCGCAGTGGAATTGGCTGAATCGTCATTCGCCTACCTTATAAAATTTACAATATTGATTACGGCATCCCTTTTCGGTATTGTAGATTGTTATTGTAGGATCCTAGCCTTATATTTATTCTTGGGTGAATATAAGGATTATTATTATTATCATGTCTAATTAAAACTACATTCTTCTTGTTCAGATGTCTTCTGACCAATCCGTTCCCTACTCAAATCCCGGTAATGTCACCTCAATTCTGTCATTATGCTCAAAGGTGACGTTGGACGGCACTAACTATAATGACTGGATCTGCAACATCAAAATGGCTCTAAGGTTTGAACATAAAGAGTATGTTCTGGAAACCGAGCTTGTTGATGTGGACACTGAAACCGCTACTCCCGAGGAAATCGCTGCGTATACTAAACACTCTGATGATGCAACCAAAGTGGCTTGCATCATGATCGCTACTATGAACCCTGAACTGCAGCGTATCTATGAGGACTGTTGGCCTTACGAGATGCACAAAGAGCTCCCGGAAAGGTTCCGTAAGCAAGAGCACATCGAAAGGCGTGAGGTTGTAAAAGCTTTCACTAACAGCAAGCCCAATGAGCGCGAGTCCATCTGTGCACATGTGCAGAGGATGCATGGTTATGTGGAAAGGCTTAGAAAGCTAGAAATGCCTGTCCATGAGGATTTAGCAGTTGACATAGTGCTAAACTCCTTGCCCAGTTCTTATGACCAGTTCACACTGGCGTATCATTTGAACAACAACCAGGCAAACCTAGCTGAGTTACACTGCATGCTTCATACGGCTGAGGATGGGATGAAGGGAAAGGCTATGCTCCCTATCAACCCGCCTGTCCTGGCTATTGGCTCTGGAAAGGGAAAGAAACGGAAAGGCCCTCCTAAGCAGAACTGGAGGGAAAAGACTCATGTCGGGTCATCTAGCGATGCCCCGAAAGGTAAGTCTTCCAGAATTCCACATGTTCGGAACCCCAAAGAGGCCGACTGCTTTTACTACAAGCAGAAGGTGTTGGATTAGGTGTCTAAGCCATGACTAATAATTAGTATTTACCTAATTAATAGTAGCACAGTCCATTTGGGTTGCCCTCATGGCTGGAGGTTTGTTGGAAAGTTAAGTAGAGAGAAAGGGTTGATTTATTATATGACTAATAAATCAAGATATTGTTTGTTAATATATTATGGAGATAATATATTAATTAGAAATAATATTATTTGATTAATAATTAATCAGAAATTAATTGGATTAATTTCTGTGGCATTAATTGGATTAATCAGGAGGTCAGGGATTAAAGTCGTACAAATTCAATAGTTGAATTGCGGCGCGCGGCGCGCCAATGTAAAGGCCACGACGCGCGTACATATTCGTACGAATTCAATAGTTGAATTGCGGCGCGCGGCGCGCAAATGACTTGGCCGCGGCGCGCGTACAGGTAATCCGGAAAATGGGCTGCGGCTAGGGTTTCTAGCTTTACCCTTTGGTTCCCTATAAATAGGGACCCCTAGACCTCATTATGAGTTGCTCATTCTATTATTTCTCTCTGGAATTTCGATCCATAATCCTCTCGGCTTGGGTGTGATCTCATTTTAGGCAGGATATTTTTGCTGCTCAGCTTTCAGAAAATTCTAAAAGGTTGGTTTTTCTAATTTTATTCTTTTAGTTAATTTTCTTATGGCCTTTAGGTTTTGTTATATGTTCAATCAAAAGAAAACATAGATCCTTATAGGTTGCATGTGAACTTAGGTTATTTAGTTCATGGTTGCGCAAAACCTTACAGTGGTATCAGAGCCTGTATTGTTTTCTTGTTGAATTGCTATAACTATTTTAGGGTTTAAACCCTAATGTATATCAGGATCGATTTCTAGGATTAGGGTTTTGGAAACCCTAATCCCCCCCTTGCCTATTTCGAAAATCACAATTAGGGTTTTAGAAGGTTTTCTATTTTTGTTAACTTTATTTGTTAATTAAATGGATAACCTTAAACCCCATTATTTGAATTCGATTTTTAGGGGGTTTAGGATAGGTTTTAATTAATTTGGATAAACCTATCTTCAAATGAATTAATTTAATTAATTGTTAATTAAAAGATGATTCAAAAGGATTTAATTAATTTTAAATTGTCGAAAATTAATAGAAAAATCCAGAAAAATATTTTGTTTAAAATATTTAGATTTAATTAATTTAATTAATTTGTAATTAAAATTGATTAAATCGAATTTGAGGTTTAATTTAATTTAAAATTTAATTGTTAAATTTGGTAAAATTAAAAGATAAACCTTGAATATTTTAAAGGGTTTTAAAATACATCTTATATATGTTATTAATTGTTAATACTATATGTATAAGATAAAATTGGTCAGTCAATTCAATAGTAGGCCTCATTCACGAAGCTGGTCTATAAAGTAGGTATAAGGAGGCTGCCTGTAAAATGGCAGTCTAATGGGTGAACACTCTCACCCACCGCTCGCCTGATCAGTGGAGGGTCGTTAGCCGAACAGTTTTGATAGGACCACATAATCATTAAAAGTATAATGATCTAAGTACTAGAACCTTTACACAAAATCCCAATCTAGTTACTTTAAGAAAAATGTGAATTTGATGCTACCCCATGAAATTGCACATTGCACTTTATGAAACGTTGGTGGAGCGTGTGTGGTTTACCGGCACACCAATAGGGGTTCATAAAGAGTGGCAATGGGTGTCTCGGGTGTTATCATTGTTGATGGAGCGTGTGCGGTTTACCGGCACATCAATTTGAGATGATAATGGATCCCGAGAGTACCAAGCTAAATTTGCATGGTTATTCACACCCGGTTTGTGATCCTCGGCATCCCAGTCACAAACGGTGGGGCATATCCGAGATTAAACATGCTATTGAACAGTTCAATAAATCTCAAAAGAAACTAGGAATTCCATTCATAATAAGATTATTTTTCCGCGGTGGAATTGGCTGAATCGTCATTCGCCTACCTTTATAAAATTTGCTTATAGATTACGGCATCCCTCTTCTATGTTTCAAATTGTTATAGTTGGATCCTAGCCTTATTTTATATTGGGTTATTATAAGGACCGACAAGTATCTAATTAAACTTACCTTCTTTTATAGATGTCTTCTGCTGATCAATCCGCTCCCCACTCCAACTCCAGTGTTCCCTCTATCCTCTCACTGTGTTCCAAGGTTCAATTGAACGGGACAAACTACAATGACTGGATTAGAAATATCAAGATGGCTCTGAGGTACGAGAACAAAGAGTATGTCCTCGAGACCGAGCTTGTCGATATTGACCCTGAAACTGCTACTCCCGAGGAAATTTCCTTGTACCAAAAACATTCTGATGATGCGACCAAAGTGGCCTGCATCATGATCGCCACAATGAACCCAGAATTGCAGAGAATATACGAATACTACTGGCCCTTTGAGATACACAAGGAGCTTGCGGAAAAGTTCCGCAAGCAAGAGCGCATCGAGAGGTGCGAGGTGGTCAAGGACTTCACGAACAGCAAACCTAAAGATGGAGAGTCCATCTGCACTCATGTGCAAAGAATGCAAGGTTACGTAGAGCGGCTTAGAAAGCTTGCGATGCCTGTGCCGGAGCAGTTGGCCGTTGACATAGTGCTTAACTCCTTACCGAGTTCTTATGACCAGTTCAGGCTGGCTTATCATTTGAACAACAATCAGGCTAATATGACTGAGTTGCATCGTATGCTTCGAGTAGCTGAGGACGGGATGAAGGGTAAAAGTGTACCCTCGGTTAATCAACCCGTCCTAGCCATTGGAAGTGGCAAAGGAAAGAAAAGGAAGGGCCCTCCTAAGCAAAATTGGAGGGAAAAGGTTCAGGTCGGGTCATCCAGTAATGGCTCGAGAACCAAGACTTCCCACATTCCTTGTGTGGCCAACCCCGATGAAGCCAACTGTTTCTACTGCAAAGAGAAGGGCCATTGGAAGAGAAGCTGCCCCAAATACTTGCAGGATGTCAAGGATGGGAAAGTAAAGCCATCGACAGCAGGTATATACACTATCTCTAAAAACTCACCATCTTCTAATTCTTGGGTCCTTGATACAGGATGTGGTTTTCACATTTGTTCTGATCTGCAGGGCCTAAAGGAAAGCAGGGAGGTGGAGCACGGTAGACTGAACTTGATCATGGGCAATAGGAGATCGTCCCCTGTTACCAAGATCGGCGTTTACAGTTTAGTGCTTAGTAGTGATGTTAGTATAGAGTTATTTAATTGTTGCTATTCGCCAGAAATGGCAAGAAACATTATTTCATTTCACGCATTGTTCAGACAAGGATTTCAATTTTCTTTTGATAATAAAATTGGTTCAATTTCTGTTTTCAAAAATGGTATTTTGATTTTTACTGCTTATCCCTGTGATGGTGTGTATGAAACTGTTGAATGTGTTGACAATTTAGGACATAGTGTAAATTATATTGATTCTACTAGTGGTGTAGAAAAGGCATGTCTGTGGCATAGTCGGCTCAGGCACATCAGCAAGAAACGCATCGCCCAACTCCAAAAGGATGGAGTGTTGGAATCATTCGACCTCAGGTCAGATGATGTATGTGAATCTTGTCTGTTGGGCAAGATGACTAAATCACCTTTCAAAGGATCTTTTGAAAGAGGTGAGGGTCTGCTGGACATCATTCACACGGATGTGTGTGGTCCATTCAGATCAACCACAAAGGATGGCACGCGGTTCTACGTGACCTTTACCGACGATTTTAGTAGATACGGTTATATCTACTTGATCAAGCACAAGTCGGATACTTTTGAAAAGTTCAAAGAGTTTAAGAACGAGGTAGAGAATCAATTAGGCAGGAAGATAAAGATGCTCAGGTCCGACAGAGGCGGAGAGTATCTAAGTATCGAGTTCCTAGACTATCTAAAGCAATGCGGAATAGTTTCGCAGTTGACACCTCCCAGGACACCACAGTTGAACGGTGTTGCAGAGAGGCGCAACCGAACCCTGTTGGACATGGTCTGTTCCATGATGAGTCGAGCTTCACTTCCCATTCACTTCTGGGGGTATGCCTTAGAGACTGCCGCCCATATCCTCAATCTTGTCCCAACTAAGAAGGTTACTAAAACACCTCATGAGATGTGGACGGGGAAAGTTCCCTCGTTGACACATATCAAAGTCTGGGGTTGTGCGGCTTTCGTTAGACGAGAGACTCAAGACAAACTCGCAGACAGAAGCGAAAGGTGTTTCTTCCTTGGTTATCCTAAACAGTCCTTTGGATATCTATTCTACAGACCGAGCGAGGACGTGGTCTTTGTAGCTAGAAGAGCGGTCTTTCGAGAAAGAGAGCTCATATTCAAAGAGGACAGTGGGAGTACCAATGATCTTAAAGAAATTCAAGAGTCATCAGATGACGCAACCTTAGGAGAAACTAGCAACCAACATGAGGAAGAAGTTCCTGTTGGTCCGACAGATGTATCCTTACCTCTTAGGCGTTCCGGTAGGGTTAGCATGCCACCCGAGTTTAATGGGTTCCATATAACTTCGGATGGGGACACTTTACTCAGTGATAGGACACTGATAAATTTGGATGAACCAGCTAACTACCAAGAAGTAGTGGCGGGCCCTGAGTCTGCCAAGTGGAAAGAGGCCATGGATAGCGAGATCAAGTCCATGTATGACAATCAAGTTTGGAACTTGGTTGACAACGTACCGGGTCGAAAGACAGTCGGGTGCAAATGGATCTTCAAGAAGAAGACCCACATGGACGGAAAAGTACACACTTTCAAGGCAAGGCTGGTTGCGAAGGGCTTTACTCAAACCCCAGGGGTTGACTATGACGAGACCTTCTCACCAGTAGCCAAGATAAAGTCTATTAGGATTATGCTGGCCATAGCTGCATTTCATGACTATGAAATTTGGCAGATGGATGTCAAAACCGCTTTCCTAAATGGAAAGTTGACTGAGGATGTTTACATGAATCAGCCAGAGGGTTTTGTCGACGCAAAGTATCCCAATAAGGTGTGTAAGCTTGAGAGATCAATCTATGGATTGAAGCAAGCTTCTCGCAGCTGGAATCTTTGTTTCCATGAGAAAGTCAAGGAGTTTGGTTTCTCTAGGAGCGAGGATGAGTCCTGCGTATATGTCAAAGCTAGTGGGAGTATAGTCACCTTTCTGGTGTTGTATGTCGATGACATACTGCTCATGGGAAACGATATTCCAACCTTGCAAGATGTCAAGGCTTGGCTTGGGAAATGTTTCGCCATGAAGGACCTAGGAGAGGCTGCATATATTCTCGGGATAAGAATATTGAGAGATAGGAAAAGGAGACTAATTGGACTTAGTCAGGGTACATACTTGGAAAAGGTACTGAAAAGGTTTAGTATGGAAAATTCCAAGAAGGGAGAGCTGCCTATCCAAAGTAATGCAAAATTGAGTAAGACTCAAAATCCGAGTACAAATGAAGAAATAGCTGAAATGAGTCGGGTACCTTACGCTTCGGCTGTAGGATCGATCATGTACGCTATGATGTGTACTCGCCCTGACGTGGCTTTTACTTTAAGCATGGTCAGTCGGTACCAGGGTAACCCTGGAAGGGCGCATTGGATAGCTGTAAAGAATATACTCAAGTATCTGCGAAGGACAAAGAACATGGTGTTGGTCCTTGGAGGCAGTGATACATTGAGAGTTGAAGGATATACGGATGCCAGTTTTCAGACGGATAGAGACAGTGGTCGGTCTCAGTCTGGCTGGGTATTCCTTCTGAACGGAGGAGCAGTAACTTGGAAAAGTTCCAAGCAAGATACGGTGGCTGATTCTACTTGTGAATCAGAGTATATTGCAGCAAGTGAAGCGTCTAAGGAAGCGGCTTGGCTGAAGAACTTCATCGGTGACCTTGGAGTAGTCCCGAGTATTCAGGAGCCCGTGGAACTGTTCTGCGATAACGAAGGTGCGGTCGCCTTGACAAAGGAACCGTGAGACCATGGAAAGTCCAGGCATATCGACAGAAAGTACCACTACATAAGGCATAAGGTAGAAGAAGGTGACCTCGTGGTAAAGAGGGTATCATCAGAAGATAATCCTGCAGATCCCTTGACAAAGGCTCTGAGTAGGATTAAGCATAATCAGCATGCTAGGAGCATTGGATTAAGAGATGATATAAGTTTTTGTAATTAGATAGGTTTTGAAACTTGTAACAATGTTATTGTATTTGACTCTTGTGATTTAATAATAGAGATTTATTAATGAGTAATGGTTTACTACTTTTGTCAATACTTTATCATTGTGTTTTATTTTGCATGTTTTACTTCCTGAATAATTGGATTATTCAAATATCCACAGTCGATTACACTTTTTGGGAGTAAGTGTGAAGTAAGACTGTCATGAATTGGTAATAGATTGTCTAAGGAGTTAGACATTGCAATTGGATTGCTGCACCATTCGTGAGTACTTAGAAATGGAGATTTGAGTATTGGATAAACCCGCGCTCAATGGATTGCTTCATGGATTTCATCACGAGCAATGTTGAGACGATAATATCTTTTGATCTTTAAGCTAAGACATATGAGTTATGATTTATTAGACGGTTGTTCATTGATAATACGAAAACGCATCGGTAACTCGGTGTTATAAAACGTATTGTTGTGAGTGATTTGTCTGGTAAAAGACATAAGTATATGAGTCGAAGCTTATTCGTCCCTTGACCCTAACGGGGAACAGATATCTGTAGGCCTCTCGATGAATTTGAAGTTGACTAAAATGGTTGGCCAACCGGGACTAAATTGGTAGTCTAAGAGTCATATGCAAATCGGATATCGAGGAACAGTGAGTCAGACCGGGATTGATTTTATCCATGTCTTGAGTCTGAAAATATCTTGTTGGACGGAGGATCATTTGATCACTTATCTATGGACAGAACTGATTAGATCAGAGTTTGGCAGCGGTTTCTAGGAAGCTAAAAGTGCTGGTTAATTAGAGGTTAAATTGGTAATTATAGTCATAGACTTATCCAAGTGGGAGACTGTTGGATTAGGTGTCTAAGCCATGACTAATAATTAGTATTTACCTAATTAATAGTAGCACAGTCCATTTGGGTTGCCCTCATGGCTGGAGGTTTGTTGGAAAGTTAAGTAGAGAGAAAGGGTTGATTTATTATATGACTAATAAATCAAGATATTGTTTGTTAATATATTATGGAGATAATATATTAATTAGAAATAATATTATTTGATTAATAATTAATCAGAAATTAATTGGATTAATTTCTGTGGCATTAATTGGATTAATCAGGAGGTCAGGGATTAAAGTCGTACAAATTCAATAGTTGAATTGCGGCGCGCGGCGCGCCAATGTAAAGGCCACGACGCGCGTACATATTCGTACGAATTCAATAGTTGAATTGCGGCGCGCGGCGCGCAAATGACTTGGCCGCGGCGCGCGTACAGGTAATCCGGAAAATGGGCTGCGGCTAGGGTTTCTAGCTTTACCCTTTGGTTCCCTATAAATAGGGACCCCTAGACCTCATTATGAGTTGCTCATTCTATTATTTCTCTCTGGAATTTCGATCCATAATCCTCTCGGCTTGGGTGTGATCTCATTTGAGGCAGGATATTTTTGCTGCTCAGCTTCCAGAAAATTCTAAAAGGTTGGTTTTTCTAATTTTATTCTTTTAGTTAATTTTCTTATGGCCTTTAGGTTTTGTTATATGTTCAATCAAAAGAAAACATAGATCCTTATAGGTTGCATGTGAACTTAGGTTATTTAGTTCATGGTTGCGCAAAACCTTACAGAAGGGTCATTGGAAGAGGAGCTGCCCAACGTATCTACAGGACATCAAGGACGGTAAAGTGAAACCGTCACAAGCAGGTACGTATTCTATATCTAATAACTCATCTTTTTCCCGTTCATGGGTCCTTGATACAGGATGTGGTTTTCATATCTGTTCTGATTTGCAGGGCCTAGAGGAAAGTAGGGAGCTAGAGCTTGGCAGACTGAACCTGGTCATGGGCAATAGGCGAACGTCACCTGTTACCAAGATCAGTGTTTATGGACTGATGCTGAGTAGTGGAGTTAGATTAGATTTACATAATTGTTGCTATGCGCCTGATATGGCAAAGAACATAATTTCGTTTCATGCATTGTTTAAACAAGGCTTTTATTACGAGTTTAATAAATTGAATGGTTCAATTTCAGTTTTCAAAAATAATGTTTTTTATATTTAATGCTATGCCTTGTGATGGAGTGTATGAATCTATTATGTGTGCTGATAATTATGGTAAAAATGTTTTAGCTATTGATGCTTCAAACGGTATAGAAAAGGCATGTCTGTGGGATTGTCGCCTTGGCCATATAAACAAGAAACGCATCGCCCAACTCCAAAAGGATGGAGTGTTGGAATCATTCGACCTCGGGTCGGATGATGTATGCGAATCTTGCTTACTTGGCAAGATGACAAAATCACCATTCAAAGGTTCCTTTGAAAGAGGTGAAGGTCTGTTGGACATCATACACACAGATGTGTGTAGTCCCTTCAGAACAACCACTAAAGATGGCATGCGGTTCTATGTGACCTTTACCGACGATTTTAGTAGATATGGGTATGTCTACATAATCAAGAATAAGTCGGATACCTTTGAAAAGTTCAAAGAGTTTAAAAATGAAGCGGAAAACCAATTGGGCATAAAGATAAAGATGCTTAGATCTGACAGAGGCGGTGAGTATCTTAGTATCGAGTTTCTCGATTACCTCAAGGAATGTGGAATTGTTTCACAGTTATCGCCTCCAAGAACACCTCAGCTGAATGGTGTTGCAGAGAGACGAAACCGAACCTTGTTGGACATGGTTCGTTCCATGATGAGTCGAGCCTCACTTCCAATCCATTTCTGGGGGTATGCCTTAGAGACTGCCGCCCACATCCTAAATCTTGTCCCAACCAAGAAGGTTGCGAAAACACCGCACGAGATGTGGACGGGGAAAGTTCCCTCGTTGGCACACATCAAAGTATGGGGCTGTGAACCATTCGTGAGACGAGATACTTCAGATAAGCTAGCAGAAAGAAGTGAGAGGTGTTACTTCATCGGATACCCGAAACAGTCTTTTGGATACTTGTTCTACAGACCGAGCAAGGACGTGGTCTTTGTAGCAAGACGGGGGTTCTTTCGAGAGAGAGAACTCATATCCAAAGAGGACAGTGGGAGTACGATTGATCTCAAAGAAATTCAGGAGACGCCCGATGAAACAACATTGGAAGAAACTAGCCACCAACATGAGGAAGAAGTTCCTGTTGGACCCACCGACATTTCG
Source organism: Cichorium intybus (assembly GCA_023525715.1). Taxonomy (NCBI): domain Eukaryota; kingdom Viridiplantae; phylum Streptophyta; class Magnoliopsida; order Asterales; family Asteraceae; genus Cichorium; species Cichorium intybus. The sequence continues at coordinate 80,631,579 of CM042013.1, read as the reverse complement.
TTGCCCCTTAGGCGTTCAGGTAGAGTTAGCATGCTGCCCGAGTTCTATGGTTTCCATATTACTTCCGACGGTAATACGTTAGTCAGTGATCGTACATTGACTAATTTGGATGAGCCAGCTAACTACGGTGAAGCAGTGGCAGGCCCCGAGTCTGCAAAATGGAAAGAGGCAATGGATAGCGAGATAAAGTCCATGTATGACAATCAAGTTTGGAACTTGGTTGACAATGTACCGGGTCGAAAGACAGTCGGATTCAAGTGGATCTTCAAAAAGAAGACCGACATAGATGGAAAAGTGCATACTTATAAAGCTCGGCTGGTTGCGAAGGGATTCACTCAAACCCCGGGGGTTGATTATGATGAAACCTTCTCACCAGTAGCCAAGATTAAGTCTATCAGGATAATGCTTGCCATAGCTGCATTTCATGATTATGAAATCTGGCAGATGGATGTCAAACCCGCTTTCCTTAACGGGAAACTGACTGAGGATGTTTACACGAGTCAGCCAGAAGGTTTCGTAGACACAAAGCACCCTGATAAAGTATGTAAGCTTGAAAGATCAATCTACGGGTTGAAGCAAGCATCTCGCAGCTGGAATCTTTGCTTCCATGAGAAAGTCAAAGAGTTTGGCTTCTCTAGGAGTGAGGATGAGTCCTGTGTATATGTCAAGGCTAGTAGGAGTATAGTCACTTTTCTGGTGCTGTATGTTGATGACATACTGCTCATGGGAAACGACATTCCGACCATGCAAAATGTTAAGGCTTGGCTTGGGAAGTGTTTCGCCATGAAAGACCTAGGGGAATATTTGGAAAATTGATAGGTCTAAGCCAGTGTACATATTTGGAAAAGGTGTTAAAAAGATTTAACATGGAAAATTCCAAAAAGGGAGAGTTACCAATCCAAAGTAATACTAAATTGAGTAAGACTCAAAGTCCGAGTACCGATGAGGAAATAGCTGAAATGAGTCGAGTACCTTATGCTTCGGCAGTAGGGTCGATCATGTATGCTATGACGTGTACTCGCCCCGATGTATCCTATGCACTGAGCATGGTTAGTCGGTTCCAGGGTAATCCTGGAAAAGCACATTGGATTGCAGTCAAGAACATACTCAAGTATCTGCGAAGGACAAAGAATATGGTATTAGTCCTTGGTGGCAGTGATGAGTTAAAAGTGAGTGGATGTACAGATGACAGCTTCCAGACAGATAGGGACAGTGGACGGTCCCAGTCGGGCTGGGTATTTCTTTTGATCGGTGGAGCGGTCACTTGGAAAAGTTCCAAGCAGGAAACAGTGGCTGATTCAACGTGCGAATCAGAGTACATTGCAGCAAGTGAAGCGTCTAAGGAAGCGGCTTGGCTGAAGAATTTCATCGGGGACCTTGGAGTGGTCCCGAGCATTCAGGAGCCGGTGGAACTTTTCTGCGATAATGAAGGAGCGGTCGTCTTGACAAAGGAACCGCGAGACCATGGAAAGTCCAGACATATCGAGAGAAAGTACCAATACATTCGACATCAAGTAGAAGAAGGGCACTTACTGGTTAAGCGGGTATCATCAGAAGACAATCCTGCAGATCCTTTGACTAAGGCTCTGAATAGGATCAAGCACAATCAGCATGCCAGGAGCATTGGACTGAACGATGATATTAGTTTTAGTAATTAGATATGTTAGAAACTTGTAATAGTATAAATGTAATTGACTCGGTGATTTTATAATAGAGATTTATAAATGAGTATTGTTACTGCCTTTGTCAATTGTTTATTTCTGTGTTTCTATATTTGCATGTTTAACTTCCTTAATAATTAGATTATTTAAAACTCCACAGTCGATCATACTGTTAGGAAGTAAGTATGAACAAAGACTGTCATGAATTGGTTGCAGACTGTCTAATGAGTTAGACATTGTAGTAAGACTGCTGCAATGTTCATGAGTACTTAGAAAATAGAGATTTGAGTATTGGATAAACTCGCGCTTAACAGATTGCTTCATGGATTATATCACGAGTAATGTTAAGACGATAATATCCGGTGATCTTCAAGTGAAGAGATATGATCTGTTACTTGCGATATAAGTGCTTATTGACAATGTGAAAATGCGCCAGTAACTCGGTGTTATAAAACGCATTGTGGTATGTATTTGGACCCGCAAGAGATATGGACATATAAGTCGAAACTTATCCGTCCCCTGACCCGATGGGAAATAGATATCTGTAGGCCTCTCGATGATTTAGAAGTTGACTGAAAGTGTTGGCCAACCGGGACTAAATTGATGTGTTCAATTAGTAGTCTCTAAAGTCATATGCAAATCAAAAATCGAGAAACAGAGTGTCAGACCAAGATTGATGTTAGTCCATGTCTTGAGTCTAAAAATATCCTGTTGGACGGAGGATCATCAGATCACTTATCTTTGGACAGAACTTACTAGGTCAGAGTTCAAACAATTAAAGTCATAGACTTATCCAAGTAGGAGACTGTTGGATTAGGTGTCTAAGCCATGACTTATAATTGTATTTATCTTATGAATAAAAGCAAAGTCCATTTGGGTTGCCCTCATAGATAGAGGATAGATGCATAGTTCAGTAGAGAGAATAGTTGATTTATTAATTATATAATAAATCAATAGAAAATAAATATATGGTTTATTAATATATTTAAGTGTTAATATATTAATTAGAAACTATAATAAATAATTAAGATTTAATCTAGAATTAATTGGATTTAATTTAGTGATTAAATTAATTAATTAAAAGGTGCAGGGATTGGTTTGGCATTTATTCAATAGTTGAATAACTGGCCAGGTAATAACCTGGGGCAAAGTTGGCGCCACCTTGGAGGCTCTTCCAGGGTTTTGGCGAAACCCTAATTAGGGTTTTGGGGAGTCTGGTCCAAGTGGCCAAAAGCCTTGTCCACTTGGAGGCTTTCTAGGGTTTCAGGTGTAACCCTAGGAGGCTATATAAGGAACCCCCTGGGTGCCCTAAATCCAACGCCTCTTTCTCTCTGGAATTACTCTGCTGGACTGATTCTTCCATCACTTGGGTATGACTTGCATTTGAGGCAGGATTCTTTTGCTGCTTGCTTGAAGGATCATAAGATCAAAGGTTGGTTTTCTTAATTCATCTTTAGAATTGAATTGTATCCTTTAGGTTTTTAGTTCTAATCTTCATAGAAGAAAACATAGATCATATTAGGGTTGCATGTGAACCATAGGAATTTTTGTGTTCATTGTTTGCATAAAAACCCTTCACCTTCATCGTCTCCAAAAACTGACCCTGAATGAAGCGGGGTGGCATCGTCCTCATGCGGATCGTGATGTCACCTGGAACTATGATGTAGGACCGGTCCAACCTCGTGATATAATGCCCATCGGTCATCGAGCTTCCCTCCCTATTCCCTATGGCCTTGGTTATCAAAAAGACAGCCAATGTATGAGGCAGGTTGAGGAACCTGGTCGGGTCGGTAAGGACCCATATGTAGAACATGTCCTCACGTGGCACCTTCTCACTCCCCTTCCGAGGTACAATCGTTGTGGAAATGATCTGCTGCATAAGCGGTACAACGGGGAGCAGAACTGGCTCTCCTTGGCTTCTTAGGCTGACAAAAGTTGTGTAGAAAGTCATTGATGCATTAAGAAGCCATTAAAGGGATTCAACAACTTCAACTTACCATTACCTTAAAGAATAATTAGGTGAGTAAGCTATTATTAGACATCGTTACATATATTTCTATGGATAAATAAAAGAAATAATAACATAGTTACATTTATTTGTTTATTATATGATCCTACTTTCACTTAATTCTATTTCAACATTGTACTTTCAATTTTGTTCTTATGAAGACATTATACTTAGAAAAACCATACCCAATTATTGTGAGAGTTTATTTTACTTTTAAACTTTCTTGTTCAAGTCTGTAACTTCAAAGACTTAAGTGTAAATGGATAGGTTGGCAGCTAAGCTTGTTAGTCGGTATATATATATATATATATATATATATATATATATATATATATATATATATATATATATATATATATATATTACTCTTCTTTGTAATTTACAACTTTTGAATACACAAGAAAATTCTCCCAAATTCTCTCTCTCGTTCATACTCTGTTTTTTCAATTTTTCAATCACAACATGGTATCAGAGCCGGTGTCCCGCACCCCTAGTCACCTCATCGAGCCTATGTCTCTGAGGGGGAGTGTTAGTGTATACCACATTGGTGCGACACGGTCCTATGAGTTTGTATATATGTTGGAGTCTCCCCTCTCTTCCCAAGGGCTCTTTTGGAGAGACACTCTTGGGCTGCACATATATTTACATGGTATCAGAGCGGTTGATTGACTGTTCTTTGTAATTTCATCTCAGTTTCTTCGTTTCAATCAATACTTCTTCTTTTGGTTGTTCGTTTCTTCCTCAATTCGCCATGGCTGAAACTGAATCAAACTCATCATCTACGTTATCTGCTTCCAATCCATTATTCATCGGATCTTCTGATAATCCGAGTACTGTACTTGTTTCAAATGTTTTCAATGGTAATGGTTTTACCTCTTGGAAACGATCTATGACAATATCTCTCTCAGCGAAGAACAAACTAGGTCTTGTAGATGGATCTATCACTCAGCCTTTATCAACTTCATCTTCGTATTCCGATTGGCATCGTGCCAATTCTATGGTGATCAGCTGGATCCTGAATTCTCTCAACAAGAACATTGTAGAAAGCGTATTATTCCTTCAAACTGCTACTGAGATCTTGAAAGAATTGAATCAAAGGTATGATCAATCCGACGGAGCATTCATTTATCAAACTCAGCAACAACTGTATTCTCTAAACCAAGGATCAGATGATTTTTCAACCTATTTCACGAAAATAACTAAGGTGTGGGATGAACTGCGCATGATTCAACAAATTCCTGATTGTTCTTGTACTGCTAGGGCAGAAATCGCCAAATATCTTGAGAATCAAAGGCTTATTCAACTTTTAATGGTACTTGATGAGTCTTATAAGATCATTCGTGGACAAATTCTTATGATGAAGCCACTTCCTAGTGTTGCTACGACATATTCATTCATTCTACAAGAAGAGAGACAAAGAGGTATCCACACTTCAACTTCTATTAATACAGATGCTATTGCAATGACTGTTACTTCTGAAAATAGTCACAATTCAAAGAAGACCATTACATGCAATCACTGCAAGAAACCAGGTCATGTTAAGTCTCAATGTTATAGACTTCATGGTTTCCCTGCTGATTTCAAGTTCACTAAGAATAAGAAAGAGGAACAAAAACCAAACATGTATGCTGTTCATAATGTTGTTGCTGCCCCTAACAGTAGCCCTCACGATGTTGCCCCTAATTCTGGTATCTCTGAAGTACAGTATCAAAGTCTGATACAGTTACTTAGTCAAAACATCATCAATTCTCCTACATCTTCAAGTCATGCTAATGTTTCTATCGTTGATGGTGCTATGAAGAAAGAAGGTAAACCTTTCTGTTTTAAGAGCTTTGCATGCAATGTTTACAAGTCCTCACATCTTCTTGAAGAATATTACTCCTGGATCATAGACACAGGAGCTACTGACCATATGTGTTCTAACAAAGCTTTATTTTCTTCCTTAATCAAACTTGATCAGCCACACATGATTGGTCTTCCTAACGGTCATCATTCTATTGTTTCTTTCTATTGTGATGTTCAACTTCATGATCTTGTTACTCTACATGGAGTTTTTTTTGTTCCTTCCTTCAAGTATAACTTGATTTCCGTTTCTAAACTTACCTCTCAGCTACAAAACTTCCTTGTCTTTACTGATTCTAAGTGTATGATGCAGGACCCTTATCAGAAGAATAAACTTGCTCTTGGAGATTTTGGGTCAAGAATCAATAATCTCTATGTTTTGGATTACAGATCTATTAGGGAAAATTTAGCTTTCAGCTTTTCTGTTTTTACACCTCAAATAAGTGAATGTTCATTGACTTCTGTAACAAACTATAATGCCCTTCTGTGGCACAAACGATTTGGACATGTTTCTTTGCAAAAACTTCAATCTCTTTCCATTGTTCCTCATAGTTCTACTGTTGCATTAGATCCTTGTTTGGTATGTGCTCAATCTAAACAACACAGATTGTCGTTTCCAATTAGCAAATCTGAATCCAAAAGTGTTTTTGATCTAATACATGTTGATGTGTGGGGCCCTTATAAGCATACTACACATGATGGACACAAATTTTTTCTTACAATTGTAGATGACTTTAGTCGTTTCACCTGGATTCATCTAATGTCCAACAAAGCATGTTCCTTTTCTCTCCTAAAGTCTTTTATAAAACTCATTCAAGTTCAATTTCACAAGACTGTTAAAGTTGTTCGCAGTGATCATGCACATGAACTTGGATCAAGTCATGAGGGTATTGAGTTCTTTAATTCTCAAGGTATTATACATCAAAAGTCTGTAGTATATACGCCACAGCAGAACGGCATTGTAGAAAGGAAACATAAGCACATTCTTGAAGTGGCAAGAGCGTTATACTTTCAGTCAGGATTAGGTCACATTTATTGGGGGAGAATTTGCTAAAACTGCAGTCCACCTAATCAATCGTTTACCTTATGCAGCTCTTCAAAATAAAATTCCTTTTGAACTTCTATATCAATCCAAACTTGACTTGTCTTACTTAAGATCCTTTGGCTGTTTGTGTTTTGTAAACACTAACTCTGTTGGACGTGACAAATTTATGCCACGAGCTCAATCTTGTCTCTTTATTAGATATCCATCATATCAAAAAGCATATAAAGTTTTGAACCTCACCACAAACAAAATATTTGTTTCTCGTGATGTTAAGTTTTTTGAAGTAACTTTTCCATTACATTCAACCCAATCTATTCAACAATCACAATATTCTTCATACATTCCAATTCCTATATCAGATTCTCAACGTTCTATTTCTCCATCTTCCACTGATGATACTAATTCAAATCCTTCTTCTCCTCAACTAAATGTTGTCCCTTCTAATTCTCAACCAAATGTTGTCCCTCCTTTACGAAGAACAACCAGGATATCCAATCCACAATCTCATTTGAATGATTATATATGTAATCATGTCAATTCTAACAGTTCACTTGATTTTTGCAATCATACTCTTACTGATTTATGTATCATTTCCAATTCTCCTCAAGATGTTTCTTATGCCTTTAATACTCAAACCCATGTTTATGAACCTGCATTCTATCACGAGGCAAAAGATAATCCCTCTTGGGAAGACGCAATGCAAAAAGAGCTACAAGCATTAATAAACAATGGAACATGGGACATTGTCAAATTACCAAAGGGAAAGAAACTGATTTCTTGCCGATGGGTCTACAAGATAAAATATAAGGTTGATGGTAGTATTGAGAGGCATAAGGCCAGGTTAGTAGCCAAAGGTTTCACTCAAAAAGCAGGTATTGATTACCACGAAACCTTCTCTCTAGTTGTGAAGTTTAACACAGTCAGATGCATGATCGCAGTTGCAGTAAAGAAGAAGTGGACCATTCAACAATTGGATGTCAACAATGCATTTCTTCATGGTGATCTCCATGAAGAAGTGTACATGAAAGTCCCACCAGGCTACCATACTCATTCCCATTCACTTGTTTGCAGACTTAAAAAAATCTCTTTACGGACTTAAACAGGCTTCCAGACAATGGTACGCTAAGTTGTCTGATGCTCTGCAATTAAAAGGTTATCTTCATTCTTCTAATGACCATTCATTGTTTTTAAAGAAACAAAATGGGCATATTGTCATAGTTGCAGTCTATGTTGATGACATTCTTGTCACCCGAGATGATGATGAAGAGATTTGCAATTTAAAATACTTCTTAGATGACTGTTTCAAGATCAAAGACTTGGGTGCCATTAGTTTCTTCCTTGGCTTGGAGTTTCAATCAGTTCATAATGGTGTCATTATTCATCAACAAAAATACATACATGAACTACTTGAACTCTATTCTTTAAACAATTCAAAGCCTGTTTCTACTCCTCTTGTCCATAGTTCCTCCTTTTTCACTGATAAAACTGATCCCTTACCTGATCCAACCTTGTATCGACAGTTAATTGGTAAACTGAATTTCCTTCTACACATCAGGCCTGATTTATCTTTCACAGTACAATTTCTAAGCCAGTTCAATCAAACTCCAACTCAAGCCCATTATCAATCTGGTCTGCATGTTCTTCGGTATCTTAAAGGTACTATTACTCAAGGATTGTTTTTTAACAATTCTTCTTCATTTGCCATTGAAGCGTACTGTGATTCTGATTGGGCAGCTTGCCCTTTGACACGACGATCAGTCAGTGGTTATTTCATACTTTTTGGAGGATGCCCTATTGCTTGGAAGTCTAAGAAACAACATACAGTTTCGTTATCTTCTGCAGAAGCCGGGGTACCGGTCAATGCGAAGAGTAGGTTCCGAATTGGCTTGGCTCAGTCGCTTATTTGAGGAATTACAGATTCCCAATGTTACACCTATCCCACTCAAGTGTGACAATCTTGCTGCCATATATATTGCCAAAACCCAGTTTATCACGAACGTACTAAACACATTGAGTTGGACTGTCATTTTGTTCGTGAACAACTGCAAAAAGGTTTAATCTCCTTGTCTCATGTTCCAACTGGTAGTCAACTTGCAGATGTTCTTACCAAACCCTTAAACGGTGTTCAACACAGAGATGCATCTTCCATATCCTCCAGCTTGAAGGGGGGTGTGAGAGTTTATTTTACTTTTAAACTTTCTTGTTCAAGTCTGTAACTTCAGGGACTTAAGTGTAAATAGATAGGTTGGCAGCTTAGCTTGTTAGTCGGTATATATATATATATATATATATATATATATATATATATATATATATATATATATATATATATATATATATATATATATATATATATATATATATATATATATATATATATTACTCTTCTTTGTAATTTACAACTTTTGAATACACAAGAAAATTCTCCCAAATTCTCTCTCTCGTTCATACTCTGTTTTTTCTATTTTTCAATCACAACAATTATAGTATTGTATTTTTAATACTTTCTTGTTACTAGATTATATTTTGAAAATAATACCCAACTATAATAGTTAACAGACATACTTGCATATTGTATTGAGATAAACTGTTGAAGGCATGTTGTATAGGTAAGGTAGGAATCAATTTCCAACAGAAAATGTTTTAGATACACAACATAAATTTTTTAGTAACTCGTATATCATGTAAAAACATTCAAGGATGAAATATCTAAAATGAAATCCCTTTGATGATATTAACATAGCAGACAAAGAATGTCAAAATAAGTTACCGTATAACTTTTAAGCTCTTGAGAGGTCCAAACAATTCAAGTGCAAAACCAAGTGTCCCCTCTTCTTTCCAAAACTCGAAAGACCCAAAATTAATCTCACTCTACAAAACTGTTTATAGAATTATGAGTAGAAATAATAGATATAATTTGATTAAGAAAGAAATCAACTTTCTTTTTCATGTTACCTGTTAGGCTTAATGACACTGTTACGTCATCAAGGAGCACTATATCCTCTTTCAATCCAAAAGTAGATTGAAACAACCCAATAACCGCTACAAAACATAAAACATTAACATAAAATTGATAAAATAAAAAGATGAAACATAGTGTATATTATCATCTCCATTTAATATAAACAACTTAGAATATATATATATATATATATATATATATATATATATATATATATATATATATATATATATATATATATATATATATATATATATATATATATATATATATCACTATGTCATAATCGAGAAATCTAAAGAACCAAAGTAAACTACAAAATCCATTATTTAAAAAATCTACAAACATGTGTTAAAGAAATTGAGTTATGCAATTGAGCAGGGCCAGTCCGTTGATTTTAAGGGCCCTGTGCGAATACTAAAAAAATGGCCCTCAAAAATATAACTTTTGTTAATTCTTCATGTCTTTTTTTTTTTTACGTTTTTTTACTATCGGAGATAGATATTTAGGAGGCATAATTTCTGAAAATTGATAAATCATATAACAATTTAATAATAATTGAATAAAAACTAAAAATTAAAACAATAAAAAAAGTTTAAATTTAATTTATATATGTTGAAAACTTGATTGCAATTTGTTCGAAAACTGTTGTTGTGACGTTAAGTTTGCATTGAAATCTTCATATATAAATAATCATTCATTTGGGCTAATTCAAATCTTTATATAAATAATTTGGGCTCATGGAAAATGGTTCCCTGCTGAGATATGCTAAAAAAATTTAAGCAACCTTGCCGCTACAAAGATTCGACCTTCTAAATTTCAGCGCCTCTGCCAACTAATCCAGGACTTCCTTGTCTATCTGTTTCGCAAACTTAATAAATATATTATATATATACTGTATACATATAAAATTCCGGGCCCCTAGGACGAAACGGGCCCAATGCAGTCGCTCACCTGACACTTGCTCAGGACCGGCCCTGCATTTTAGTTAGAAAAATATGAAATGGTCCTTATGATCTGAGTTGCTAACTGGGAGAGTAGCACCAATGGTTCTGTCAAGGATGAAAAGTAAGCTTTTAAAAGAAAACAAACGGAGGCTACAATTCTTATATACTTGCAAAAACCTTAATCAAGTCTGTTAAATTCAGATTTGGTAAGAGGCCAAACATGCCTTACAAAATATTGAATGTGTGTGAGTATGTATGTATATATATATATATATATATATATATATATATATATATATATATATATATATATATATATATATATATATATATATATATATATATATATATATATATATATATATATATATATATATATATATATATATATATATATATATATATATATATATATATATATATATATAGGGTTAGGTTCAATGGAGAACCAAAATTAAACAAGGAACCAAGGAACCAATCCTACGGCCAGAATGCACAATATCGACGGCCAGAGAGAAGGATGTAAAATTGTTAATTGGACGCGCATATAGCGGATCGTAGCAAAAAACCCACTTCATTTTTTATGTTTTTTAATTTTTAAGCTTATTCTTTTTTCGAAAAAAAAAATCTAATTATACCAAAATTCATAATTTTTCATCCTCTATAAATAGAGATCCATATTGATATACAAAATTTTTTGTTTTTTTTTTACTTCAAGTTCGTCCGGATTCATCTTGTGAACCTGAACTGAACTGTATTGTTTTAGATATATTCATTCACATGTAAATGACAAATCTATCCAAATTTTTCAATAATTCTTTACAAATCACATGTGAATCTTAAGTAAATCATTTATTATTTTCAGTTAATTCAATTGTATATGATATTAAAACATTGAAATAGTAAAACATTAGTGATTTTTCTTGAATTCACATCTAAATTTAAAAATATTTTTAAATTACATAAGTTGTTATTGAATGATTAACAATTATTGAAAAAATTGAATTCATTGATCATTTACATGTGAAATATCTTCCATACAAATTTAATACAGTTTATATTCACATTGTGAATTTTAACTGCTTCTTGTTTTAGACATGTAAATTCACATATAAATGATAATTGTATCCTGGTTTTTCAACAACTTTTTATCATTCATATGTGAATTTTAAGCAAATTCGTATGTGGATCTGAATTAATTCATTTGTGTATCATCAAAAGGTTCAAAATAGTATGCTTCTAGTTTAATACATATTAATTCACATATAAATGATCATTGAACCTGATTTTTTCACCAATTTTTGATCATTCATGTGTAACTTTAAGTAAATTAATTTGTGAATCTTAGTTAACTCAATTATACATTATCAAAATGTTGAAATTGTAAAGAATATAAATGAAATTACATAAATTCAATATGAAGTTAGTCAAATTCACAATGCAAATCTAAAAGTTTATTTAAATTCACATGAATTGTTATTAAATGATCAATTATTGTTGAAAAATATAATTTCAATGATCATTCACATGTGAATAATCTTCTATAAAAACTTATTATGGTTCAGATTCACATTAATTAACTGTTGTGAATCTGAACAAAAATTTTGAATATTTTTTTTTCGTTTTTAGTATATTGATATGGGTGTCTATTGAAAAAGAATAAAAAATTATGAATTTTGATATATTCAGTTTTTTATTTCGATAAAAAATAAGCTCTAAAAATAAAAAATAAAAAAAAACGAATTGGGTTTTTTGTTATGATCCGCTACATGCGCGTCCAAGTTAGAAGTTTACAACCTTATCTCCGGCCGTCGATAAAATGCATTCCGACGCTCACGATTGGTTCCTTGGTTCCTTGTTTTATTTTGGTTCTCTATTGAACTTTTATCTATATATATATATATATATATATATATATATAAAACGTGTCGATTTCGTGTCGTATCAAAATATTGAACGGGTTGAAAGTGCTCGACCCTAACCTAACCCGTTTAATTATCGTGTCATGTCGTGTCAACCCGTTTATTTTCGTATCTATTTCGTGTCGAGTTTCGGGTTTGGGGTTTAGACATTGTAAATATATCATTTCACTTTTCGAGTTGAAACACTAAGTAGGTTGAAAGAATAGGAGTTTAGAAGAAAAAAAGGAAAACATGAAAAAGTAGGAGTAGAAGTTAAGGAAAATATCCACACTAAGTTTAGAGAGCAATGTTAAAGTATTAGGAGTCGGGGAGATGAAATGACGAGGTTGCGAAGAGGAGGGCGAGGTCGAGTAAGACTGTGGAGTATGAGTAGGAAAGGAAAAAAGTGAAAATGAATTCATGACCTAGGTGGCTAAGCAACTCCCACGTTATAAAACACGTCAACCAGAAGTTTTTTTTTTTTTTTAAATATGGTATTGGTTTTTGACCTGTCCAGTTTACATGCGAATTAGAAAAACTTAAATATAAATAAACGGGTCATGTTCGAGTCATTTTCGAGTTGAAAGTTTCAACCCTGACCTTACCCGTTTAATTTTCGTGTCGTGTCATGTCAACCCGTTTAATTGTAATCTATTACTCAAACCCGTTTATTTCGTGTCAGGTTGTCGTGTCGTGTCAGTTTTTGCCACTGTGGTATATATATATATATATATATATATATATATATATATATATATATATATATATATATATATATATATATATATATATATATATATATATATATATATATATATATATATATATATATATATATATATATATATATATATATATATATATATATATATATATATATATATATATATATATATATATATATATATAGGGTTGGGTTCATGTGAGATCCCAAAAAACCATGAGATTTCGAAAACTCTTTCTGATTGGTCAGATCACAAAAGGGCATGATTGACATTTTACAATTCTCATTTAATTTTGATTTTTTTTGGCAACAAAATAACAATTTCTAAAAATAAGCATAATCAAATTTAAAATTCGAATTTAAAAATATACATGATTTTCGTTTTCTTTTAATATGAGATTTTTTGAAATTCAAAAAAAACATAAAAAATTCAAATTCTAGAAAAAAAAAGAAGAAGATTTTAGAATTAGAAAAACATATACGTTCATGTACCAGGTGCATATATGCATATTTTTAAAATTCATATAAACATGTTATTATGTATAATAGTTGAATACAAATAATAAACAAACCAATTTATTAAAAACAGAAATATACAATTGTTTTGAATGATACATACATAAAATAGAAAAAATAAAACAAAAATTCATAACATCTAGATTGTTTATTCCTTGATTGTCATGTTTCTTCATTTTATCGCTTTTCACTTCTTCAATTTGCTCGATAAATTTTTAAAACCTGCGAGAACATTAATAAAATACATATTAAAAATATTAAAAACAATACTTGCATGCATATACACATATGCACATAGGCACATATACATATGTACATATGCACATGTGCATATCAACACATATATTTATGCACATGTGCATATCAGCACATGTACATATGTACATATATGTGCATATGTACATATATGTGCATATGTACATATGCACATGTAGATATCCACATGTGCATATCAGCACACATATTTATGCACATATGCAAGTATGCATACATATGTTTATTTGCGTAACCACGTATGTGCACATATATACATTTAAACCATCATTCGAAAAAACATAGATATAAACAATTGAAACATATACACATACGTTAATACATATATGCACATATACACATGTATACATACATTTATCCACATATCATTTTGTGAAAAATATACACATATTCATTTATGCATATATGCATATGTGCATGTATATATGTATACATAGTGAAGCAGTGGTAAATCATAGAATAATCACATACATTTATGCACATATATACATATATACATATTTCATTTATACACATATACCCACCTATACATCTGTTTCTTTTTCAAAAATGCATTTATGCATACATAGATTTATACACGTATGCATATATGTACATATACACATATATACATTCATTTATACATACAAAACACATACATATATGCACATGTACACATACAGTTATCCACCAGATATCTCCATAAGAAATGAAATACTTGCAGTTCTTATGAAAGAAAGGGAAAGCCATAACAAATATCAAACAATTTTGAAGCTTCAGAATGCTAAAAGATGTTGTAACCCGTCAATGTTCCAAAATAATGCAATGTTCCAAAATCAAAAAATTGCTACGAGTTGTTTCTTTTGTTTCAAAATTCATACAATGTTCCAAAATCAAGAATTTGAGCAAATCAAACAATGTTTCAAATAAAAGTTTTAAAAACACAAACAACTTACTCAATTAGTACCTTAATACGTGGATTTTGGGTCGTTTTCACGGTTAATTCGAGATAGCTTAGGGAGATCCTTGCGTTAGGCTTCATACTTGGCAAATTAGAAGAGAGTAGGTCTGGAAGTAGTTCACGGGATTGATTCTATCTCATTGTATCTGTCCGTTCCGATCTGAGTGGTGGTGCAATGGTGCAACTGAGGTCGATTAGGGTTCGACGTGACAGATGTAAATAGAGAGAGGGAGACAGTGACATTTACCTAATGGTTTTCAGAAGATCGGTTCCATCTCCTTGATGCGTTAGTCGGAAGCCATGTCAGAAATCGGATGAAAGATAGTCGTTTAGGACCACCAGCTGCCACCGGCACCCATCGTCGCCGCCCAATAACGGCTCTGCTACCTCCAGTTTCATCCAGCAGCACCAAATCAAGTCACTTCTTCTTCTTCTTCTTCGTCTCCACCTCTGCTCTGTCCCTCACACACACACACACACACATGCAACGCCTTTTTTTTCAAACAGAACCTGAACAATCAATCAATCAATCGAGACACGTTGTTAACTACTCCGAACACTATTAGCCATATACCTTTTGGTCATGAAGTAACAAAAATGGGGGTGTGTTAAAAAATTCGCTCGTTATAGGACATATGTGTGTAGGTCAAGCTACACAACACACATTCACACACATAATGAGGATTTATTTAAGATTACCCTAAAAATGTTCCTTTTACAAACTTGTTTAGGTCCAAATCAAAACTAAAATCGGACCGGCTAGTTTACATAATTCGACTTTCATTTTCATTAATTTTTTGTTTTTATTAATGGTAGATGCATAAATGGCATATGAATAAAGAACGTGAATTTAAAAATTGGAGACTAAATTTTGTTTCGTAACTTTAATAAAAATAGAACGGAGTTAAATAAAGAACATAAAATCCATACAGAGGAAAACATCAGATATTTTATTAATTAAATATAAAAAACATTGATGTGTTACCTTTAGATCCACATAATTAAAAACGAGATATATTAAAATTAATACTTTAAACTTCAAATTGTATAAATAAATAATAAAGTAAATTACAGTTTTGGTTCACGTGGTTTGCACATAATAGCAATTAGTCCTATTTTTGAAAATCCTACATTTTTTCCCTTGTAGTTTTCAAAAGTTTCAGTTTTAGTCCTTGTGATTTTCCAATATTTTAGTTTTGGTCTCATAGTCAATTGGAAAAGACTATATTACCCTTTACTTTTTTTTCTTTTTCTTTGATATGATTCATTTTATTATGATAATAAAAAAAACCCACGTCTAACCCCCACTCCCATCCCTCAACCCCCCCCCCCCCCTCTCTCTCTCTCTCTCTCTCTCTCTCTCTCATCCATCTCTGTGTTTAATCGCCCATTCCATGACGGAAAAAGGATCCAATTGACTTACCCCATCATCGATTGGTCCTAGATGCCAATATCATGTTTCTTTTTGTTGTAGATGAATACAAAGGGTAGAGATACAAGAATCGGGGAGGTTAAGAGATAGAGTTGTAACGCCCCAATTTCACACAAAAATTTTTTTCAACACTTTATAATACAAAATATTTAGTTATACACACGGGGTATTACTCTTCTGTATCATTACCACAATTCAAGCAGCACATACTTTGCACAACGAAAGCTACCGTCCCACACTCGACTCTTCTAATTCCTTGTTTGATTACCTGAGTACATAACATTTTAAAAACATACATAAGAAATACGTCTCATGAGTAATATGGGTTTTAGACCCAAAACAGTTTCCATATTCCAAGCTTTAACATTTTCCATATTATTTAATTTCCTATGAGCACACCCATAGGTATCCTTACATGAGCGCACCCGTGTATGCCCTCCTTTGATAGCATGTCCCTACGAGCATCCCCGTAGGTGTTTTATACGAGCGCACCCGTATAACTTCTCCCTTAACAGCATGAAACGAATTCATCCATCAAGGTACAACGAGACAACTACTTCGCGATGGGAGGTACCATCCCAGTAGTGTCTTTTGACCACCCCTACCGCAGCAGACTGTGATCTTTATCCGGATACTTCTCAACTCATCAACAGGGCTCAATCACTTTATTAATTCTCTGCATTTCTCATTTATCATTTCTGTACACATTGTACTTACTATTTCATAGCATCATTTCATCATTTCTGTACACATTGTACTTACTATTTCATAGCATAATTTCCAGTTTCACAAAAACCATTTCCAATTCCATAGATTCACTTTCATTTTACTTACTATTTCATAGTATCATTCCAGTTTCACAAAACCATTTCAATTTCCATAAAACCAATTTGACTCCCAAGCATTGTATATAAAATTCATTCCTTTGTATAAAACCCATTTTGCTATGTACTCAAAAATCCACATACTACTCACCTCAACTAGTTAGAGAAGTCTAACTAGAACTATTCCCTTCCTCGTCCCTCCTATTCATTGATCTTTTACTCGATCAACCGTATTTGAACCACCGCCTATATACATATTTAGTACACATATTTGGTTAACACCAACTACAACTGACTCTACAATACAAGAGTCTCGTATTATACAGTTACGGGTCATAACTAAGCTACAACCCTTATTAAACTAGCTTTCTTTAATTTGTAAACTTTCCCGAAATACGCGTATTTTGCTACAGTACTCTCGGGAAGTTGTATTTTCATTTTGATAATTTTCCACAAAGTTTCATACTATATTGAACATATGTTCAAAATTTGAGGTCAAACGGACAAGTCTAGCATCATGTTCAAAAAAAATGAACCAAGCTAACTTACCCTTAACAGAGAGCAGGAGAAATTTGTTCATTTTTCCCAGGCGCAGGATCGCGACCCGATCCTCATGGAGGTCGCGACGCGATCTCTTGCTAGACAGACTAATGATCCAATTTTTGTGATACAAATCCCCATTTGTCTCATTTTAAGCCCTTAATACACTACTTAATCACTAGGGTTTATTCCAAGACCAAAACCATTCATTTACTTCAGGTTTTTAACCATAGAAATCATAAATTTCAATTATTTTCCAAACATTCCGTTTTTGCATTTTTGATTCAAAAACCGAAATTATCCAATATTAAGCACTTCTACTAATTTATTTCAACAATTACCACATATGGAACTCATTAAAACCCTTTAGAACCAATTTGATCATGTAAATTCGAATTCTAAGGTTCTTGAACAAAATTCCAATTTTTCAACAATAGCAACATAGTTTGATGATTTTGAGATATGTTCTTTATACACAACTTAACTGTTTAAGAATCATTCCATAACTAAAACCCATCATTTAACCTTGTTTTTAAACCATGGAGTCACTGATTCCAAGTTTTTCCAAAGATTTTCCATTTTTCACATCTTTACCCAAAAATCTGAAATTTCTTGAATTTAACAACCAGGGCTGACTTATTACTTCTGTTAAGACATATTAAACTTATTAAGAACCATTGAAACTAACTTGCTCTTACAACCCGTTGGTTAGGGTTCTTGAGCTCAAATTCTCATTTCTTGATCTTTAACAATTTCAATGGCTAAACTATGTTTAGATAGTAATTAAGACACAAGTTAAGGCTAGGAATCATAGGATATTCCTCCTCTAGCCACTGAATTTTCAAAGCTACAATGACCTACTCACGGAAAATGGGTTAAACAACCCTAAAAACGAGTTTACTAACCTTAGAAGACTTGGAATTCTTCAATTCCAAGTGGGTTTTCTTCCAATTCTTGATAACCTCCATGAACCCGGTCACCCCAGCTCTCTCTGGCTCTCTCTAGAAGTCTCTCCCGTGTTCTATGAACTGGGAGAAGATTTTTCTCCTTTTTATACCTAGCTACTTTGCCCAATTGACATTTTACTCCCTCTAGTTCCATTTTTTCCCAAAATGGCACAAGAACTTCATTTGATAACATTATAGGTTTATTTTCTTTCATTCTTACCCCATAATTATATTTTCTTTACATAAAAGTCATTTGTGTGCCAAATGACCATTTTGCCCTTTTTGACAATTTTACTATTACGCCCTCGTTCAAACTCAACTTTTCATATGTTTATTTTATGATTTTTACCAAAATTTTTAGGTTCTTACACTCTCCCCTCCTTAAGAGGATTCCGTCCCCGGAATCTTTTCGGCTTTTGCATAGTACAATTATCTTTTCTTTACTTACACTTTTTATCTTTGAGGAAATACCCCTTTTACTCCCTCAACTTTTTAATCTTTTATTTAAGATGCGTAACTTTCTGAATAGTTTTCAGGAATTTGTGCCTTAAAGATTATCCCACTTCTAATCTTTCTTCTTATAATAGGTATATTCATCCGAATATCCTTTTAGTAATTTACATTTTGCTTTTAACCAAAATACATTTTTGGTTATTTTACCCTCTTTTCCTTGTAATATTCAGAATTCTTATCCTAACATATGTAATACTTTTATAAATGACCAGAATACACTTTTAGTCATTTTATCCATTTTCTCAACTTTTTAGTTGCTCACTCGTACTTCATACTCTATGTTTTAATTACATTCCTTTTTACCTCGTTTCATTCATATGCACATCTCTTAGTGAAACTTATTTTACAAAGTAGTTTCATACTTTCATACTTTTATCAAAAATAACAATCTACTTTGTAATTCTTTTAACATCTTTACCAAAAACACATAAGATTATACTAATCATATTCTTTACTTGTATAACTTTTCCAAATACGATTAAACATAATTGGTATTTATACAAAATTCATAAATACACTAAATCTTTTCTTGTAAAATTTTGTCCCTTAGTGGACATTTTACTTAAGCAAATTTGTTTTACAACACCTCCTCTTTCTTTTCACTCTTTACTTATAATATTATTCATTTATTTTCACTCTCCTCTTTTTCTCATTCCTCTACTCATTTATTATTACATATATACTTTATTACTATTTATTCTTTCTAGAAGTTTTACAACTTCTTATCTTTTATATATTTTATTCTTTAAATCTTTTAAACTTCAAGTTTGTTCTTCTTTTTCTCTACTAACAACCTCCGGTTCATTACCATTTATAAGGTAAGTATTCTATTTCTTTCGTTACTCTTTACATCCTCACTTTTCTGTTTGGGACAGAATTTATCGAAACAGTACACCTCACACGATAATTTACATATCTCACTCCAGAAAAGTCAAAATGACATACCGCTTTTTGTTTTAGAAACTAGACATCCGTAGGTTTCTTTCTATGTATGATACATACTTTTTAGCCTAGTAGATTTGTACCGTTTTACTGTTGAAGTTGACTTATTGTTGCTGTCAAACTTCATTACTCTTACTTTCATCACCTTTACTATGTAATTATAGGATTTATTTAACTTTATACTATCGTTCATACATCCTCATCATATTGTTATCTTCCTCCTTTTATATTTCTCATGGGTTATTCCCATGAATACTTATCTTGTATCCCGTGGTACTCATAGTATATCTGTATTTTGATTTATTAATAATTCAAACGTTACTCCCATTCTTATTTCATGATTTATGAAATCTCAATTTCACGTGCCTCTTCTCGTTCCCTGTACATTATATGCATTACTTTTACAATTACTTGCCCTATATCACTCTTTACTTGTATCATTTTCACATTTTGACATATTAGTAACCAAGATACTTTTTTCATCCTCCCTTACTATTTATGAGATTTCGGTCTCACTTACTAATTGCACTTACTAATGTAACCATGTCTTTTTCATGCTTCAGCTTTCTTACAATACTTTAATAAATAAACTTTTCATCTTTTTAGGTACCCCGTGTACCATTCTCATGATATTACTTATATTTTAGTACTTTCTTGTCGTTCTTATTTCTCACACTAGTGCTTAGTTTAACACTTTATCTTCTACTCACTTATTCTCCACCGCCCCTTCAATTGGTTACCATAATTGATTCAATTTTTCAAACGACTTATAAAATCTCATACATTTTGTGTACGACAATTCATCTTTTCATACTTTTTACACTTTTCATATATTTTTCTTTCTCATTACTCAGATACATCATAATATATTATTTATTTTTTTTCATACTTAATTCTTTTATTACCTTCACATGTAATTTAAGTTTTACCTTTTTATCATTTACTACTCTATACTTATTATGGCTAATGCCAAAAACTTGTCTTTCTTACTACCCAAATACGCCATTTTACCATTTGATTAAAAAAACTTATATTACCAATTCAAGTATTTACTTCCTTTCCTCATTGTACTCTTTTAACATATAATATTTTCGTATTTATATAGTATGACCCTTCTTTCATAGATATTAAACTTTTGTATCCCATTCCTTTTCTATACATTTTCTAGGCTTTAAGCCCAAATTCATTTCATCATATCTTTTACCGTCATTTTCTATGTATTATAAGGCTATATGCCCAACACAATACATTACCTTTTCGTTTACGCCTGATTCCTTTATACGCTTTATTTCTACATATATTAAAGCCATAAGCTTATTCATTCCTTTACAGTATTATATATCTCGTATTCCACGTCATACTTTCTTCTTATGTATTTTATGATGAAATACTGAAACCATATTTTTTCCTATATAATTTATTTTCTTGTATTTTGAGGCTGTATGCCCAATACTTTATCCCATTCTTTCGCCTCTTAGTTTATAGTATTCTAATTAGGATACGTATTTCATATCCACCTTTACACTTATATATTATATAAGTTTCATACTTACTCATTCTTTCACACTCATACACGTATATATACACTACATTTCATACATACTGGCCATGCACTGACCGTTTTTCACAATCATTGAATACTTTTACCCGTTATATTCATTCACATTCGGAAGTAGCAACTTCCTATCTGTTTGTTATAGTCCTTATTTTCCTTCTTGTATCTTATCTTTGATTCTTTGCATAGTATTTACTTAGGCATTCACTCTTATTATTTACTTCATATTGATTATGACCTTTAGTCATGTTTCTTACATGCTTTTGATTTTCCTCGGTTAACATACCCCGATATACCCTTTTTATTATTTGTATTTCTTTTTATACTTCCTTCATTTGGTTGCGGACTTTCATTCCAAACAACCAATATCTTATCATCATTTTCTTTAATAATTTTTGTTATATCCCTCTGATTATCCACATCATTTGTCTTATCTTTAATTTCTCTCCTAACACTTGTTTAGGCATTCAGTCTTTATTTATTTTTTTTCAATTCTTTTTCTCATAATCGCATTATAATAATGCGACATACTCATAGTCCTTAACAATTTTTCCTATTTTTTCATTTCCTTTCCATTCAGGTAACTTAATTTGTTATGATACCCATTATAGTATTATACTTGTAACTTAGTTATTTGCTCCAACCATTGGATGCCTTTACTTGTCATATTACTGTTGGGGTTGGAAGTCACAACTTTCCATTTCTTACACTTTCATTTCTGTCCTTGATTCATTATCTAATACTTGATTAAGTATTTTGCTTTCATTTTATATTAACATATTTAATCACAACTTTTTTTGTATACATACTTTAATCCCCTAATTGTCCATGGGAGACGCATCATACTACTTCTCAATATTTATTCTTTACCTCTTTTGGGTTTGTCTAGAATTACAAACCCAGCTCATTCCTTTTACTTTTCCTCGGTTAAGTGTTTTCATTCTTCTTTATTATATGAGTTTTATTCATATATATATATATATATATATATATATATATATATATATATATATATATATATATATATATATATATATATATATATAGACTAAATATCAAATGGGAACCAATATTTTCCTAGGAACCGTAGGAACTTTTTTACTGAAATTTTTTTTTCAAAAAAAATGACATAATACACCTAATCGCATATATTTAAGACCTTTTGTAAAAAAAAATTGAAAAAATAATATATATACACGAAATGTGCACATATGCACGAAACGTGATCATATACACATGTGCGAAAAAAATGCATATATGCACATTTCGTGTATACATATTATTTTTCAAAATTTTTTTGATAAAAAGTCTTAAATATAAGCGACTAGATGTATTATGTCATTTTTTTTGAAAAAAAAATTTCAGTCAAAAAGTTCCTACGGTTCCTAGGAAAATATTGGTTCTTCCTTGAAACGGACTCTATATATATATATATATATATATATATATATATATATATATATATATATATATATATATATATATATATATATATGTGTGTGTGTGTGTGTGTGTTCATATTCTTTTCCAATCTTTCTTTCTTTGGTCACTGTAGTGACATTACATCTATTTTCATTCCAAAATCATACTTCGTTCCGTTAGACAACGGAACTTTTCAACTATACATTTTCTTTTCATTTCTCTTTTATTATTCTCTCAAGTTTCAATTACATATACTTTACGTTATTTCTCACATTATACGGTGGTTATCCCAACCACATATTTGAACTTTCCTCACTTATTACCTTTCTCATACTCGTCATCTTATTTTCAATACTCTTCATTCATACTTTCTTATGCTTTATTACATATACTTTATACTGATTCATATAGGGTATGAGGTTTTCCCCACTACATACCTCATATTATTTATTCCATCTTTAACACCCTTCCATTATACTTTAACATTTTCAGTCGTACTTGATTTTATTACATAGGTATACCGAACCTATGCCCTTCAAACCTCCTAAACTCGTCCCTTACAGCTTCACATGATTCCTGTGTGGTTCCACCAAACTCAAATATATATCCTGTGATTATGATAGTACGGGCCCATATTATTATAACCACCTATACATATTTGCTTCCAGCTTTACCACCAGGACTCATGTTCCACTACTTTAGGTTTACTCCCACTTCTCCTTACTTACGACCTCATAGTTAAGTATGTACCCTACTTAACTCCTACACAGTTTAAGTCTAGGTTCAAGTATTGACACCTAGTTCCCTTAAACTATGGCTCTGATACCAAATTGTAACGCCCCAATTTCACACAAAATTTTTTTTCAAGACTTTATAATACAAAATATTTAGTTATACACACGGGGTATTACTCTTTTGTATCATTACCACAATTCAAGCAGCACATACTTTGCACAACGAAAGCTACCGTCCCACACTCGACTCTTCTAATTCCTTGTTTGATTACTTGAGTACATAACATTTAAAAAAATACGTAGGACATACGTCTCATGAGTAATATGGGTTTTAGACCCAAAACAGTTTCCATATTCCAAGCTTTAACATTTTCCATATTATTTAATTTCCTATGAGCACACCCATAGGTATCCTTACATGAGCGCACCCGTGTATGCCCTCCTTTGATAGCATGTCCCTACGAGCGTCCCCGTAGGTGTTTTATACGAGCGCACCCGTATAACTTCTCCCTTAACAGCATGAAACGAATTCATCCATCAAGGTACAACGAGACAACTACTTCGCAATGGGAGGTACCATCCAGTAGTGTCTTTTGACCACCCCTACCGCAGCAGACCGTGATCTTTATCCGGATACTTCTCAACTCATCAACAGGGCTCAATTACTTTATTAATTCTCTGCATTTCTCATTTATCATTTCTGTACACATTGTACTTACTATTTCATAGCATCATTTCATCATTTCTGTACACACTGTACTTACTATTTCATAGCATCATTTCCAGTTTCACAAAAACCATTTCCAATTCCATAGAATCACTTTCATTTTACTTACTATTTCATAGTATCATTCCAGTTTCACAAAACCATTTCAATTTCCATAAAACCATTTTGACTCCCAAGCATTGTATATAAAATTCATTCCTTTGTATAAAACCCATTTTGCTATGTACTCAAAAATCCACATACTACTCACCTCAACTAGTTAGAGAAGTCTAACTAGAACTATTCCCTTCCTCGTCCCTCCTATTCATTGATCTTTTACTCAATCAACCGTATTTGAACCACCGCCTATATACACATTTAGTACACATATTTGGTTAACACCAACTACAACTGACTCTACAATACAAGAGTCCCATATTATACAGTTACGGGTCATAAATAAGCTACAACCCTTATTAAACTAGCTTTCTTTAATTTGTAAACTTTCCCGAAATACGCGTATTTTGCTACAGTACTCTCGGGAAGTTGTATTTTCATTTTGATAATTTTCCACAAAGTTTCATACTATATTGAACATATGTTCAAAATTTGAGGTCAAACGGACAAGTCTAGCATCATGTTCAAAAAAATGAACCAAGCTAACTTACCCTTAACAGAGAGCAGGAGAAATTTGTTCATTTTTCCCAGGCGCAGGATCGCGACTCGATCCTCATGGAGGTCGCGACGCGATCTCCAGCTGGAAAGACTAATGATCCAATTTTTGTGATACAAATCCCCATTTGTCTCATTTTAAGCCCTTAATACACTACTTAATCACTAGGGTTTATTCCAAGACCAAAACCATTCATTTACTTCAGGTTTTTAACCATAGAAATCATAAATTTCAATTATTTTCCAAACATTCCGTTTTTGCATTTTTGATTCAAAAACCGAAATTATCCAATATTAAGCACTTCTACTAATTTATTTCAACAATTACCACATATGGAACTCATTAAAACCCTTTAGAACCAATTTGATCATGTAAATTCGAATTCTAAGGTTCTTGAACAAAATTCCAATTTTTCAACAATAGCAACATAGTTTGATGATTTTGAGATATGTTCTTTATACACAACTTAACTGTTTAAGAATCATTCCATAACTAAAACCCATCATTTAACCTTGTTTTTAAACCATGGAGTCACTGATTCCAAGTTTTTCCAAAGATTTTCCATTTTTCACATCTTTACCCAAAAATCTGAAATTTCTTGAATTTAACAACTAGGGCTGACTTATTACTTCTGTTAAGAAATATTAAACTTATTAAGAACCATTGAAACTAACTTGCTCTTACAACCCGTTGGTTAGGGTTCTTGGGCTTAAATTCTCATTTCTTGATCTTTAACAATTTCAATGGCTAAACTATGTTTAGATAGTAATTAATACACAAGTTAAGGCTAGGAATCATAGGATATTCCTCCTCTAGCCACTGAATTTTCAAAGCTACAGTAACCTACTCAAGGAAAATGGGTTAAACAACCCTAAAAACGAGTTTACTAACCTTAGAAGACTTGGAATTCTTCAATTCCAAGTGGGTTTTCTTCCAATTCCTGATACCCTCCATGAACCCGATCACCCCAGCTCTCTCTGGCTCTCTCTAGAAGTCTCTCCCGTGTTCTATGAACTGGGAGAAGATTTTTCTCCTTTTTATACCTAGCTACTTTGCCCAATTGACATTTTAGTCCCTCTAGTTCCATTTTTTCCCAAAATGGCACAAGAACTTCATTTGATAACATTATAGGTTTATTTTCTTTCATTCTTACCCCATAATTATATTTTATTTACATAAAAGTCATTTGTGTGCCAAATGACCATTTTGCCCTTTTTGACAATTTTACTATTACGCCCTCGTTCAAACCCAACTTTTCATATGTTCATTTTATGACTTTTACCAAAATTTTTAGGTTCTTACACTCTCCCCTCCTTAAGAGGATTCCGTCCCCGGAATCATTTCGGCTTTTGCATAGTACAATTATCTTTTCTTTACTTACACTTTTTATCTTTGAGGAAATACCCCTTTTACTCCCTCAACTTTTTAATCTTTTATTTAAGATGCGTAACTTTCTGAATAGTTTTCAGGAATTTGTGCCTTAATGATTATCCCACTTCTAATCTTTCTTCTTATAATAGGTATATTCATCCGAATATCCTTTTAGTAATTTACATTTTGCTTTTAACCAAAATACATTTTTGGTTATTTTACCCTCTTTTCCTTGTAATATTCAGAATTCTTATCCTAACATATGTAATACTTTTATAAATGACCAGAATACCCTTTTAGTCATTTTATCCATTTTCTCAACTTTTTAGTCGCTCACTCGTACTTCATACTCTATGTTTTAATTACATTCCTTTTTACCTCGTTTAATTCATATGCACATCGCTTAGTGAAACTTATTTTACAAAGTAGTTTCATACTTTCATACTTTTATCAAAAATAACAGTCTACTTTGTAATTCTTTTCACATCTTTACCAAAAACACATAAGATTATACTAATCATATTCTTTACTTGTATAACTTTTCCAAATACGATTAAACATAATTGGTATTTATACAAAATTCATAAATACACTAAATCTTTTCTTGTAAAATTTTATCCCTTAGTGGACATTTTACTTAAGCAAATTTGTTTTACAACACCTCCTCTTTCTTTTCACTCTTTACTTATAATATTATTCATTTATTTTCACTCTCCTCTTTTTCTCATTCCTCTACTCATTCATTATTACATAGATACTTTATTACTATTTCTTCTTTCTAGAAATTTTACAACTTCTTATCTTTTATATATTTTATTCTTTAAATCTTTTAAACTTCAAGTTTGTTCTTCTTTTTCTCTACTAACAACCTCCGGTTCATTACCATTTATAAGGTAAGTATTCTCTTTCTTTCGTTACTCTTTACATCCTCACTTTTCTGTTTGGGACAGAATTTATCGAAACAGTACACCTCACACGAGAATTTACATATCTCACTCCAGAAAAGTCAAAATGACATACCGCTTTTTGTTTTAGAAACTAGACATCCGTAGGTTTCTTTCTATGTGTGATACATACTTTTTAGCCTAGTAGATTTGTACCGTTTTACTGTTGAAGTTGACCTATTGTTGCTGTCAAACTTCATTACTCTTACTTTCATCACCTTTACTATGTAATTATAGGATTTATTTAACTTTATACTATCGTTCATACATCCTCATCATATTGTTATCTTCCTCCTTTTATATTTCTCATGGGTTATTCCCATGAATACTTATCTTGTATCCCGTGGTACTCATAGTATATCTGTATTTTGATTTATTAATAATTCAAACGTTACTCCCATTCTTATTTCATGATTTATGAAATCTCAATTTCACGTGCCTCTTCTCGTTCCCTGTACATTATATGCATTACTTTTACAATTACTTACCCTATATCACTCTTTACTTGTATCATTTTCACATTTTGACATATTAGTAACCAAGATACTTCTTTCATCCTCCCTTACTATTTATGAGATTTCGGTCTCACTTACTAAGTGCACTTACTAATGTAACCATGTCTTTTTCATGCTTCAGCTTTCTTACAATACTTTAATAAATAAACTTTTCATCTTTTTAGGTACCCCGTGTACCATTCTCATGATATTACTTATATTTTAGTACTTTCTTGTCGTTCTTATTTCTCACACTAGTGCTTAGTTTAACATTTTATCTTCTACTCACTTATTCTCCACCGCCCCTTCAATTGGTTACCATAATTGATTCAATTTTTCAAACGACTTATAAAATCTCATACATTTTGTGTACGACAATTCATCTTTTAATACTTTCTACACTTTTCATATATTTTTCTTTCTCATTACTCAGATACATCATAATATATTATTTATTTTTTTTCATACTTAATTCTTTTATTACCTTCACATGTAATTTAAGTTTTACCTTTTTATCATTTACTACTCTATACTTATTATGGCTAATGCCAAAAACTTGTCTTTCTTACTACCCAAATACGCCATTTTACCATTTGATTAAAAAAACTTACATTACCAATTCAAGTATTTACTTCCTTTCCTCATTGTACTCTTTTAACATACACTATTTTCGTATTTATATAGTATGACCATTCTTTCATAGATATTAAACTTTTGTATCCCATTCCTTTTCTATACATTTTCTAGGCTTTAAGCCCAAATTCATTTCATCATATCTTTTACCGTCATTTTCTATGTATTATAAGGCTATATGCCCAACACAATACATTAACATTTCGTTTACGCCTCATTCCTTTATACGCTTTATTTCTACATATATTAAAGCCATAAGCTTATTCATTCCTTTACAGTATTATATATCTCGTATTCCACGTCATACTTTCTTCTTATGTATTTTATGATGAAATACTGATACCATATTTTTTTCCTATATCATTTATTTTCTTGTATTTTGAGGCTGTATGCCCAATACTTTATCCCATTCTTTCGCCTCTTAGTTTATAGTATTCTAATTAGGATACGTATTTCATATCCACCTTTACACTTATATATTATATAAGTTTCATACTTACTCATTCTTTCACACTCATACACGTATATATATATACAATACATTTCATACATACTGGCCATGCACTGACCGTTTTTCACAATCATTGAATACCTTTACCCGTTATATTCATTCACATTCGGAAGTAGCAACTTCTTATCTGTTTGTTATAGTCCTTATTTTCCTTCTTTTATCTTATCTTTGATTCTTTGCCTAGTATTTACTTAGGCATTCACTCTTATTCTTTACTTCATATTGATTATGACCTTTAGTCATGTTTCTTACATGCTTTTGATTTTCCTCGGTTAACATACCCCGATATACCCTTTTTATTATTTGTATTTCTTTTTATACTTCCTTCATTTGGTTGCGGACTTTCATTCCAAACAACCAATATCTTATCATCATTTTCTTTAATAATTTTTGTTATATCCCTCTGATTATCCACATCATTTGTCTTATCTTTAATTTCTCGCCTAACACTTGTTTAGGCATTCAGTCTTTATTTTTTTTTTTTTCAATTCTTTTTCTCATAATCGCATTATAATAATGCGACATACTCATAGTCCTTAACAATTTTTCCTATTTTTTCATTTCCTTCCCATTCAGGTAACTTAATTTGTTATGTTACCCATTATAGTATTATACTTGTAACTTAGTTATTTGCTCCAACCATCGGATGCCTTTACTTGTCATATTACTCTTGGGGTTGGAAGTCACAACTTTCCATTTCTTACACTTTCATTTCTGTCGTTGATTGCTTATCTAATACTTGATTAAGTATTTTGCTTTCATTTTATATTAACATATTTAATCACAACTTTTTTTGTATACATACTTTAATCCCCTGATTGTCCATGGGAGACGCATCATACTACTTCTCAATATTTATTCTTTACCTCTTTTGGGTTTGTCTACAATTACAAACCCAGCTCATTCCTTTTACTTTTCCTCGGTTAAGTGTTTTCATTCTTCTTTATTATATGAGTTTTATTCATATATATATATATATATATATATATATATATATATATATATATATATATATATATATATATATATATATATATATATATATATATATATATATATATATATATATATATGTGTGTGTGTGTGTGTGTGTGTGTTCATATTCTTTTCCAATCTTTCTTTCTTTGGTCACTGTAGTGACATTACATCTATTTTCATTCCAAAATCATACTTCGTTCCATTAGACAACGGAACTTTTTAACTATACATTTTCTTTTCATTTCTCTTTTATTATTCTTTCAAATTTCAATTACATATACTTTACGTTATTTCTCACATTATACGGTGGTTATCATAACCACATATTTGAACTTTCCTCACTTATTACCTTTCTCATACTCGTCATCTTATTTTCAATACTCTTCATTCATACTTTCTTATGCTTTATTACATATACTTTATACTGATTCATATAGGGTATGTGGTTTTCCCCACTACATACCTCATATTATTTATTCCATCTTTAACATCCTTCCATTATACTTTAACATTTTCAGTCATACTTGATTTTATTACATAGGTATACCGAACCTATGCCCCTCAAACCTCCTAAACTCGTCCCTTACAGCTTCACATGATTCCTGTGTGGTTCCACCAAACTCAAATATATATCCTGTGATTATGATAGTACGGGCCCATATTATTA
Organism: Cichorium intybus; assembly: GCA_023525715.1. Lineage (NCBI taxonomy): Eukaryota > Viridiplantae > Streptophyta > Magnoliopsida > Asterales > Asteraceae > Cichorium > Cichorium intybus. Next base: position 80,600,874 of record CM042013.1, on the reverse strand, counting down.
TAACCACCTATACATATTTGCTTCCAGCTTTACCACCAGGACTCATGTTCCACTGCTTTAGGTTTACTCCCACTTCTCCTTACTTACGACCTCATAGTTAAGTATGTACCCTACTTAACTCCTACACAATTTAAGTCTAGGTTCAAGTATTGACACCTAGTTCACTTAAACTATGGCTCTGATACCAAATTGTAACGCCCCAATTTCACACAAATTTTTTTTTCAAGACTTTATAATACAAAATATTTAGTTATACACACGGGGTATTACTCTTCTGTATCATTACCACAATTCAAGCAGCACATACTTTGCACAACAAAAGCTACCGTCCCACACTCGACTCTTCTAATTCCTTGTTTGATTACCTGAGTACATAGCATTTTAAAAACATACGTAAGACATACGTCTCGTGAGTAATATGGGTTTTAGACCCAAAACAGTTTCCATATTCCAAGCTTTAACATTTTCCATATTATTTAATTTCCTATGAGCGCACCCATAGGTATCCTTACACGAGCGCACCCGTGTATGCCCTCCTTTGATAGCATGTCCCTACGAGCGTCCCCGTAGGTGTTTTATACGAGCGCACCCGTATAACTTCTCCCTTAACAGCATGAAATGAATTCATCCATCAAGGTACAATGAGACAACTACTTCGCGACGGGAGGTACCATCCCAATAGTGTCTTTTGACCACCCCTACCGCAGCAGGCCGTGATCTTTATCCGGATACTTCTCAACTCATCAACAGGGCTCAATCACTTTATTGATTCTCTGCATTTCTCATTTATCATTTCTGTACACATTGTACTTACTATTTCATTGCATCATTTCATCATTTCTGTACACATTGTACTTACTATTTCATAGCATCATTTCCAGTTTCACAAAAACCATTTCCAATTCCATAGAATCACTTTCATTTTACTTACTATTTCATAGTATCATTCCAGTTTCACAAAACCATTTCAATTTCCATAAAACCATTTTGACTCCCAAGCATTGTATATAAAATTCATTCCTTTGTATAAAACCCATTTTGCTATGTACTAAAAAATCCACATACTACTCACCTCAACTAGTTAGAGAAGTCTAACTAGAACTATTCCTTTCCTCGTCCTTCCTATTCATTGATCTTTTACTCGATCAACCGTATTTGAACCACCGCCTATATACACATTTAGTACACATATTTGGTTAACACCAACTACAACTGACTCTACAATACAAGAGTCCCATATTATACAGTTACGCGTCATAACTAAGCTCCAACCCTTATTAAACTAGTTTCTTTAATTTGTAAACTTTCCCGAAATACGCGTATTTTGCTACAGTACTCTCGGGAAGTTGTATTTTCATTTTGATAATTTTCCACAAAGTTTCATACTATATTGAACATATGTTCAAAATTTGAGGTCAAACGGACAAGTCTAGCATCAAGTTCAAAAAAAATTAACCAAGCTAACTTACCCTTAACAGAGAGCAGGAGAAATTTGTTCATTTTTCCCAGGCGCAGGATCGCGACCCGATCCTCATGGAGGTCGCGACGCGATCTCCTGCTAGACAGACTATTGATCCAATTTTTGTGATACAAATCCCCATTTGTCTCATTTTAAGCCCTTAATACACTACTTAATCACTAGGGTTTATTCCAAGACCAAAACCATTCATTTACTTTAGGTTTTTAACCCTAGAAATCATAAATTTCAATTATTTTCCAAACATTCCGTTTTTGCATTTTTGATTCAAAAACCGAAATTATCCAATATTAAGCACTTCTACTAATTTATTTCAACAATTACCACATATGGAACTCATTAAAACCCTTTAGAACCAATTTGATCATGTAAATTCGAATTCTAAGGTTCTTGAACAAAATTCCAATTTTTCAACAATAGCAACATACTTTGATGATTTTGAGATATGTTCTTTATACACAACTTAACTGTTTAAGAATCATTCTATAACTAAAACCCATCATTTAACCTTGTTTTTAAACCATGGAATCACTGATTCCAAGTTTTTCCAAAGATTTTCCGTTTTTCACATCTTTACCCAAAAATCTAAAATTTCTTGAATTTAACAACTAGGGCTGACTTATTACTTCTGTTAAGAAATATTAAACTTATTAAGAACCATTGAAACTAACTTGCTCTTACAACCCGTTGGTTAGGGTTCTTGGGCTTAAATTCTCATTTCTTGATCTTTAACAATTTCAATGGCTAAACTATGTTTAGATAGTAATTAATACACAAGTTAAGGCTAGGAATCATAGGATATTCCTCCTCTAGACACTGAATTTTCGAAGCTACAGTAACCTACTCACGAAAAATGGGTTAAACAACCCTAAAAACGAGTTTACTAACTTTAGAAGACTTGGAATTCTTCAATTCCAAGTGGGTTTTCTTCCAATTCCTGATAACCTCCATGAACCCGATCACCCCAGCTCTCTCTGGCTCTCTCTAGAAGTCTCTCCCGTGTTCTATGAACCGGGAGAAGATTTTTCTCCTTTTTATACCTAGCTACTTTTCCCAATTGACATTTTAGTCCCTCTAGTTCCATTTTTTCCCAAAATGGCACAAGAACTTCATTTGATAACATTATAGGTTTATTTTCTTTCATTCTTACCCCATAATTATATTTTCTTTACATAAAAGTCATTTGTGTGCCAAATGACCATTTTGCCCTTTTTGACAATTTTACTATTACGCCCTCGTTCAAACCCAACTTTTCATATGTTCATTTTATGACTTTTACCAAAATTTTTAGGTTCTTACAGAGTAGTGGCCAAAAAAGATCGAGAGCGAGAGATAGAGTGGTCTAGATGGAGCAAGAAACGAAGAGAAAATCGGATGATGACTCATCATGTTACTACCAGGAGTAAGCAACACAACGAAGACGATACGTCTGAGGAGAGTGTTTGAATTTTCAACGGAAGCATGGTTAGGCTTGAAAAGAATTGAACGACATGGATACATACTACCAAGAACTCGTCGATGAGCATTTGACCCAACAAAACGCAATTTTAGGAGTAACCTGTTATTTTCTTCCTATTTTCTTGGGCAATTTCCAATACTTAATCTAGGTCTATGAGTCTTTTGATTTTTGAAGATGTAGTTTTCCATTACCAAGAATAAATATAACGCCAGGCATTTCACATTTTGTAGATCTTACAATTTTAATTAAACATAAGCTTTTATATTCAAAAAGGATGTACAAAACAGAAGCATAGTGTCAAGTCATATCAGGATCATGTATAAGATATACAAAGTTAACAAAATAGTAGTATCATGATCCCACTAGTTTTTACAGCTACATATTTCCAGGAAATATCATGGGACAAGAATGTGGAATTTTCAATACTAGGACTAATCCGTAATTTCGTGCATATCACGGGACCAAAACAATAATTTACTCTAAATAATATATTGGAATATATGAAATTGATCACATAACACGTGTAGATAAAATTGGCAGCGTGCTTTTGAGTAATTATTTTGAAATAGGAAGATACTAAATCTAGTTTATTATTCCAAAACATGTCTTTTTATGATTATGGTGGTAAACAAGTGCTCAAGTGGAACTCATAAATCATGGTTAATGATACATTCATATATCATCCGTTAGTTACGTATCTTGTAGGAAATTCTATTCGTATACTATATATAATTCATCAAATACTATGTACATATGTTATTGAAGTTTTGTAAGCGTTAAATATATTTTTACTATTTCTACTGGTGTATTTTAAAACCCCTATTTTCCATTAATTAATAATATGAACCAATAAGAAAAATATAGTTGATTACAAGCTACTATGGATTTATTTTATTTTAAAAAGTTCTTAATTCAAGGTTAATACTTAATAGCTTCTATTTGTCTTAGCGATCAACTCCTACGTTTCGTAATTTACTTCTAAATTTACATTTTTTTTATTATTACAAAAATGACTTAAATCATCGATCGGATGACTGAAAGACACATTTTCAGCAATACCCGATACTTTAAGCCGGGAGTCATTTTAATAAGGTTATATAAAATAAAAAGGTCTAAAGACTCAAGGTATTTAGCACTTAAAATGTGAGGCCCAATATGGCGTAAAACATGGTAATCATGGGTTCCAGTTAAAATAAACTTTTTTTTTACCTTTTTATAAGAAAACATGAATTAAAATTAATTTCCAAACAATTATATGAAATTATGAATAGGGTTAATAATAAAAGCATGCTTGCTTTTGGCATCTTTGGTCATGAAAAGTAAAGCATCTCGGTGTAAAGCAAAGCAATATGAATATATTAATCGTATTTTTTACACAATTATTATGTTGAATCCGGAAACAATCCATCCATACAAATAAAAGAAGATTTAAGATCCTAATCACTGTTGTGGTAATCGATAGAATAGACGTTTTATTTTAAGATAATGAAAATAAATATTATGTAACAGTGAAACATAGGAAAACACCGCGTTATTTTATATATATATATATATATATATATATATATATATATATATATATATATATATATATATATATATATATATATATAGGGTCGAGATCATGAGAGAACCTAAAAAACCCTAAGAACCTAGGAACTTTTTTTCTACACAATATCAAAAAAAATAGCACCCAATTTTTTTAATATATGCGATTAAGAGATTTTCAAAAAAAAAATTCAAAAAAATGCATATTTTATTTTTTATATGCATATTTATATAAAATTCACGGTATATGCATATGTATATGCATATGCATATATATAAACTTTTTTTTCAAATTTTTTTTTTTAAAAATGACGGAATAGGACCGTATAAGAGATTTAAACAAAAATTTTCAAAAAAAAGCATTTTTTTTTCATATGCATATTTATATGTATATGCATATAAATGTGCATATGAAAAAGAAATAAAAAAAATGATTTTTTTTGAAATTTTTTTTTTTAATCTTCTAGTATCACAATAAGGGTTTTTTTGGTATATATTTTTTTTGAAAAATATTGTATAGAAAAAAAGTTCATAAAATGGGTTCTTAGGTTCCTAGGCTTTTTTAGGTTCTCAATTGAACTTTACCCTATATATATATATATATATATATATATATATATATATATATATATATATATATATATATATATATATATATATATATATATATATATATATATATATATGGAAAAGTGAATATACTGCTGTTATGTATATAAGCTTGCGTATTAAACCTTTGATACGACGTCGTATTACATGTATATCGCTTATTTTCCTATTTTCCTATTCTTTCTTCTTTGATTATATGTTCGACTTAACAATTATTTAATCCCGATCATGTCTTCCTCCTTCAACGATTCTTTAGTCCTGATACGACTTCCTGCAAGTCTGAAGGAAGAAGAAAGAATCATTGAAGACGGAAGACACAATCGGGATTAAGAAATTGTTTAGTCGAACAAAAAATCAATAAAGAAATAATACGGGAATAAGGAAATAATCGATATACATGTAAACTGATGTTGTATTGAGGGTTTAGTACGCAAGCTTATATACATAACAGCAGTATATTCACTTTTCCCTATATATATATATATATATATATATATATATATATATATATATATATATATATATATATATATATATATATATATATATATATATATATATATATATGGAAGGGTTCAAATGAGAACCATTAAAAAGTTGAGAACCAAATGAACTAATCTTAGCTTATCATTAAAAAAATGGACGGATCAGATTAATTTGGTTAAAATCTCGTTTTTCTGCCTTTTGGGCAAAAAATTGGCAAAATCGTCATTTTCATAGCCTAATACAATTCATTCATACATCCATTCACAGTTTAAACACTCACTCATATATTGATTCACAGTTTAATATACTTATACAATATTTTATAATTTCTAGAGAAGATAGGAGAAGCAACAGTGGAAGGGAGGAGCTGGTGGTGGAGCTACCATCAGTGGCGGTGACGGTGATGGCGGCAAGTTGAATTCACACATTCACAGTTTAACATAACAAAACCTTCAAATTGTATACACACATTCACAGTTTATACATGTATTCACAGTTTAAAATACACATTCACAGTTTAATATAGATATTCAAAGTATAGAAATTCATAGAGGCATTTCATTAAACACCTGGTGTGCGGTTCTGGAACAGATCTCATATGCAGGTGCTTGAATAAATCTGATGTAGTTGTGGGTTGCGCCATCGACAGGGGGAGGGAGGAGAAGGCGGTGGTGCACCGGACGACGACAGTGGTGTGAATCGACCTCCTAAACTTTTTTTCACTAGAGTTTTTGCATCTCTGGTGGCAGATATGGGGCTAAGTAGCGGTGCTGTTGCGATTTTCTTGTCGGAACTCCTTTTATCTCGCCGGAAACTACTTCTCTGATCGTATGTAAGAATGGTGGTCGTAAAAATCGTAGATTTGGAGGCGGAGATTGCAGATCTGGTGGCAAAAATCCTAGATCTAAAGGAGGATATCACAGATCTGGTGTGGAAAATTGCATATCTGAACGTTGGAGTAGAGTGGGATAAAGATGACGATGCTGGATCAAGGAGGAGACGGTGGAGGAGTCGATTTCAACGATGGCAGCGGCGGTGGCAGGTGGCGGAGGTGGCGGCAGGTGGCGGCCGGTGGTGGCGACAGGCGGTGGTCGATGGTGGCTGTGGTGCTTGAGTTTGAATGTATGTTCTTGGAGGTTTGAGAGAGTTTTTGAATGGAAGAAGATTTAATCTGATTTTTTGATCTATTGTATAAGTTTTTATGTTAAAATACTAAAATGACCATTATGCCCCTCTTTGTTTTTTTACCATTGATTAGAACTTAAAAATATCAAGCGCTAAGATTGGTTCTTATTGGTTCTCAATTTTTTAATGGTTCTCATTTGAACGATAGTCGGTAATTACTCGACAAGCGTTACTAAATGTGGATTCGGATGCTACGGTGGAAATTTGCATCCCCAAAATATCTATTAAGAAACAAATTAGTGTATAATACACGACATGAATCTATAAAATAAATATGAAAAATTGAAATAAAAAAAGGTTGATACCTCATGCCATTCGAGCAACGATCGGGAACCGCACCGCGTTGTTTTTCCACCATGTGAGGGTATCATATCCTTGTTCGGGTCCGATTGGGTCCTCGTTTAAGTATCCTTGTAATTGACTTTCCGATGAAGACGAGGGGACACTTCCCGAGGTCAGATAGCTTCCAAAGAATTCGTTTTTGTCATCAAAATCAACAACTTCTTTGGGAGTGTCTTGTTGAGACGACGAGGCAGTGTTTGGACTTTCCAAGTATGTCTTGAAAAACTTGTCCAATTTGCATTCAATATCAACAATCTTTGCACGTGCCTTCGATTCTATCTCATCAACGGACCACTGATTATCTTTGTTCTTAGCTTTAAGCATTTGGGTAAAAACAATTTTCATAAACTTTGACTTGCATTGAGCATCTAACAATGTGGCAAAGAAGACATAATCACTTATCTTGTCGTAGTCACCCCAATATTTGTCATATTTTTCTTTCATCTCCGGTACCATAAACATAAAATCTAGTTTGGCTTCATGTTTCCTAAGATGTTGCTCTATGTCTAGGATCTCCCGGGTATACGTATGGATGACAGACTTTGATGAACACGAAACTTTTTCGGTTTTCTTCTTAAACTTCTCAAGGAACTCCATCATTGTTTTGATCTTCTCAAAGTCTGAATGCGTCGGTATCCTTTCCACACTTTTCTGAAACATTGGATCTATCAAAAAGAATAAAGAAAAAACAATCAAAACTCATATTACAAGCAAAACTCAGATTACAAAATACGAAGAAACAAAACTCAGATTATATAATAAGTGCTGAAGCAGATTTGTTTTTATTTACCTTGATGTTTATATTCGAGAAACGCTTCTTTCACATCGTATGCCGACCTTAGCAATTCAAAGGTAGAGTTCCACCATGTTGGAGTTTCACCACATAAAAACCTTTGAGTTTCTACAGCCGCATCCTTCATGGCTTGTTTAAAGGTCTTGATCCATTGCGGGGAGGCTCTAATGTATTTGACCGCCTCTTGAACGCTTTTTACATGGTAACCTTCGTGCTTTAACCCCATTTTCACAATTAGGTTTATGATATCGGCCATACACCTAATGTGAAAATGTTTGCCTTTCTCGTAAATGCCCGGAAGTTCATTAACAATGATGTTGATTGCTGCGTCGTTTGTCTTGGCATTATCAACCGTCATCGTCATGACATTCTTCATGCCCCACTCGTTTATGCAAATTAGCAACTCCCGGGCCATGTCTTCAGCTTTGTGAGTATCAACCTCTCTAAAGTTGACTACCCTTTTGTGCATGACAAAATCTTCATCAATGAAGTGGGCCGTGACAACCATATAATTTATCTTTTGACATGAGGATGTCCATGTGTCGGTTGTCAAGTGGATGGCTATTTTGGGGTTGCTCAAATGTTTGTACAACTTCTGCCTCTCCATTAAATAGAATGACACAGCATCACGAGAAATTTTATGCCTTGAAGGCAATTTCACCCTACCACTGAGGGCGTTTACAAATTCTATGAAGGCCTCGTTTTCAATGAATTTGAATGGTAGTTCCCCGATGGTGAAAAGCCCTATTAAGGCAAGTTGGATCCTCGTATCATCATGTTTCCATGTGTATACATGGCCCTCACCATTAGGTGCTTTTGTGAATGACAACTTTTGTTGCTTGTCATCATCATCATTCAGTTGGTTGTCCGGATTTAACTTGCAGCCATTATAGTGCTTGTTTAATGAAGCTGTACCGTTCCGGTTTGCATCCGCAGCTAGTAATTTTAAACAGTAGTCACATTCGGCCCACTTCCTTTCAATTCCATCTTCCTCTTTTATCCATTCTATCTCGAAGTAATCCCAAACAGGAGCCGTACAATTTTCCCTACCCACACCTCGTCTGGTTGGGTTAACCCGGTCCCTTAACGCCTTTTGAGTCATTTGTTTTTTCTTGGGTTTTGGTTGTGTTGGGTATTTTTTGTGTTTGCTTTTTTGGTAGGGGTGGTTTTTTTGGTTATGTTCGCTTTTTTGTTGGTTTTTTTGGTTGTGTTTGTTTTGGTTGGGTTGCAAATTTTCGTTTCTTTGATGTTTGTTGTTCTTGTGGCTCCTCTTCCTCGTTTGATTCATCACTTGGTATATCATGGCACGCCGGTGTCTCATCTATATAATCTTCATCATAATCATCTCCGTAATCCTATATTCTCAAAATAAAAGAATCATGTCAATACAACTTAAATTGAGTGAGATATGAACGTTTTAAGTAAAACTCAGATTACCAAAATAACAATAAGTGCTAAAACAGAAAAAAATACAATTCTTACTTGGTTATCAAAGTATTTTCCAATCCAATTAGTCGGATTACCATCTGGATTATTAGCATCATGAACATCCGAGTTTCGGTATCTTGATGATGGTACATTTGGTAATCCATTCAAATTGGATTTGTTAGTCGGATCTTGTACTCCATAGTTCCGAGTGGGGTCATCGGATCCGGGTTTTGAAGCCATCCTACAATATAACATGTGACAACAGTTAGTCATCTAACAGAGACAAATCGAGTGCTTTCTGGTACTCCATAGTTCCGATATGGCTTCCCATTTTTGTGATTAATTCTTTTTCAAAAGTAGCCATTTTTGACTTATTTGGGTTTTTGTGTTCATAGTAAAGTAGCCATTTTTGCTACTTGTTTTGCTTGTTGCATCTTGTATTTGTTTCATAATTAAATGTTGCATGATGAAGATGGATTTGAATTTAGTTTTTGACATATTTTTGTTTCTGTCAACGTCTTTTGGCTTATTTTGGTTTTCGTATTCTATTTGAATTGATAGTTTCCAATCAGGCATATATGGTCCCTATTTGAAACCAAGTAGGCAAATTTCATCCCTCTGTGTGGCTACGTATGTAAGGAAAGCAATAGATACATACACATTAAAATAAATTCTATTTCATTGCAAACTCGATACTTCAAAAAGTATGCGTTTATGGGAAAGAATGAAAATATACATCAAATGATGTACAAGTTGGGACTACGTGAATTGGAAAGCAAATGTAAAACTATCCAAGTAAAAATTACAAGTTATCAAGTAGGAGGTACAAGTTTATCACATGAAAATATACATAAATTGATGTTGATAACCTGTAACTTATTCAAGGTATTTAAAAGGGATTGGAAGAATTATGCAACAGTAAAATGTGCATTAAAAGTTGTACAGTGCTACAGAGTATGATCTCAACTCAAGTATACGTGAAAAAAGCTTGACATAACCTGACTGATCGATTATAGCTTCTGTCGATGCTTGAATCGCTTATACAAACTCACGCCCAATTATAAATAAATATTGCAGCAAAACAAACCAGCATGATAAATCGATTACAACTATTTTGAGTGGAAGTTTACGGCTTCTTAGTCTTATGAGTTTTCGTTTCTCAAGTTGCCGCTTAATTAAACCTACATTATTTAAATTAGCTATCTAAACATGGCCCACCCAACAACACTAATGGCCCAATTTTCTATATATCCGTAGTCCGGTTCCCGGTTTTTGGCCGGTTCCGCGGTCCGGTTCCATCCGGTTCCCGGTTCCAAAAATCCCAAAAAATTGAGACCCGGACCCGGACCGATCGGTACTTCCGGTTCCCGGTTCCAACCAGTTCCCCGGTCCATATGCTGACCCCTAGTAACTCCTGAGAACCCCGGATTGATTCAAGACATTGCGCCTCCTGAATCTGACCCATCACTGATTCCGAGGCTCCACAAGTGGACTCAGAACCACCCTCCGAACCAGATTATCGGAAATCCCTCCTCTGGAGTTCAGACAAGATCAAAGAAATCAATTCAGGATGAATGCCATTTTGCTGCTTATATCAGCAAATTTGAGCCAAAGACCATCTTTGATGCACTGGACGATGATGACTGGATACAAGCCATGCAAGAAGAATTAGCAGAATTTGACAGAAACAAGGTATGGGATCTTGTGCCACGACCAGCAAATCACACTATTATTGGCACAAGATGGGTTTTCCGAAACAAGTTAGACGATCTGGGTACAGTAGTCAGAAACAAAGCCAGACTTGTCGCAAAAGGATACAGTCAAATTGAAGGACTTGACTATGACGAGACATATGCACCTGTGGCAAGGCTAGAAGCCATCAGAATCTTCCTAGCCTATGCTGCTCACAAAAGCATCATTCTTCATCAAATGGACGTGAAGAGTGCATTTTTGCAAGGTGATCTTGAGGAAGTTATCTACCTTCAGCAACCTCCTGGCTTTGAAGATCTGTCTCGTCCTAACGACGTGTATCGTCTGAATAAAGCTGTTTATGGATTGAAGCAATCACCAAGAGCTTGGTATGAAACTCTGTCGAATTTCTTAGTAAAATCAGGATATAGAAGAGGAACCATTGATCCTACATTCTTTGTATGATCCCATCAGAAACACATAATGATTGTACAGGTTTACGTGGATGATATCATATTCGGATCCACAGATCAAACTATGGTTGATGAATTTGCAAAAGTTATGACTAACAAATTTCATATGAGCATGAACAGGGAAAATTTTTATTTTTAGGACTTCAAATCAAACAAACAAGCAGAGGAATATTCATTCACCAAAAAAATACATGAATGAATTGCTAAAGAAGTTCTCCTTTGAGAATTGCTCTACTGCAAAAGTTCCCATATCACCCAATCATAAAATCTTTACAGATCTAGAAGGCGAACCAGTAGATCACAAAATCTATCGTGGAATGATTGGCTCCCTCCTGTACCTAACTGCCAGCAGACCTGACATTATGTTTGCCACATGTATTTGTGCAAGATATCAAACCACTCCAAAGATCTCACATCTGACTGCTGCGAAACAAATTTTCCGATATCTTAAAGGCACAAAGGCAATGGGTTTATGGTATCCTATTGGAGACAACTTCAAACTCCAAGCATTTACTGATTCGGATCATGCAGGATGTAAACTAGATAGAAAAAAGTACATCTGGAGGCTGTCAATTTCTGGGTGGGAGGCGCTTGAGCTGGTCATTAAAGAATCAAAATTGTGTTGCTCTTTCATCAGCAGAAGCAGAGTATGTTGCTGCTTCTACTTGTTTCTCACAGGTACTCTGGATGAAGACTCAGCTAATGAAGACTCAGCTACTAGACTATGGATATAGATTTCTTGAAGTTCCCATCTACTATGATTCTAAGAGTGCAATATCCATATCTCACAATCCCATTCAGCATTCCATGACTAAGCATATTGACCTTAGGTACCACTTCTTAAAAGATCAAATCTTGCAAGGTAATATTAAACTGTACTTTATTCCTACTGAGGAACAGGTAGCTGATGTTTTCACTAAAGCATTAGATACTACAAAATTTCACAATTTTCTGGAAACGTTGGGGATGTTAAATCCTGGCTCCAATTTCTTCAGAGAATGACTCTTTCTACCTAATTCTCAGTCCCATCACTCTTCTCTCTTAATTACATCTTTTTCCTTAACTCAACGTATTCTTCCGAAACCAAAATTGGATCTCCGAAAAAGACCTCCGAAATCAAAAAATTGACTCTTCGGAAACCTCAATTTCAGGTTCTGAGCAACCTCGTTTGATTTCAGACTTCTGAATTTCAGGTTGACATAATTAAGTCTGAATCAGCTTCCGAAATCATCAACTGGAAGTCATTTGTTTTGTTTATTCTATTTTACCTAAAATACTTTTCTTTTAAGATCTTCTTATTTTATCAAAAGTATAAAAAACATTTTATCTTATTTTTTTGTGTTTCTCGTTATTAAAACTTCAAAAAGATTTTTTCTTTTATTTTATTTATCCCTTTTTTATCGTTACTTCTTGTTTGTGTGTCCGTCACATTTCACAAATTTCTAAAGATTCACAAACCAAAAGAAGGGAGATTTCATTACTTAGGAAGATGATTCAAAAACAACAAAAGAAAATACATCATTTCCTAAAGTTTATAATACTGCCACATTGGGGGATCTCAATGGTGGAATGACTGGTGGATTCGCAGCTCCGCCTCATCCACAAACAACCGAGTCCCATCTACCAGCATCACATGGAACTGGTTGTGGGCGGTCGTCCTGGAAATCGCCGCCGGCCACCAGCCTCGACGATACCAGACCTCCACAAGATCAAACTGCTTAAACTCCACCAACACGTTTGGTGGAACCGACTGCAGAGCAAAAAACCCCACGTGCACCACCAGGGGTCCACCAGTAGCTCCATCTGTGAGGGTGGTGAGTCGGACCTCGTATCGTTGTGACCATATTCTGGCGATCACTCCCCCATAGATCCCTCTAGCAAACTCCCCTTCAGAGAGCTTAACCTCAACCTTGTCGTATCGATTGAACGGACGTCGTGCCATCTGTGTGTTAACTTTTTGGTGTGAGTTTTACCACTAAGCTCACTCTCCTTTATAGGCAGGCAAATGGTCGATTAACCTTTCATTTATGGTGCTAATCAATTTCTTCAAGGTAATTATGGCTTTGGCAGCTCTTTAATGCACCCATCAAAGCAAAATCGTGCCAGAGACGGTTGATTAGATAGGTAATTAATGGTTTCTGCAGAGCTTACGGTGCTCTCATCATTTCTAGAGTTGCCGCTTTTATTATTTTTTTACCTCTATTCAATCTCTAAGTCCCTAATCTCTGAAACCTTTCAATTCAAAATTTTCTTCAATTTCTGAACTTTCGATTTCAGACTCCCAAGTTTCCGAATCTTTTCTAAGGCAACCTCGTTTAAGTTTTAGTCTTTTGAATCCTCCCCCTTTCCAATCCTCAGAAACTAAAAATCATTTTCGGAAGTTTCTCTGAATCAACATTGTTTAAAAAATGCTTTTCTGAAGTGCCTTTTCAAAAATACTCAATCTCTGAGAAAGTCTCAATTACAACAATCAATTTTGCTATTCTAAATTTTCTGAACTTTTCAATCCTCAGATTTCAAAATTCTCAATCTTCAGAAACATGTTATTTTCGAAACTTTCTTTAAGTGAACCTCTTTTCAAAATCCATTTCTGAAATTACTTTTTCGGAAGAATTTCCCCTTCTGAACATTTGTTTTAAAACATTTTCTGAACATTCTCTTCCGAACTCACACTCTCTGATTTAGCACATTCCGAGATCACTCAGTCAGCAATCAAGGTACACATTTTCTAACTTTATATTTTCTGAACTCTTCCATATCTTCCAAAAATTATAAAACTGACCAAATTAATGAAGGAATGTGAATTAAATATCGTTACATTAACTATCCAATTATTAGAAATGAACAATCAGAACATTTTCAAGCGGATCTTTACTTGTCAGACGCGTCCGTCCTTTAGTGGACCTTTCTCTTTCATCATGGCTTGACATTAAATGCCAAGTGATCACTTTTTATGACACATCCCCTCCCACGTCAATTTACTCATATCCGGCGGTTTTTCCCCAAATTTCAAAGATAATAACCGTTCCCCCCACTCCTTCTCTTTCTTCACTTAATCTTCTCCAATCCCTTCGTCTTCCTCTTTCTATCGCTCTGCCAATACCCTAAATTTCTGCCGCTTCCGCCAACTGCATCTCCTCCATCAAACGATCGTCTTCTGTACTCTCTCTCTTCTACTTCATCTTTCAGTATAATCCCAAGGTAAGTTTTCAAACTTTTATCTCTGTTTATGATTTGCAAAAACTATTTGTCTTTAGTCTTTTTGAATGTTCATCAGAAAAAACCTAATGAACACCTCATGGTTTTGATGATTTCGTTTAAATAAGTCTAAACTCATCTATATTTTTGTTGTACATCACTTGTTCATATGATTCTCACTCAAAACTGTTACATAAATATCTTAAAAATATTTTTTGTTCTTGAGTATTCATCGTTGTTCATCACCAAAATCATCTGAAATCTAAACTTTTAGCCTATTTTGCTCTTTGATCTTGTTAGTTCAGTGATAATATGGCTACAAGCGGAGGTTCGGCCATTGGTGGCAATGTTACTGTTGCTAAATGCAACATCCCTGTTCCCAATGACCCATCCGCCTTTAAAGATCATCTACAGGTGGTGATTCACATTCTTAGCCGGCATCACTTTCTCGAGCATTTTTCGATGCCACCCCAGACTTGCCAATATCCCTCATTGAGAAAACCATACTCACAGCCAAGAAGAAGGATGACCATATCATGATCACCCTCTCAAAAGGTAACCAGGTCAAACTGGATTGGAGTGCCTTTGGTGCAGCTCTTCGTCTTAAAGTCAGACAAGAAAATTTGATCTACCATCTCAAGCTGAACTCACTGATATGCTATACCGCATGGGATACAAGTATATCCTTGCGAATCTTTCCACCCTCAAGAAAAGCTATCTTTCCCCTTTATGGAAATGTATTATGCATTACTGTGTGCGTAGCTTAACAGGAAAGATAGGAGGCACCGATCAAATGAGCAGACGGACGCTCGAACTTTTATGGAGCCTGTACTCTGGCAAGCCCGTTGACTATACAGGGATACTTTTTGAAGACTTTGTGTCCTATGTCTCTGTATCTCAGAAAGCACCCAGGCGCTTACACTCAGTCCGATATTGGGCCATGTGCATCGAATTTTTGTACAAGCTCCACAACACTGCAATTCCAAGAGAAGAAGACGACAGTCCATTAGTGGATCCAGTTGGACCCTACACTCCGAAAGCAGATCCCATATTCGATCCAATTCGAAGACTTCCTCAGGATTTCTATAAAATTGGTGATCCCACCAATGCTCTCATCATCAAGCACCTTTCAGACACTCAGAACGTTGACCCTTACACTTTGGAACCTCTAATCCCGGAACTTCCTCCCAAAGGAAAAGGTAAGCAAAAGGGATCAGAAATCTCTTCAGCTAAATAACCCAAGAAGAAGAAACAAAAGAAAATCAGAGAGGTACACTTTTCTGAATCCTCCTTTCTAAATCCTCCTTTCTGAATTACTTTTCTGAATCCTCCTTTTTGAATCACTTTTCTGAATCCTTCTTTCTGAATCACTTTTCTGAATCCTCCTTTCTGAATGCTCCTTTCTGAATTACTTTTCTGAATCCTCCTTTCGGAATCTCTTTTCCGAACTCAACTCTGAATCATTTTCTATAAAGTTAGAATACCAAATATTTTCTCCCTTAGAATTTTCTGAATCGAACTTTCGGAACCATATTTACTGAATCATATTCTGAACACTTAGAATAACCTGTATTTGGAATACCACTTCACTTATTTTCTTTAAGTCATAATTGACTGCCCTGTTGAACAATTTATTGTTCATCGTCATTGGTACTTGAGAAATCCAGGTACATATTTAGTATTATTTGGTCACACTTGTTCTAACTTCTATGTTTCAACAAACTACGAAAAAAAATCTTAGATTTTTGGAATCCAAAATAAATTATTGGTCTGAACTGATATATCTATGTGATAAATCAGGTTTGGTTTCCCCTAGTATGAGTTACCTTTGGAATTCGTTTCCTCGGTACTAACTACATGTACTCTCTTTCAGAAAGTTGATTGAACTCTTAAAGACTCTGAATCCGAAAAGAACGAGGAAAAACAGAACTCTCAGGATTCAGAAGATACAAAGGAAATAGTCAAAACGGTGGAAACACAGACCTCACCGTTAAAAGAAAATGGAAAAGAGAAAGAATCAGAAAAAGAAACTCAGACCCCCCCCCGTCCTCCAAACAAATTATTTCCAAAGTTCCTCCAGGAACGAGCTTCTTTAAATCCTGGAACTACACAAAGGCAGTAGAGGCACAAGCCACACACGTGTCTCTACTTCAGAAACGTTTTGAGATTCGCAATATTGAACAAATGGTGGTCGACTCTTATGGCCCTCCTTAAGATTCTGATCACCCAGATGTCAAAGATGCTCGAAAGAGTAAGTCAAAATTCATCTCCAACGTCAACTAATTTTCTGACTATGGAAGTTTTTAAATTGGTTGACGATCCTCATTACGTTTTCGACCCCTCAGAAAACGTTTGGGCGAATGTGGCCTCCCCGATTGCTCCTATCACATGGGAACGTTATCAAGCTATTGAGGCTCAGAAACAGAAGCTACACGTTTCCAAGCAAAACTCTGTTGAATCCGGACCCCGAATTCTGCTTTCTGACTCAATCTCGAAAACTGTTGATGATAGCATTTTCGGAGATGATCAGGAGGTGGACAAACCAAAATTTTCCCCAGTGCCCAGCATCAATCTAAGTGATACCAACTCTTTTTCTCACAAGGCAGCTACTGAAATTCCTCCTTAAACATCTGCCAAAGATGAAGCTCTACACCAGAAGGTGGATTCTCTGATCACCTTGATTTCGGAACTTAAAGCCTCTCAGTCTCAGGATGCTATGGTGAAAGAAATCTCAGAACTCAAAAGCAGGGTTGTTGAATTTGAGAAAAAGGAAATATTCCTTCATCTAGATAATGAAGTCCAAACGGCACTTGCAGAAGGCCTTAAAGAGATAGATGTGAAATGGCATTCAGATGCTAAAGAACTCCTGAAAAAGGCAGACAACATCATGAAAACCGTACAATCCTCTAAAACCAATTTTACTAACATCGTTGAGTTAGTAGATAGCAAAATCAAGGGTTTCATGGAACACCTTCAACAGTATCTTTTTGGCCTTGTTGCTGAGAACCAATCTATGAGGAAGACTCATCTTCTTCTTCTACAGCTTTTAACCAACACTCTTGGAAAAATTACTGAAACCATGGATGGTCCTCTACAGCAAATCAAAATGGCCACAAGTATGAACATTGACACTTGTGAGCAATTCAAAAATGTTGCCTCCACAACCATTTCTGAAGAACTTGGAAAAGTGGCCAAGGAGGTAACAACCAAGCTTGAGGAGATTTTGAGCCGCCTGCCTGTGCCCCCTTCCGCTTCTGAAGGAGCCTCAGGAGGAGGAAGGGCTGTTCTTGTAGACAAGGATGATGAAGATGATGATGAAAAAGAAGACGATGATGATGATGAGATAATGGAAAATGCCACAGCTGGTCAAAGTGGCACCAAGGAAGGTGATGAGACAGAGGAAACTGAGGATCCACCTCCCTCTCCGAAACAAACTCCGAAAGCTCCAACTCCCCCTCATACCTCTCCGAAACAAAACTCTCCAACTCAAATTCTGATTCACTCAAAAGACGAAATTCCATTTTCGCCTATCAAGGATTCAGATCCTCCGGAGATCAAGGCCCAGAAAGATGAGTACTTCACTGCCAGAGCTTATCTGTATGCTGAAAAGTTTAGTTCCGACTCTAACCCAGGATCAGGTGATCAAACGAAAGCTGGTCCAAGTGGTCCTAGCAATCCAGGAATGTCAAAGCTCTTTGTATTTCGACCCCTAATAGATTCTGAATTCAAGCCACTCAAATCTTATAATCCTCCTCCAACTCCAGAACATAACTGGGATGTCCCCTTGACACCAAATGGGGACAAATACATATACACCCTCAATTTTCTGGTTTCCCAGAATGCAAGAAAGCCCTAGGCATTAGATACAAAAATAAAAAGTTTCTGGATAAATACACCCGACCACAAGTTGACACTTGGTCCAACGAACCAATCACCTCTGTCACAAGCGTAAAGAGAATATCCTTTGAAAAAAATAAACTATTACGAGTATGAAATTGTCCGAAACAACAACTTTGATGAAAGTATTTTGATAACTGAAGCAGACTTACAAAGAATGAATCCAGCTGACATCTACTCAATTGTCATGAAGTTATCTTTAAAGGCTGAGAAAAATAAAGTTGCAAAAGAAGCCTACCTTGCCGCAAGGCGATTTCTGCATTGCCTTCTGGAAGAATTTTGCTTTGCAGATGGTGAAATGTTCAAATTTATAAAGAATCATCCAGATGAATAATTTCAAGAACAGGTGGATCTGTCAATGCCAGAAATCAGAGATAACTGGAGAAAAGGAGTCACCAAGGATCCCTTTTCCTTTTCAAATTTATAAGGATTCAACAGGATCTTTCCTTTTCCTTCGAGCAGAACAGATTAGAAGGGTCTCAAATGCGGTGCTAGAAAAGTATTTGGAAGTCAGAAAATTTTGGTCTTATGCAACAAAGCAAGCAGTTCTGGACAAGCCTTGAAGAGATCAAATCAAACCCCTCGCTTAGTCACCGAAGGGGGAATTGTTAGTGTTTGAATCGAGTCGTTGACCAACTCGGAGTTTAGGAATGTTAGTTTTGGTGGTATGTGATCTTGTGATGGAATGTTAGAATTCTCTTGTGTTTATTTGGTAGAATAGTTTGTAAGGTTTAAACAATTGTCTTTTGATTATGAATGATCCGACTTTGCTTTATGTTTCAATGTATGCCTTTATCTCTGAATGTGTGATAATATATATATACATGTCTGAATCCTAATGATCCGAAATCCAAGTTTGGATTTTGGAATGTGTACATAGTTCGAAAGATCTACTTCAGAAGATCAAAAGATATGAAGGTCAGAAGACATCAAGATCGGAAGACTAGAAGCTCAGAAGACTGCTACAATTCCGAAACCCATGTTCCGAAGATGCCTTAATACCAAAATCCACTGTAGATTTCGGAATAGCAACTCAAGAATATTCAGAAGACCCTTATACTCAACATTCTACTAAGAAGACTAAAGACTAAAGATAAGACAAAATGGATAAGCACTTCAACTTATAGAGAATGATTAGACTAGATCAGGCGTGGCCTTTTAGAAGCATATCTGTGTACTTTTTATAATAGTTTATTCTAGATAAACCACCCTAGTCTGACATTGTATTATTTTAATGTTTAGAACCATCTTGTCAAACTGAAGAGAGACGTGTTGTCTGCTCTTCAGTCCATAGGATATTATCCGAAGGTCTTCCCTTAGTCTATAAAAGGGAGACCAAGTCTGTCTTCAGTCCTCATGAGTTTGAGAGATGATTTGTAACATTTTCATTGATATATATAAATCCTCTCATTCCATCAACTCTCTTGTTGTTCATACTTGTTCTTGTTCTTGTTCTTTACATTCTAGCAATTTAATATTTCTGTCTTTACTTTTCAAGTCAATTAACTGTTTGTGCTTTTTATTATTGTTGAGTTATTGATCCATTCTAAGTAATTATCTCAAACCTCTTAACTCATTCCGCAATCCTCAAGTCTTCGGACTTGTCCATCTTCCAAAACTTACCTTTCGGAACTCTATCTTTCCGCAATTTACTTAGATTCCGACGACAACAACTAACCTAGTGTTTTACCACTAATCAGTGTGTCATTTTCAGTAATATGAAACCATAATACTCATGAGAGTGACTAACTCTACTCCACTTGCAAAAAGGTGTAAGTATGTCAGGTTATCTTTCACAGAAGTCTTATCCTCTAGTATAATGCTAGTGTTAACTAAGGTTCCTTCAATGGCTAACTCTTGAACTCCTTCAATATCACTCTTACTCCCACTGGTTTCTTTGGATATGAGCTCTCTCTGAAGAAAGACTCTTCTTTGAAATACACACACTTTTTTCTCATTTGACTTGTAAAACAAGTATCCAAAGGACTTGCAGGATATCCAACGAAACGACACTTTCTAACCAGGTTCAAGCTAGTTATGAGTGTTGGATGAACACTTCATAACCCTAGACATTCACATGTCCCAGTGAGGGATGAACCCCACTTCACATTTCAGATGGTGTTCGTGCAACCTACTTAGTTGAAATGTGGTTTAAGGTATTTGTGGTTTCTAAGGTCTAATCTTTCGAAACTAATTGGAAGTATATCCTGACACATCGAGGATCGAACCATTTCAAAAAATGTTCGACTTTTCCTTGAAATCACTATAACACTGTAGTGTTCTGGAAGGAGATGACTGTGAAACAGTTTCACAGTTCCTAATGATGTTCATAAGACTCATTTCTCAGATATTTTTACTTAGTTGATTTTATACTTTACTTTGAACCCTTTAAATCAATTCAAAGTTTCTAACTAATTATTTATTCCAATAAAGAAAGTTATATTTGCTAAACCGTTCAGCAAATGCAATGAAGTATTACTTATTGTGTCTCATGGCAGATCTGGACAATCCACAAGAACTAGTATGGATATTGGCCAATAATCTTTATTTCTTTCACATCTCTATGCAAATTATGATTTGTCAATTTTCTAATTTAATTAAGAGTTGCATTCATCATATGACTCTAAGTCAAATGATTCCAAAGTCCTGTCCACTTGGATCTTTGGGTGATGC
This sequence comes from Cichorium intybus, assembly GCA_023525715.1. Lineage (NCBI taxonomy): Eukaryota > Viridiplantae > Streptophyta > Magnoliopsida > Asterales > Asteraceae > Cichorium > Cichorium intybus. The sequence goes on along the minus strand of CM042013.1, from coordinate 80,579,617 downwards.
AATTCTTATCTAAATCCAATTCAAACAATCATACAAACACAAATATATATCCAACACTTTTAGATGTATCGACATTCAAATTATTACTACTTATCTAACCAACACAATCATATGTATTCCAAGGATAATATTTTGGATAAAACAACTATTTTCATTAAAACTGAAATAAGTATCCTCAAACAATGAAAATATGAAAACAATGTTATATGTAACTACTAGCTAGTAACAAAATCAAATATCTAACTAAATGCCAAAAACTGCATGAGCCAGTAATCAGGATCTTGTAACAGCGGCAGTGCTTCTGTCTCTCATGATCCGAATAAGCTCCTATGCATCAGCTTTCTGCATTCCAGTTAGTCCCTGCATACAGTGCAAATATGAGAAGCACATCATGTATTAAGGAATTAAGGATAAGAAGTTAAAATGTTATGGAGTTTTTAGATATACCTTAGTTGCCAAACTGTTTGGCCATTGAGCATCTTTCAATCTTTATGTATCTGGTCGAACCGTATCCCATCCTGTGAATTCCCAGCTTGAAACATCTTAGAATTGGCCCAATAGTATCCCTAGACCTTCACTTCTTGATGTCTTTATTTACCAAACTCAAATCAGAAGCAGCTAAGTTCGTGAAGTCATGTATTCCCATGAATGACTCATACATAGTCAACAAGTAATGCATCTCCATGATAGACTTGTCCAGTTTTCCTGTTCTGTATATCTGAATTAACAAATCATACTGGCTAGTCAGCGAGTCGACGATAATGTTGGTGCTCAACTCCCGATCAACAGGATAACTAAGTGTATTCAGTCTTTCAATGTATCCCTCAATCTTGAGAATTATGTGTGATGACGCTACTGCCTTGTTCCAACCTGCACCCTATAAGTTCTTTGATGATTCTACTTTCCCTTAGACCCTGCACATCAGCCCAAATGTGAGTACCACATCCTGTATCAAGGACCCAAGAATTGGAAGTCATAGTATTATGTAATTCGATCATAAATATACATAATGTGCCACACTCTTTGACCATGTTGTTCTTCAGGTCCTCCAGGTACTTTGGGCATCTATGTTTCCAGTGTCCCTTCTGTTGACATTAAAAGCAGTCAGCCTCATTCAGGTTACTAGTAGGGGCAATGTCGGAATCAACTATTCTCTTAAAGGCTTGGTTGCCCTTGTCTTTTCCCTTTCCTCTGGGATGAGAACCTTTCTTCCTTTTGCCACTACCATGATGAATTGCTAGGACATGAGTAGGGGAGTTAGTGCCATGAGCCTGCCTCATGCTGGCTTCAGCAGTCTTTAGCATCCCGTGCAACTCCATCAAGGTATTGTCCAGGTTATTCATATTATAGTTCATAATGAACTATTGGTATGAACTGGAAAGCGAGTTAAGAACCATGTCAATGGCCAACTCCTTAGGCAACTGGACACCAAGATTTTACAGCCTATCAATGTACGACTTCATTTTCTGAACGTGTGTACACACAGACGCTCTGTCTTGCAGTTTACAAGCAACCAGGAACTTGACGATCTCAAATCGTTCCTGCCATGCCTGCTCTTGGATCATTTCCTTGAGCTGCAGATTGATGTCGTACTCCCCAGCGTTCTTAAGGCCCTTTTGGAGCTCAGATGACATGGTCGCCAGCATCAGGAAAACAACCTTATTTTAGTCATCGTAGTGCTTATCATAAGCAGCTACATGTTCATCAGCAGCATCGCTAGCTAGTTTTGGGATATCAACATCAAGGACATACTCTTTGCCCTCGAATCTCAAAGAAATCCTCAATGCCCGATCCAATCCAGACAGTTCGGACCCATAAGCTTTTCCCTCGAGAGGACGGATAGCAGTGAGATGTTTGTTGGTGCGGGAGGAGGAGGAGGAGGAGTAGGACCCGAGTTGTTGTTGTTATTATTGGCAGACATCTACAAAACATAGTTTTAGTTGAGTTAGTTTAAGTCTTAATCCTTTTAAATAATTACCCAATTTATTTTTAAGTCTAGGATCCAAAATCTTCCGGTTGTGATGTGAAGAGGGATGCCATAATCATACCACAATGGTCATTAAGGTAGACAAAACTCTTTGTCAGTTTCATTCACTATGAAACTCCTATATCTGTGAGATTCATTGATAAATTTCAATGGCATGTTAATCTCGTTTGACCTCATCTCAAATTCATGACAGGGATGTCGTGGATCATGAATTAGATGGTGTATTTACCATTCAGAACCCGCGTGATGCCCGACTCAGGATACGCTTGAGAATCACGAATGTCACATCACCCTCAACTATAACCTTATCTGGCAGGTGTCAGGTTAACCATACAACTCCACCAGCAGATTATAATGAGAATGTGCGTTTCTTAAGAATAGCACATAGTTCACATTGTATTTATAATTAAAACGGGTTTTTGTTTTAATACTTTTAACTTAGAGAAACATTGCCCTATCAAACCCTTTCGGTAACCCCACATGGCAAAAAGTGTTGGGCGGTGAAGGTGGTAGGCAATGAACGTTGTTTAAAAACCAACATCATTCAGGTTTATGAGAAAATTCCTTCAAACCCCTATACATGATTTTGTGAGAGAGCCTAGTCATGGTTTTACCAATGTTTTTATCTTAATTAATTCTTTTATATATACATATAGTGTTCTATTATATATATATATATATATATATATATATATATATATATATATATATATATATATATATATATATATATATATATATATATATATATATATATATGTATTTTAAACAATTTAAAATATTTTATTTATTAATTAATTCAATTAATACCTTTTTACAATTAATTAAATAAATAAATCCTATTGGAATTAATCAAATTAAGGCAATATGCAAAAAAGGCAGTCAAGCAAGTTAGGAAACTTGCAAGGAAAGCTAGGGTAGTAACCTTAGCCGCCAACACCAAGGAAGGCACAGAAAACCCTGCCTAACCCTAGCATGTTTCGACAAAAGCAAGGAGGCACAAAGAAACTAGCTAAATCTCGATTTTATCAGCATGCATATGAACATTCAAGTTTCTAGCATAAACCCGAAGATCATACCATGTTTAAATCCAAAAATTCTAGCATAACCCTATGCAAATTTCGATTTTAACAAAAGCCATGAATCATATTCAGCAGTTTAAAATCAAAGTGCAGATAACATATGAACAGAGGCTCTGATACCACTGTTGGGATTCGATCATATAAACACTTAACACATGCATCGGAAGACAATCAAGATCAAATCATAGATTATCCATGAACATTGTCCAGGATCATGCAGTTCGTAACAATTATTGCTACTTAAAACTTAAACAAAATATAGCTCAGCAAGTTTGCTTCTTTGGCTTCTGGTCAGGGCCATGATTGCAAGGAATGATCAGGATCCAAAGTAGAATCCTCTAATGATTCACACCCAGTGATCTCCAGAAAACCAGACAGATCAGTATTCCACTTGGGAAGGGATGCAAAGATCAAAACCCTAGAGAGGGATTGAAAATCACAGAAAGGAGAGAGAGGGGATAGGAGGCGGCGCAGATTAAGGTTTGGGATGTCTTAAGGTTGAACCTCAATGCCTCTATTTATACTGCAAGGCTCCTAGGTTTTCAAACTTAAGAGTCTTTTGGCGGCCGCAGCTCCTGGACTTGTTTCCATTGATTAAACATTTAATCAATTACAATCCAGCCCCTTTAATTTATTCTAAATTAAGTCTAAATTATTTTTTCAACTAATTTATTGATCTAGTTTCTACATAATTTATTTCTTAATAAATTAATAAACTAATCATCATTTCTTTATTTCCGATTGTGTTGTTTTTCTGGGTCATGAGAGCAATATAAAATGATTCTGCTATTATTAGAAATATTACCAATAGTTGATGACCTTTGACACTATTCCAACAAAAACACATGAAGATTTCAATTCATGCTTCATTGTGGGATGCAAGTTGTTCGATATTAGATGTTTTTCCTGGATTAATGAGGCCCGGTAGATGATGAGTAGGATAACATTTTCTGGCAAAGGGTATTTCCCAATCCTCCTTAGTTATCTGTATTTGAGCGAGGCGGTGTTTTTGAGACGTCAACAAGTTGTTAAAAGGAAACTTTAATCTTTTGCATGGAAGTATGGCTCCATGATATGCAAGCAAATTTAACGGTAAAGGTGCGCATCAATTTCCCAATAAATGTTAGATTATTAACATTTGAGTGGATATTTACTTTTTTATAAAGACTAATATTGTTTTGTAATGGTTATGACATTCTCATGATATATACATATACTAACACAAATTGTTCAACTTGTATGTATATATTATGAGTGCGATATAAACAATTATATGTATAATATGTTAAACGATAATTTAGAGTAACAAGTAAATATTATACATATATGTACACATAAATTTTATATAGGGGAGATATACTATGGCTATGTAATTAAGACGAGGCTTTTAACTGTTTGCTTATAAATCAATGTAATTCTAAAAACGAACTGATGTACCGATAAAAAAACTAAAATAAATATTATATAAAATGCTATTAAGTAACGAGTTGAAGTATGTCATAAATAGTGACTATGGATAATATTGTAGGAAATTACTTATATGTTTGACGGTTGGCATTTGGATTGTTGCTAGTGGCACAGTGGTATAAGGTAAGTTACACTAACTCTCCTATTATGTTAACAGTGCATGTATGTGCTATGTGTGATGTGTATGTATCATGTATGTTTATGTCATTTTAATAAAAAATGTGATATGAATTATGTGAATGTATATTGTATGTAATGTAACTGATCATGAAGGACCCTAGGGGAGAAGTGGTTCAGTACGTTGGCTGGTCGTGATAAACCTTTTGCAGAAGGGCCAACGGCGGAGATACCGGGGACAGTCATTCGGGGAATTGGCATACATGAAAGAGTTGATACCAACAATATGTGCTTAGGATAATGTGATGATGTCTATGCTAAGTTAAGTTATGTTATATGTTTGTGAATGTATGAAAGTGATATGTGAAAGCATGTGATTAGTATAATATGCGAGTATTGTGTTTCTCACTAAGCGTTTCCACTTACCCGTTTAATTCTAACATTTCAGGTTTAAGGGTATTTTTGGAAAGGACACGGCGTGATCGCTCCGAGATTCTATCAGAATAAAGAAAGTGACCTTTTAAGCAATTTATTATTTTTACTCTTCCGCTTTTAAATGTCTTTATCAATTTTATGTTTTAGTAACACCGTTACTCTGATAATTTCATATTTAATTTTAATGAAAGATTTTATAGATTTATATAAAGGTTTTATTATTAATATTTAAGAAAATACGGTGTTACATGTACCATTATTATACCCTTCATTCTTATTGTTTTATGCTTGTTTTCAACCAAAACTTGGTGTTGCTAACTTTATTTTACAGTTTAATGATGTTCAGGTCTTAATTGATTAGGAATGATGAAAAACGAGGCATCAATACCCATTTATATCGTTATGCAAGCAAATACTTCAAACTAGTAAAAGTCTTCAAGAATTAAGAACAAAAGAAAGTTGGCAGCCCCAAATCGCATAGTTTTAACTTGTGATTTGTTTTGATCTAAAAGTTCTTAGGTTGTATTTTATTTAGTCATTGTGATTGCTATTTCTCATTGTGGTACTTGATAACAAAAGTTCATTGGATCGATACTCGTGTTTACCACGATATTACTTGATTGACACCATGCACTTGCGGTTGTAAAAGAGGGTATAGAAACCTCCTATCACCAACGAGTCTCAACTCCAGTACTGTACTTATATTTACGCTTCGCATCCCTCATTCTGACGCCTCGCATTTTCGAGTTAGATTCAGAACTTTCTTTTTCAATTACCTGCTTTTGACATTTCTATTCACTCCTCTATACTAAAGAATCCAACTTAATGTAACCCGACTAAAAAACATATATTAATGTGTTCTCAACATAAAGGGTTGAATTTTCATGACATTCTCAAAATGTCAAAATACTATTTCATCAATTAACTTCTAACACACATAAAATAGAAATCTGAAATCATTCAACTTACCACAATAACACCTGTAGGATCAAAGAAGAATGTAAAATATCGTAGAAATTGTGAGGGTTTTTTCTTTGACACACATCGTAGTTTGGAAATAACAAGGAACTCCCTACATATAATAAATATAACAGAATAAGTAGTCATTCAAATTTAAAAATCAAAAAGAATCATTAAGTTATCAGGATTCATGATGACATACCTGGCTTGCATGAAGCTCAAGTGCCACCTTTTCTTGTGCAGTTAGCTTTATCTAAAACAATAAGAACCCAATTATTGGATTTAAAATGTTATACATAAAATTAATAAAAAAGGTAAATAGTCACAAAAACACGTACCACATGTCCAACTGACTGCCAGGCTAGATGTGCTGCATCACCAGAGTACCGGAGGCGTAACTCATCACCAGCTACAAGGCGCAATTCGTTGTCTTCCTACAGTTTTTTAAAAATACTTGGCCTTATATTAAACTGAAAGTTAGTAAGCAAATAATCTTTAAAAATGCAAACTTGATGATGTAGATGTTAATAAAGAAAACGAAGCACCTTTGGGAAGACAAAATATGCAACGCGCTTCTTGTGAAGACCAATATCTCACCGAATCGTGAGATCGTCTTTACATTGAGATTCTTTCATCATCTATAGAGAAAAACATCAAACAAATAAATAGAAGGCCATTGAAAATAAGAAGATAAGAAGAACCAGAAGTACTACTATTTACTTTATCATAGTCGGCTTCAAGCTTGATAAGTGGGGCGAAGACATTTTCTTACTGCAATAAGAAAGAAAAACACGGATAGAAGAAGGTGAATATTTTAAAATGTTTTAGAATACGATCTCAACATATACGTACAAAATCAAGGTCTAGAGGAGCAATGAAAAATAGAAGAGAAGGGAGATGAAGGAAGTACCGTGTATAAATGGAAGATCAAAGATACGAACAATATGAGCTTCTGCATGATGTACATAAATGCAAGATCAAAACCCTAATAAATTTCTGCCATTAAAACCGAAATATATACCTTCTGTGGTCGGAGCTTCCAGCCGGAGTCAACCCAGTCAACATGAAGACGAATCTGAGACCCTTCGAACTCAAAATCCTTAGGCAGACTTTCAAACGAAATGAAATACTTCTTTTTCTTGATCTCACCGTCGCCGATCACCTTGCTTACAACCCCGATCACGGAAATTCCACACAGTGTGGGTGCAGTCAGTGCAAAATCGAGAGCAATGAAAGAGGTGGTGTAGAAGAGCGGTGCTGGAAAAGACATTGACGGAAATTCGACACAGTGTTGGCGTAAAAGAGGAAACATCGAGAAACAGCCGAATCACCCAAACCGGATCCACGAAAGGACCCGTATCCGGGTAAAGACCCGCGTGTCACAAAAAAACCCATCCGGATGTGGCATGTAACAAAGAAAAAAATTACGTCTTTTAAATAATAGAATAATGTTTTTTTTATTTTTAAAAAACTAAAAGAAAAAGTTTTTTCAAAAAGAATTCTTTATAAAATGAGTACAAATGTTTATTTTATAAAAACCAAGGAAAAACATGTTGTCACCAAGTGTCCAGAAAAGTTAAGCAATTCTTTTCGTTACCATTTTAGTGAGTTTGCAAAGTAGAATTTGTCAAAAATAAGTTTTTATGGGTTCACAATTTATTATATAGAAAACTTAGTTTTTATGAAAGATAACAAACTTTTTTATCTCGAAATTTCAAGGAAGGTTAAAGGATTGCTCATTTTACTATTTTAGTGAGTTTGCGAAATGAATTTTCCAAAAATGTTATTATTATGGATTCACATTTTCTCTAAAGGAATTCCAGATTTTGTAAGTGGTAAGAGATACAAACTTCTGTTCAGGAAATTAAAGATCATTTTAAAGGTTTCTTATATATCCTATATTACAAAATTTTGAAAAACAAAATTTCAAAAAACAAGCTTGTGTTAATATCACAATTTATTTTACAAGATTTCAAGTTTTTATGTAAGTAAGATTAAAGATGATATGATCCAAAATATTATGATACGAAAATGTTAGCATTTAAAACATTTATGACCCTTTATTTGTTATAATCCAAAAATATTATGATTCATTTGTTATGATTCAAAATGTTAATGTATTTTATTGTATCTTATATGATTATCAATTATATGATTCAAGATACAGTATGATACAGAACTTGTTGTGACCCAAAACTTATGTGAAAAAAAAATTGATTTGGTTGAAAATGTTATGATCCAAAATGATACAATCCAAAATATTAGTATACAAACTTATATGATTCAAAATACCGAAAATACTAAAATCTGATCTTTTCATATCTATTGTACATGATTGTGAGATTCGTTAATAACATTTCTCTCTATTATCTCCTCGAGAAAGACAAACTCAATGGCACAAACATCAACAATTGACATTGTAACTTGAGAATAGTTCTCAAGCATGAGAAGAAGTTGCATGCCGATATGGAAGTTTTTATTGATCCACCTATGGAAAACGCTTGTCGTACTTCCTCGACCAACTGGAATATGAATAATGATAACCAGAACAAGACACAAGCCTCAAAAGGACATGGATACTTACAAGGCCTATGCCATGCTTGGTGAGATAACAAAACTATTGGATTAAGGTGTCTAAGCAATAACTATAATTTAGAGTATACTTAAATTGACAACAACACAGTCTTTTTGGGTTGCCCTCATAACTGGCAAGGGACTAGATGGCTAATTAAAATAGAGAAATAATGATTTATTAATATATTATAAGGATAATATATTAATTAGAAATCATATTATTTAATTAATAATTGATCAGAAATTAATTAGAATTAATTTTGGATTAATTGGATTAATTAAAGGTGCAGGGGCTGAATTGTAATTGTTTAATAGTTGAGCAATGAACAACCTGGAAACCTAATGGGTTGGACGAAATCCAAGGCTGGGAGCCTTGTGGATTTTGCAGCCCATAAGGCTGTATATGGCAGTGATAAGGAGATCCCTTTATCTGATAAAAGCCTTATCATATCAGGATCTTAAATAAGGCAGCTATTCTCCTTATTGCTTATCACTCGGAGGCTATAAATAGAGGCCTTGGGCACCCCATATTCCACGCCAACTACAAGGGATCTCTCATTGTTCTCTCTTGCTAATCTAGCTTGCTAGTTCTTGGGTGTACGCCATTAGAGGCACGACATTTGTAGTGCTACCTTCCAAAGGTCAAAAGGTATAAAAATTCATATGTTGTAATTTTATTATTGGCCTTAGATATAGCTTTAGTTATGAAAAACATAGACCCTATAATGTGCATGTGAACTTAGGTTTTTAGTTTAAAGTTTGCACTAAAGCCCAACATTGGTATCAGAGCCATGTTGTTTTTCTGTTAAACCCTATATTTGCGATTTGGACATAAGGTTTATCGAAAATAAACCCTTGCCCACTTCCTTGTCGATTTTATCCTAGGGTTTCTGAAACCCTGGCCTCCACCATGTGTTCTGCGAAAATTGTTGGCCTCCTTTTAGGGTTTTTCTATTTTTGGTAAATGTGATTAATTAATAATTGAAAACCCTTTGGCCTTATTTTTGAAAACACCTAGTGGGTAAAGGATTAAGATTAAAATTAATTGGATTAATTTTGTGATCCCTGTTTGATTTAATTAATTTAGTTAACGGTTAATTAAAAGACACCAATTAAATCAAAAACCCTTTTAAACTGTTTAAAATACATCTTATATATTATTATAAGATTAATATATTATATATATAAGATTGAGTCAGTCAAATCACTAGTATGCCTCATTCACAAAACTAGTCTATAAGGGGGTATAAGGAAACTGTCTATAAAATGACGGTTGTATGGGTGTCCACTCTCACCCACCGCTTCCTTAACTAGTTGAGTGTTATTAGCAGAACAGATTTGATAGGACAAACCTAATCTCATTAAAAGTATGATCCTATTAGACAAAAGTACTAGAACCTTTAACAAAACCCAATCTAGTTACTTTAGGAAAGGTGAATAGTATGCAAACCCATGAAATCACACATTGCGCTTTATGGATCGTTAGTGGTGCTCGTGTGGTTAACCGGCACGCTAATAGGGATTCATAAAGAGTGGTGATGGGTATCTCACAATTATGATTGTTGATGGAGCTCGTGTGCTTAATGTGACAATTGTAAATTTTGGTCAACAAAAGTCAACTGTAGTCAAACGAAGCGTACGTTAATCTATATGTTGAAAAGTTATTTTCCATAACTTTTGCAATGAATTATTAATATTATAGTATTACGTATGCTAAATCAAACAAATATCGATTAAAAGTCGAAAATACGGACACCAAACTACTGTAGCGTAAAAATTCGATAATCGTATAATTAATATTTTGAGAATAATAATATTCATAAAATGATCTACTCGTAAATACGAAACTGTGGATATATAGAACGTCGAAAACGGAGTTCGTATGTGAAAGTTATAACGGTTAAACCGCTGTGAACGGATAAATGTACACAGGGTTTGGACTCAAATTCCAAAATGTGGTGCCTTAAACATCACATATGAAATAAAAACTTATATGATAAGTAACGTTATAGTATCTAGTATTTAATTCCAAAGCTAAATACAATTTACGGTAAAACGTCAAAAATCGCGAAATCGGAAGAATACCGCGCTTAAACGCGTATTCCGACATCCAACGAGTTATGTTTCAATCAAAATAAATGTTTGACAATGTTTTTATACAAAATAATTATTTAGAACTTCGTTTCGTTAAAAATGCATAAAAATTTACTAAAACGACTTACGATTTTATAAAAATCACCCATTTTTATAAGTACATTGCTATTTTTATAAAAACCAACCCTACCCCACCGCCCACCCTACACTCATTTGGCTGAAGCAAGTACTCCAATATGACCTTAGTGGTAAATATTTAAAATCTAGGCACTTATGAAGCTAGAAATTTTATAATAGGAAATATTTAAGACTAAATCTTCCAAGAGAGACTAGCCTAGTTCATTTGTATCCAACCAAACCTCTCCTTTCTCTTCCTCTCTTCTTGCTCTCGGTTCACACCATCACCATCATCATCTTCCTCAAGCTTCAATTCCAAGCTCCTTTCACAAGATTAAGTGGTAAGATTCATCCATCTTTTGATTCTAAACAACATAACACAAGTTTTACACCTTTTACACACACTAACATCCATCAAAATCCATTGGATATTAGCTTTGTCCAAGAGTCATCCAAGTCCTAGAACCAAACTCTTCAACCTTCTACCAAGAAACCTTAAGATCTACCACTCAAGGTGAGTTCATACCCCTCATTTTCATCTTTTCAAACCTTTTGGGGGAGAATACAAGTTCTTTTACTATAAATGTTGTTTTATTCAAGTTTATATGTGTTTTATTGTTATACATGTTGATTTACACAAGTTTATAAAGTTAATATTTGTGTAAAAATGCTCTTGACATAAAATATGAATAGATCCATGTATTATGAACACTATGACATATTAAGTTGGGCAAAAATTACAAAAACCACAAATAAACCATACAAAAATACTAGATCTTGGATAAAATATAATAAAGATGAACTTGACATAAAATATGAATAGATCCATGTATTATGAACACTTTGACATATTAAGTTATGTAAAAATTACAAAACCACAAATAAAGCGTACAAAAATACTAGATCTTGGGTAAAAACGTTATAAAAATGAAGACTAGTAAAAACTACGTTTTTATAAACAAAAATATTATTTTCCAACAAAAATGGTTATAACCAAGTTATTACACCATTTTTTGTGAGAAATATCTTAAAAGATGATATTTATAAACATTTGAACAAGTTACTTCGTTATTATTCGCAAAATATGATTGTTACGACGGAATTACTAAAAATAGACTATTATTAGAATAGTTTACGAACATAAGGTTATATTGACGCTTAAACATGACAAAAATAATTATATAAAATTATATAATTATTAAACAATAATATATTATCATGGGAAAAATGATAATGGATGATTACAAGAGTTTTTATATACAAATCGTACGTAAACAAGTTGATTGAAATACATACATTTCGTGAGATGAATCTTCACAGTACTTTTATAAGTACATACTATAAGTCCTGTACATTTATAACCAGAGTCTCGGTAAGAGAGCGCGATATTTGAGTATAGATCTATACGGGGCTTGACAACCCCGCACCTGAGCTGCTCGCTACAGCTAGACCGGCAGGTCTGAGGTGTCCAAATGTCTACCATTTCGACGCTTGAAGAACGTCGCAACAGGCCAACTAGTCACAGTATGGTTATAGGGTATCTCACGGGGAAAAATATCAACTTAATAATTTCTTTTATAAATTATTTACGTAAAATTATACACTTCAAAGGAATTTACACTACAATTATACATATTACATTTTAGTCTTTGGGAGTTAAAGACTTGGTCATTTTTATAAGAAAATATAGGATTTTCTTGGTTCTCAATTACTACCATTTACAAACAAAGGGCTTTTCTATTACAAAATCTTATGAACTCACCAACTTAATTGTTGACACTTTTTCAACTATTTGTATTCTCAGGAAACTAACAAGGTAAATGCAAGCGCTACAAGATATGACGTTACGACGTCATTTTTATCTATCTTAATATCATTTCAATTGTATTTGAGACTTGAAATAAGTAAACTTTGTAACATTTGTAATTGATTTAAATGATGGTTCTGTGCTTGGAATTCACTACTATTCATCTTTGTTATGATATTGTTCATGAAGTCATCCACTCTTGAACTATTCCGCCAATACGGTTTGAGGGTGTGACAGATTGGTATCTGAGCATTGTTTATAGTGAACTAAGTATATCAATCCATTTAAAGATATACAACTATAAATACAATGGGACTAAAACTCTCAAAAACATTTTTCGTACAAGTATACTTTTAAAATTACAATGATAATTGTTATAAAAGTATGAGTACATACATACATTGTAAGAACCCACGAAAAAGTCAAAAAGGGTAAAATCGTCTTTTGTCGTATTGTACGACTATTATGTGTAATAATATGTATTAATATATGAGAAATAAAAGTTTATGAGAAATTTGGAGATTTGATGCGTGAATAGTGAAAAATGGCCAAAAAGGGCAAATTGGTCATTTGACATGAAAATGACCAAAAATGTCAAGAAATTGTAAAGTTAGAAATTAATGGAACTTTGGTTGCAAGTTATGGTCTTAGGATCATCTTTGTATAAAAATTAGAAACCAAAGGACCAAAAATGTAAATACTTTATAAGTTAATTATATAACTCTAAAATAGAGTTATTCCTTTCATTAAGTGAGAAACTCTCCAGAGAATTCCAGAGAGCACGAGAGGCAGTGAGAAGGAGCAAAGAAGAAGAAGAAAATCAAGGAATTGGCAAGGAACAAGGTTGGAATTAGTGATTCCATAGTTGAAAGAGGTAAGATTTCATCTTCTTTAACCTAGTTCTTGGGTGTTCTTGAATTGGGTTGAGTAGAAACTGAAATTGCAGTTAAAATTCATGTGGGTTAAGTAGCTAATGCTTCCAATAAGCCATTAGTTAAGAACTTAACTCAAAAACATGGAAGTAGGTTGCTATATGTTAGAAATCAAGAAATGGGAAATTGTGCTCAAGAACCCTAAAAACGGGTTTGTAAGATCAAAGCTGGTTTTTATGGTTTTGTTGGGTCCAAATGATCACTTAGGATGTATTAAGACACTCCTAAGTGACTAATTTCAAAAAGATGGATTTTTGGTGCAAAATATCAAAAACGGGATTTTGAAGAAATGGAATTGGAATTAGTGATTCCATGGCTTAAAACCTGATGTAAAACAAGGGTTTTAGTCATGGAATGATAGTAAAATGATTAAGAACTGAAATAAGTGCTTAATGGGTGAACTGCGTGCTACAGTGCTCTAGTCAGGGACCAAAAATGTTAGAAATTTCAAATATTCCAAACGCTAGAAACCATAGCTAGACATGTCCGATTGACCTGAAATTTCAGACATAACCTTAACATGGTATAAGAATATGTCGGGAATGGTCAAATCCGTAATCCGACCTTGCGGAAAAGTTACTGTAGCGGCAGAGGCCAAAAACACTATTCATGCCCATGATTTTTAGAATTTGAGCTAGGCTTGTCCAATGAACTCCAAATTTGAAACACAAGTCTAATATAGTCTAAGATTTCATGGAAAAGAGTCGGAACTGAAATACGACCCCTCGGGGGTACTGTAGCAATATACGCGTATTTCGGAGAAAAACCGTAAAATGAGTTATAAATGGTTATACATTTATTATAACCTATAGCTATGTTATATGAGACCTTAGCATTATAGAATTAATTATATTGAGTATTTATATATATAATACATGTATAGGTGGTGCTTCAAACGTGGTTGAGCACGGAAAAGGGAAAGGAATACGAGAAGTGTAGAGACTCGTAACAACGTCAAGGTGAGTTTTATGAGGATTTTCTAGTACATAGCAAAAATGTTATTTTCAGAAAAGTATGATTTCCAATGTTTATAAATACTAAAGTTTGGAAAATGGTTTTTGAATGAAGCTCTATACAAGGGCTTAGTATTTTAAGTAGATTTTTAAAGTATGATTTGCAAAGTATTTTGAAAGAAGTTCCTTATAGGAACTCAGATATCAGAAGCAGTTTTGAAAGTATTTTTGGTAAAGAGTTATAAAATGTTTGAGTAAGAGTTGTTTACAAATTGTGTCCCACTTTGACCAATTTGAGATGAAATGAAGTAAGAATTAAAGAAGTATGAGTCAGTTGTCCGGACTAGGATCACCCATATAATCGGGGGATCAGAAGACACTACTGGGATGGTACCTCCCGTCGCGAAGTAGTTGTCTAGCTTAGCATACCCTTGTGCTTGAATTTGTTCCAAGTCACGAAGGGGAGACAGAATGAGCAAACCGAGTGGGCAGATCTGTTCTGTTCCGCGAGGGGAGCTAGTTGAATGAATTAATTAACTTAATTCATAAGTTTAAGTTGGTCACGAGAAAGTAAGCAGTTTTTATAAAAGAAAGTCTTTTTAGAGTTTGAAAGTAAAGAAGAAAAAGTTATTTGAGATTTATGAAATAAATCAGTTTTAGCAATGTACTTTTGATATTTCAAGTTTTGAATAGAAAAGTTTTGGGTCTAAACCCATATTACTCACGAGACTTTATGTCTCACGTATACTATGTTTTTGAAATGCTATGTACTTAGGTGAACGGAGCGAAGATTGAAGTTGGGACCAATTGATACAATGTAAGTTTAAATTATGGTTATTGGTATTGAGTCTGTAATACCCCTCGAGTTTAAGTTTGTAAAATAAAAAAAAAATTTAGTGGCTGTTTCATAGTCACAAGTTGTAAAATATGTTTGGAAACTGTATTTTTATATTAAATATGGGTTGAAGAAAAGGGGTGTTACATACATACTAGAACCATATCATAACGAAAACATACAAAAGTAGTAAGATGAGTTGAAAACTACGGATAGGCCTAAGTGTTTTGGTAATTATATCTTGGATAAATAGAGCCTGATCAACTGTATTGGTCCAAGATATGATTAACGTATACTTAGGAATGGTCGTGGTGAACAACAAGTCCGAACACTTACCAATAACCAAATTAGATATAAAATACTATAGGAGCATTTTATGATGCTATAGAACTAAACATAAAGTTAAAATACTATGAGAGTATTTTAAGACACTATATAACTAAACATAGAGTTAAAATACTACAGGAGTATTTTATGAATACTACGAAGTCGTACACTTAGAATTTTCTCTTACATAAATCTCATACCCCTTAGAAATCACCTTACTTATAACAACTTCTAAAGACTTACCAAGAACCATGTACAAAGAAAAACACTAGAACAAAACATAAAACAAAAATACTATACGAGTATTTTGTGATACTATAGAACCATACATCTAGATTCTTTATGCACCTATTATACCCCTATCACTACATAGTCGACATAAACGTATAATAGAAACGCTGTACTTTGATAACCCTTACCAAGAACTAACCAACGTCAAATCTTGAATCCTTGTGGCAGAAATATGCCACCCCGTCGAAGAAACGCTAGGCGCGCACCGATCGCAACTCCTGAGCCACCCATGATGGACTCAGCTACATTTCAGGCCGCTGTTACTGCTGCGGTAGCAGCTACTATCGCTCAGATAAACCCGAATGGTACGAATGGAAACGGAAGCAGAAATGGTACCAACGACTCCACGAATGGAGAAACATCGAACCAATCGCGAGTATGTACTTACAAAGACTTCGCGAATTGCAAACTAGTGACTTTCCATGGTACCGGCGGTGTCCTTGCTCTCACGAGATGGATTGAGAAAACAGAATCAATCTTTGATATCTCCGCATGCCCCGAGGAATTTAAAGTCAAATTCGCCGCTTGTACCTTTGCTGAGACGGCCATGTCCTGGTGGAAGGGCCATGTTAAGGCTCTGACACTTCCTGTGGCCAACTCAATGAGTTGGGAGGAACTGAAGACCATGCTGATGAAAGAGTACTGTCCCAGAGGGGAGATCCAAAAACTAGAACAAGAGCTGTGGAACCTTACCATGAAAGGTTCAGATCTGACCGCCTACACGAACCGATTCAACGATTTGGCAACCCTGTGCCCTACTATGGTCACACCAGAATATGTGAAAGTGGAACGTTATATCTGGGGGCTATCTCCTCTGATCCAGGGGAATGTAGAAGCGGCAAGCCCCACCACTTTCGACAGCGCAAAACGACTAGCCCAACGATTAGTCGACCACGGGGTTCGCCAGGGCACCATGACCTCTAAAACTGATCAACCAAGAGAGAAGGACCACAAAAGAAAACCCTGGAACAGGGGGAGAAATCAGCCTAACCAAGAAAATGCCAAGAGACAACAGATTGTGGAAGTCCGTGCAGCCACTGTCCCGACTACCCCAACAGCAACCAAACAATACAATGGAACACTACCCAAGTGCAACAAGTGTAATTTCCACCATACCGGAGCAAATGCACTGCACGAACTCCAACAAGAAGGGTCATACCGCCCGTTTCTGCAAGGCGCCAGTTCAACAAAACACCCAAGCCTCTAATGCTGGGGGTGAGTCAAGCTTGCTATGGTTGTGGTGAGACGGGGCATTTTAAGCGTGATTGCCCGAAGTCAAAGAACGTTGGAAGAAATGGAAGAGTCCTAGCTATGGGACGCGCGGAAGCGGTGGAGGATCCCACCGTGGTTACCGGTACGTTCCTCGTCAATAATTCATATGCTTGTGTACTATTCGATAGCGGTGCGGAGAGGAGTTTCGTAAGCCACGAGTTTAAATACTTATTAAAACAAAAACCACAACCACTCAATGAAACATTTACAGTAGAGATGGCAAATGGCAAAACTGAAAGCACAAACGACATATACATAGGCTGTACACTTACTCTGGACGATCACTCATTTCAAATCGACTTAATGCCTGTTAAAATAGGAAGTTTTGACGTGATTGTTGGTATGGATTGGCTAATTCCCCATCATGCCGACATCATGTGTTACGAACGAGGAATCCGACTTCATCTGCCAGATGACAAGACCTTTGTTGTCTACGGTGACAAACCCAGTACCAGCCTCCGAATCGTGTCTTGCATCAGAGCCCGAAAATACCTACAGAAAAGATACCATGCCTTCCTAGCCCACGTTGTTGACAAGAAGAAAGAAGTAAAGAGCATCAAAGAGATCCCCGAAGTCTGCGACTTTTCTGATGTATTCCCAGAAGACCTTCCAGGAGTACCACCCGCACGACAAGTCGAGTTCAGAATCGATTTGATTCCAAGAGCCACCCCGGTAGCAAAAGCGCCTTACCGATTAGCCCCGGCAGAAATGCAAGAATTATCCAGCCAACTAAACGAACTACTAAGCAAAGGGTTCATCAGGCCGAGCTTCTCACCTTGGGGAGCGCCGGTCTTGTTCGTGAAGAAGAAGGATGGATCATTCCGTATGTGCATTGACTATCGAGAGTTGAACAAGCTCACTATCAAGAACCGGTATCCGTTACCCCGAATTGACGACCTTTTCGATCAACTCCAAGGATCAAGTTATTTTTCGAAAATCGATCTGAGGTCGGGATATCACCAACTCAAGGTTCAAGAGGAAGATGTTCCTAAAACGGCATTCAGAACTCGCTATGGCCATTATGAATTCGTTGTGATGCCCTTCGGATTGACCAATGCGCCCGCAGTGTTCATGGATCTGATGAACCGCGTATGTCGACCTTACCTAGATAAGTTCGTGATAGTGTTCATCGATGACATACTTATCTATTCAAGAAGTAAGGAGGAACATAGTCAACACCTACGACAAGTTTTGGAGACATTAAGAGCAGAGAGGCTGTATGCGAAATTTTCGAAATGCGAATTCTGGCTTCGAAAAGTGAATTTTCTAGGCCACGTAGTCAGCAAAGAAGGGATACATGTGGATCCCTCCAAAATCAAAGCTATCGAAAGCTGGAAAGCACCAAGAACTCCGACAGAAATCCGTCAGTTTTTGGGCCTTGCTGGCTATTACCGAAGATTCATACAGAATTTCTCCAAAATTGCGAAGCCACTTACTGCCCTGACACAGAAGGGTGTAACATTCAAGTGGGGAGATAAACAAGACGCCGCCTTCCAGACCTTAAAGAAAGCTTTGTGCAGCGCCCCTATTCTGTCCCTCCCAGAAGGAACAGAAGACTTTGTGGTCTATTGCGATGCATCGAACCAGGGTCTGGGCTGTGTACTCATGCAGAGAGGAAAGGTCATTGCTTACGCTTCAAGACAACTTAAAACTCACGAGGTCAACTACACTACACATGACCTCGAGTTGGGGGCAGTAGTGTTCGCATTGAAGATCTGGAGACACTACCTGTACGGCACAGAGTGTACGGTATACACCGACCATAAGAGTCTCCAGCACATCCTCAACCAAAAAGAACTCAATATGAGACAACGACGATAGGTAGAGCTACTAAGTGACTATGAATGTGAAATTCGTTATCACCCAGGGAAGGCCAACGTGGTAGCTGATGCCCTCAGTCGAAAAGAGTACTCGGGCCGCCGAGTGAAGTCATTAACAATGACGATCCATTCCCATTTGTCCACTCAGATCAAAGAGGCGCAGCTAGAAGCCTTAAAACTTGAAAATGTCGCAAATGAAGCCTTGCGAGGGATGGATAAAAACCTTGAAGTTAAGGATGACGGAGCTCGTTACCTCATGAACCGAATTTGGACACCGAGATTCGGCGGATTCAGAGACATTATCATGAATGAAGCTCACAAGACTAGATACTACGTTCATCCTGGGTCCGACAAAAAGTACCTGGACCTCAAGAAACTGTATTGGTGGCCAAACATGAAGGCAGAAATTGCTACCTACGTGGGCAAGTGTTTGACTTGCGCCAGGGTTAAGGTAGAATATCAAAAGCCCTCGGGTTTGCTAATTCAACCAGCAATACCCGAGTGGAAGTGGGAAAGGATAACAATGGACTTCATAACCAAATTACCAAAGACAACCGGTGGGTTAGACACTATATGGGTAATCGTCGATAGGTTAACCAAATCCGCACACTTCCTACCAATCAAGGAGGCTGATAGGATGGACAAACTGGCGAGGGTTTACCTTAGAGAGATTGTAAAATTGCACGGCGTGCCAAAATCAATCATCTCTGATAGAGATAGCCGATTCACTTCGCACTTTTGGCAAGCATTGCAAAAGGCTATGGGAACCAGACTCGATATGAGCACAGCTTACCATCCGCAGACTGATGGCCAAAGTGAACAAACCATTCAAACACTGGAAGACATGCTTCGCGCCTGCGTAATAGACTTTGGCAAGGCGTGGGACGTTCACTTGCCACTAATTAAATTCTCCTACAACAACAGTTACCACACTAGCATCAAGACCGCTCCATTCGAGGCACTGTACGGGCGTAAGTGCAGATCACCTTTGTGTTGGGCCGAGGTCGGCGACACACAGCTAGTCAAAGGTCAAGTGACAAACAGCAACCTCACCGGGCCAGAAATCATACGAGAGACCACGGAAAAGATCATTCAAATCCGGGAACGATTGAAGGCCTCTCGCGATCGACAGAAAAGTTATGCAGACAGAAGGCGTAAACCGTTAGAATTTCAAGTGGGTGACCTTGTCATGTTGAAGGTCTCCCCTTGGAAAGGGATGATACGCTTCGGCAAGAGGGGAAAACTTAACCCAAGGTACATTGGACCATTCAAAATCCTAACAAGGATCGGTCCTGTAGCCTACAAACTTCAACTACCCCAGGAGTTGAGCAAAGTACACAGCACATTCCATGTGTCGAATCTCAAGAAGTGCTTGTCCGATGAAACCCTGATCATTCCCCTTGACGAAATCGAAGTCAATGAAGACCTACACTTCGTAGAGGAATCAATGGAGATCATGGATAGAGAAATCAAAAGAACCAAACAGAGCCGCATACCAATAGTTAAGGTCCGTTGGAGTGCCAAGCGAGGACCTGAGTTTACTTGGGAGCGCGAAGACCAAATGAAGCAGAAATACCCACATCTCTTCCCAAACCCTTGAGGATTCACTCAAGAGCAAAATTTCGGGACGAAATTCTTTCTAACAGGTAGATGATGTGACAATTGTAAATTTTGGTCAACAAAAGTCAACTGTAGTCAAACGAAGCGTACGTTAATCTATATGTTGAAAAGTTATTTTCCATAACTTTTGCAATGAATTATTAATATTATAGTATTACGTATGCTAAATCAAACAAATATCGATTAAAAGTTGAAAATACGGACAGCAAACTACTGTAGCGTAAAAATTCGATAATCGTACAATTATTATTTTAAGAATAATAATATTCATAAAATGATCTACTCGTAAATACGAAACTGTGGATATATAGAACGTCGAAAACGGAGTTCGTATGTGAAAGTTATAACGGTTAAACCGCTGTGAACGGATAAATATACACAGGGTTTGGACTCAAATTCCAAAATGTGGTGCCTTAAACATCACATATGAAATACAAACTTATATGATAAGTAACGTAATAGTATCTAGTATTTAATTCCAAAGCTAAATACAATTTACGGTAAAACGTCAAAAATCGCGAAATCGGAAGAATACCGCGCTTAAACACGTATTCCGACATCCAACGAGTTATGTTTCAATCAAAATAAATGTTTGACAATGTTTTTATACAAAATAATTATTTAGAACTTCGTTTCGTTAAAAACGCATAAAAATTTACTAAAACCACTTACGATTTTATAAAAATCACCCATTTTTATAAGTATATTGCTATTTTTATAAAAACCAACCCTACCCCACCCCCCACCCTACACTCATTTGGCTGAAGCAAGTGCTCCAATATGACCTTAGTGGTAAATATTTAAAATCTAGGCACTTATGAAGCTAGTAATTTTATAATAGGAAATATCTAAGACTAAATCTTCCAAGAGAGACTAGCCTAGTTCATTTGTATCCAACCAAACCTCTCCTTTCTCTTCCTATCTTCTTGCTCTCGGCTCACACCATCACCATCATCATCTTCCTCAAGCTTCAATTCCAAGCTCCTTTCACAAGATTAAGTGGTAAGATTCATCCATCTTTTGATTCTAAACAACATAACACAAGTTTTACACCTTTTACACACACTAACATCCATCAAAATCCATTGGATATTAGCTTTGTCCAAGAGTCATCCAAGTCCTAGAACCAAACTCTTCAACCTTCTACCAAGAAACCTTAAGATCTACCACTCAAGGTGAGTTCATACCCCTCATTTTCATCTTTTCAAACCTTTTGGGGGAGAATACAAGTTCTTTTACTATAAATGTTGTTTTATTCAAGTTTATATGTGTTTTATTGTTATACATGTTGATTTACACAACTTTATAAAGTTAATATTTGTGTAAAAATGGTCTTGACATAAAATATGAATAGATCCATGTATTATGAATACTATGACATATTAAGTTGGGCAAAAATTACAAAAACCACAAATAAACCATACAAAAATACTAGATATTGGACAAAATATTATAAAGATGAACTTCACATAAAATATGAATAGATCCATGTATTATGAACACTTTGACATATTAAGTTATGTAAAAATTACAAAACCACAAATAAAGCGTACAAAAATACTAGATCTTGGGTAAAACATTATAAAAATGAAGACTAGTAAAAACTACGTTTTTATAAACAAAAATATTATTTTCCAACAAAAATGGTTATAACCAAGTTATTACACCATTTTTGTGAGAAATATCTTAAAAGATGATATTTATAAACATTTGAACAAGTTACTTCGTTATTATTCGCAAAATATAATTGTTACGACGGAATTACTAAAAATAGACTATTATTGGAATAGTTTACGAACATAAGGTTATATTGACGCTTAAACATGACAAAAATAATTATATAAAATTATATAATTATTAAACAATAATATATTATCATGGGAAAAATGATAATGGATGATTACATGAGTTTTTATATACAAATCGTACGTAAACAAGTTGATTGAAATACATACATTTCCTGAGATGAATCTTCACAGTACTTTTATAAGTACCTACTATAAGTCCTGTACATTTATAACCAGAGTCTCGGTAAGAGAGCGCGATATTTGAGTATAGATCTATACGGGGCTTGACAACCCCGCACCTGAGCTGCTTGCTACAGCTAGACCGGCAGGTCTGAGGTGTCCAAATGTCTACCATTTCGACGCTTGAAGAACGTCGCAACAGGCCAACTAGTCACAGTATGGTTATAGGGTATCTCACGGGGAAAAATATCAACTTAATAATTTCTTTTATAAATTATTTACGTAAAATTATACACTTCAAAGGAATTTACACTACAATTATACATATTACATTTTAGTCTTTGGGAGTTAAAGACTTGGTCATTTTTATAAGAAAATATAGGATTTTCTTGGTTCTCAATTACTACCGTTTACAAACAAAGGGCTTTTCTATTACAAAATCTTATGAACTCACCAACTTAATTGTTGACACTTTTTCAACTATTTGTATTCTCAGGAAACTAACAAGGTAAATGCAAGCGCTACAAGATATGACGTTACGACGTCATTTTTATCTATCTTAATATCATTTCAATTGTATTTGAGACTTGAAATAAGTAAACTTTGTAACATTTGTAATTGATTTAAACGATGGTTGTGTGCTTGGAATTCACTACTATTCAACTTTGTTATGATATTGTTCATGAAGTCATCCACTCTCGAACTATTTCGCCAATACGGTTTGAGGGTGTGACAGTTAACCGGCACATCAATCGAGATGATAAATGACAGTAAGATTACCATGTGATTTGCATGGTTATTCACACCTGGTTTGTGATCCTCGGCATCCCAGTCACAAACAGAATGGCATAATCGAGATTTGACTTGCCATTGAATTGTTCAATGAATCTCAGAGATCTAGGAGTTTCACTTAATATGATTATTTCTGCAGTGAGATTGGTAAATCGTCATTTACCTACCTTTATGTAATTTACAATTAGATTACGACATCCTTTTTCTAAGTTGTGTAATTACATGTTTGGATGCTAGCCTTAATATTTATCATTGGGTTAAATATTGAGGAGTTTTCCTATCTAATCAAAACTACCTTCTTTTATAGATGTCTTCTCATGATGCTCCTATTGCTCCTCCCACCCCCCACTCTACCCATAACACCAACTTCTCCTCGATCCTCTCTCTATGTTCCAAGGTGACATTGGATGGCACCAACTATAAAGATTGGATGAGAAATATCAAGATGTGGCTCAGATTCGAGGACAAATAGTATGTTCTTGACAAGGAGCTCGTTGAGATTGATCAAGAAACCGCTACTCCTGAGGAATGTGCTCCATTCAAGAAACACTATGACGATGCTACCAAAGTGGCATGCATCATGGTCGCCACTATGGTCCCTAAATTGCAGAGGTTCTATGAGGACTACTGGCCATACGAGATGAACAAGGACCTTATGGAAAAGTTCCATAAGTGAGCTCGTCAAGAAAAGTATGAAGTTGTCAAGGCACTCATGGCTTGTAAGATGAAGGAGGGAGAGTCTGTTTGCGCTCACGTACAGAAAATGCAAAGATACGTGGAGCGGCTTATGAAGCTAAATGTGTACTTTGACTAGGAACTGGCTATTGACATAGTTCTGAACTCGTTGCCCAATTGTTATGATCAGTTCATTCTGACCTATCATTTGAACAACAGTGAGACAACTCTCGCACAGTTGCACAATATGCTGCAGACTGCTGAAGCCGACATGAAGGGTAAAGCTATATCCTCTGCTTCTAGCAATGCTCCTGTTATGGCTATTGGACATGGGAAAGGGAAGAAGAGGAAAGGTCCTCCAAAACAAAATTGGAAGGGAAAGTCCCATGCCGGTTCATCTAGCAGTGACTCAAAGGCAAAATCTGGTTCTGATATTCCTCCCATCTTAAACCCCAAAGATGCTGAATGCTTCTATTGCAATGAGAAGTGACATTGGAAACAAAGCTGCCCCAAATACCTGTAGGACATAAAGGATGGAAAAGTAAAGCCATCATATGTAGGTATATACACTATTTCTGATAAATCATCATCTTATCATTCTTGGGTTCTGAATACAGAATGTGGTTTTCACATTTTTCTGATCTGCAGTGACTAAGAGAAAGTAGGGAGATGGAGCGTGGGAGGATGAACTTGATCATGGGAAACAGGCGATCGTCACCTGTCACCAAGATTGGAGTTTATAGCCTTATGCTAAGAAGTTATGTTAAATTAGATTTAATTGATTGTTGCTACTCGCCTGATATGGCTCGAAACATTATTTCCTTTCATGCTTTATTTAGACAAGGAATTAGATATTCATTTGATAATGTGAATGGTTCTATTTAGGCATTTGAGAATGATGTCTTTTTATTTAATGCTTTACCATGTCATGGTGTGTATGAAACTATGATGTGTGTAGATAACTTAGGTAATAGTGTGTTTCAAATTGATTCATCTCTCGGTATAGACAAAGCATGCTTGTGGCATTGTCGTCTTGGACACATCAGCAAGAAACGCATCGCCCAACTCCAAAAGGATGGAGTGTTGGAATCATTTGACCTAAGGCCAGATGATGAATGCGAATCTTGTCTTTTGGGAAAGTTGACTAAATCACCTTTCACTGGGTATTGTGAAAGAGGTGAAGGTCCGTTGGATCTCATACACACCGATGTGTGCGGACCCTTCAGGACTAACGCAAGGGATGCAAATCGATTTTATGTGACTTTTAATGATGACTATAGTAGATATGGATACATCTACTTAATCAAACATAAGTTTGAAACCTTTGAGAGATCCAACGAATTCAAACATGAAGTCGAATATCAATTGAGCAGGAAAATAAAGATGCTCAGATCCAATAGAGGCAGTGAGTATCTTAGTATCGAGTTCCTAGACTATATTAAGGAATGTGGAATAGTTTCACAGTTGACTCCTCCAAGAACACCACAATTAAATGGTGTTGCTGAGAGGCGCAGCGGAACCTTATTAGACATGGTTCGTTACATGATGAGTCGAGCTTTTCTTCCTTTACATTTCTGGGGGTACGCCTTAGAGACAGCCGCCCACATCCTCAATCTTTTCCCTACTAAAAAGGTTGCCAGAACACCTTACGAAATGTGGACAGGGAAAGTTCCCTCGTTAGCACATATTAAGGTTTGGGGCTGTGAAGTCTTCGTAAGACGAGAGACTCATGACAAGCTCGAAGCCAGAAGTGAGAAATCTTACTTCATTGGTTACCCAAAACTGTCCTTTGGATATTTGTTCTACAGACCAAGCGAGGACGTGGTCTTTGTAGCACGAAGGGGAGTCTTTCGAGATAGAGATCTCATATTCCAAAGGGACAGTGGGAGTACCATTGACCTTGAAGATATTCAAGAATCTGAAAATGAGGCAACCATAAATGACACTAGCCCTCAACCAGAGGAATCAGTTCCTGTTGAACCGGTAATCAATTAATTACCTCCCAGGCGCTCTAGTAGAGTTAGCGTACCACCTGAATTTTATGGATTCCATATTACTACAGATGGTGACACGTTCATCAGTGATAGAACACTAGTTAATCTGGATGAACCGGCTAATTACAGGGAAGCAATGGCAGGCCCTAAGGCTGCTATGTGGAAGGAAGTAATAGACAACGAGATCAAGTCCATGTATGACAAACAAGTTTGGAATTTGGTTGACAATGTGCCGGGTCGAAAAAAAGTTGGGTGCAAATGGATCTTCAAGAAGAAGACCGACATGGACGGAAAGATACACAGTTTGAAGGCTCGACTGGTCGCAAATGGTTTTACTCAAACCCCTGGGGTTGACTTTGACGAAACCTTCTCACCAGTAGCCAAGATTAAATCCATTAGGATAATGCTTGCCATAGCTGCATTTCATTACTATGAAATTTGGCAGATGGATGTCAAGAACGCCTTCCTTAACGGGAAACTGGCTGAGGATGTTTATATGAATCAGCCAGAAGGTTTTGAAGACGCAAAGTTTCCTAACAGGGTGTGTAAGCTTGAGAAATCAATCTATGGATTGAAACAAGCTTCTCGCAGCTGGAATCTCTGCTTCCATGAGAAAGTCAAGGAGTTTGGTTTCTCTAGAAGTGAAGATGAGTCCTGCGTATATACCAAAGCTAGTGGGAGTATAGTCACTTTTCTGGTGCTATATGTTGATGACATATTGCTCATGGGAAAAAACATTTCGACCCTGCAAGTAGTGAAATCTTGGCTCGGTAAGTGTTTCGCCATGAAAGACCTTGGAGAAGCTGCCTATATTCTCGGGATAAGAATATTGAGAGATAGAAAGAAGCGACTGATTAGACTCAGCCAAAGTGTTTACTTGGACAAGGTACTGAAAAAGATTCAGTATGGAAAATTCAAAGAAAGGAGAATTACCAATGCAAAGCAATACCAAATTGAGTAAGACTCGGTGCCCAAGTACAGATGAAGAAATAGCTTAAATGAGTCGAGTACCCTATGCTTCGGCTGTGGGATCGATCATGTATGCTATGACATGTACACGCCCTGACGTGGCCTTTGCCTTGAGCATGGTCAGTCGATATCTGGGAAACCCGGGCAAAGCACATTGGACAACGGTTAAGAATATACTCAAGTATTTGCAAAGGACGAAAGACTTGATCCTAGTACTTGGTGGCAAAGATACATTGAGAGGAAGTGGATATAGTGATGCCAGTTTTCCGACAGACAGAGACAACTACCGATCTCAGTCAGGTTGGGTATTTCTATTAAATGGTAGAGCAGTTCCCTGGAAAAGTTCCAAGAAGGAAACAGTTTCCATGATCTCGCGGTTCCTTGGTCAAGGCAACCGCTCCTTCATTATCACAGAATAGTTTCATCGGTTCCTGAATGGTCGGGACTACTCCAAGGTCACCGATGAAATTCTTTAGCCAAGCCGCTTCCTTAGAGGCTTCACTTATAGCTATATAGTCTGATTCACAAGTTGAATTAGCCAGACATATCGACAAAAAGTACCATTATATCAGGCATAGAGTAGAGGAAGGTCACCTGCTGGTGAAAAGAGTATCATCTGAAGAAAATCCTGCAGATCCTCTGACAAAGTCTCTTCACAGGATTAAACACCATCAGCATGCAAGGAGCATTGGACTGAAAGATGATATTAGTTTTAGCAATTAGATAGATACTTTGAAACTTGATACAAAATGATGTAATTGAATTTAGTGATTAAATAATATAGAATTATTTATAAGCATTGTCGACTACCAATTGTCAATAGTACATTTTTGTGTTTCATAATTTGCATGTTTTACTTCCTAAATAATTTGATTATTCAAACATCTACAGTCAATCATACTTTTGGAAGTAAGTTATGAACTAAGACTGTCATGAATTGAATTGTAGACTGTCTAATGAGTTAGACATAGCAATAGTCTTGCTGCAATATTCATGAGTACTCAGAAATAGAGATTTGAGTATTAGATCAACCCGCACTCAGAGAATTACTTCATGGAATTTTCACTAAGTAATTCTGAGATGGTAATATCCTATTATCTTGAAACCAAGACATATGAGTTGAAATTTACAAATTGGTTGCCCATTGATAGTACGTAAACGCATCGGTAACTCGATGTTATAAAACGTAGTGTTGTGCGCGATTTGACGAGTAAAAGACACAAGCATATGGGTTGAAGTTTATTTGTTCCTTTTGCCCTAACGGGAAAAGCGATATATGTGGGCCCCTCGGTGATTTGGTGATGACTAATTATGCTGGGCCCGGCCAGTACCTAATTGATGTGTTCGATTAGAAGTCCTATATATCATCATAAATCAGTAATCGAGAAACATGGAATCAGACTAAGGACCATGCCTCAGATCTAAATGATATCTTGTAGAACGAAGGGTCATACGATCACTTATCTTAGGACATAAACTGACTGGGTCAGAGTTCGGCAGCGGCTTTGGAAGCTACAATTTTCTGGTCAAGGCTAAGTTATATGGAATTATAGTTATTGATGTGTTTTCAAACATACATATAAATTACCCAGAAAACGGTACCAACAACTTGGTATGTTACGAGCGTATATATGATATTAGCAATTGGTTTTCACATTAGTTTTACATTTCTTGAACAGGGATATACCATGTATGAATAGAACAACACAATTAGGCAAGTGGACCTAATCGGTTGTAGTATAGTATTGGTAAATCCGGGTTGTCGAACCCAAGGGAAAACGGATATTTTTAAGTTAAGAAAATCAATTATTAATTAACAATTATTCAAGCAAACAGTAATTAAAAAGGAGGGGGGTTTTGAGAGAATGCATTGACTTGTGTCAAGAGACAACGCAAAAGTTTATTAGAATCGGAAA
This sequence comes from Cichorium intybus, assembly GCA_023525715.1. Taxonomy (NCBI): domain Eukaryota; kingdom Viridiplantae; phylum Streptophyta; class Magnoliopsida; order Asterales; family Asteraceae; genus Cichorium; species Cichorium intybus. Next base: position 80,550,614 of record CM042013.1, on the reverse strand, counting down.
ATATAAATATAAATTACAGAACATAAAAGTAAACGTTTATACTTAGATTCGATTCAACCATCTAGTTATGTTTGATATGATATTAGTGCAATGGATATTGAAAGTTAAATATCGATTTCTAGAGTGATTAGATGTTTTGGTCCAACTACCTAATCCTATGATTATAAGGTCATTAATGGCAATGGTCATGCAATTACATATTCCAGATAATCATGTATTGGTTCGTATCATACAAGATTCATTCGAGTTTTTGATCTCAATGGTCATGAAAATCAAATGGTTTGTACAGATTGGTCCTCTAGTACAAACTTGTCATACACATATAAGTTCCTACCTTCGTGACTTAACCCTAGGATTTGGTCCATCACTAGTCATATCTGTCTAATGGTCATAGCACAGTTATGATAAAAGTCATATAGTCAGATTGGTCCTCTAGACTAAAATAACTTAGCAATAAATCCAAAAGGACGGTTCCTTAACATATATGATAGTCAAATAAATTATGCAAGATAAAATATAAAACGTTCAATATCCTATAAATAACAATCAAATCATAACTAGATAGTATTCAAATCTAAGTAATAAATAATGCAGATAAATATAACATGATCTGAAGAATACGGCCTAGGAAATCATAGTAGAATGCTAAACATATATAAAGCAAACCGAATGAAGTCCCGGCCGAACATTCTTCAAGCTCTTGATTCCATACGCACCGTACCGTCTCCTCCAAGCCTTCTGGCAGTTGCAGTGGGCAAACTCCCGAGTTTGGTGTTGGTAATGGGGTGTAGGTGTTTATGGTTGGTGTTGGATGTCTCAAACAACAAGAGAAGGCCTCTATTTATAGTGCTGTCCAGGGACCGTCGCGTCGCGATCCTATAGGGGATCGCGTCGCGATCCAATGTGAAATGCGTGACTCAGTTGGCTACGACTCCGACTTTGTGGACTGTGGTTGGTGGGTCGGGTCGCGATCCATAAGAAGATCGGGTCGCGATCTCATCGGGTCGCCAACTTTTCTTCGTGTCGCGATCTTTCCATCAGCACGTCGTCACCGTGTCATCACTTGGATCGCGTCGCGACCCTATAGGGGATCGCGTCGCGATCTTTGCTGATGCCTTCAATTTTGTTCATTTTAAGGCTCGTATTCAGCTCCTTCTTTATCCGCAAAGCCATTTTTCCTGTGTTTTGGTAATTTAAACATATAAGTACCTTTTATCTTGATATTATACCAAAAACACGTGTTTAGGCACTCGATATTGTCCGAATTATATGTATAAATGAGGCAATATCAAAATACCCTACACTTGGACTTTGCTTGTCCTCAAGCAAACTGCAATTTAAAACCAAACCGAGAAACTTGATGTCCAAACAACTTTCCATACGCTATCACAGATCTAGCGTTTATTACCGAAGTTAAGAATAATGAATTAAGAATAAACATAGTAGATTATACCTAGCCTTATGTACATATTTCTAACTTTTCAAAACTTTACATAAACTCTCTTTCTATAAATGACAAGTCTTTAGATTGATAAATACTCATTTTTACATAACATCGAATACACCCTTTAAAGATTCTTCCACCTCAAGACTTTTTTGTCGAATTTCCCATATTTAAAATAAACATCATGCTGGACTAATTTTATCAAGTTTAGTTATTATTTCCATTTTTTCGCACCTTTGAAACTCGTGACTTTCGATGGAACTCTTGATTACAAATTTTCGACTCAAGACTGTACAGAGTCTACTAATTCAAATTCCAAAGGCCACTAAGGAAATTCCATGACTTTCGATGACACCCGTGTAGCGAGTTTTCGACAATATTATCCCAAACCAGTTGGTTTTAGGTAATAAGGTGCATAAATGCCCGAAGACCACCCATTTTATGTCTACTTGCTCGAATGTCAAAGGCCACTGATTGAATTTTCCTTTCTGAGTCTCAATCTTATGGTATCACATTACTTGACTTCTGCTTTTTAGCACATCATATTTCTTGAGAATTTTTCTCATTTTAAGTTCATTTATCGAGGCTTATTTTCCTCAATTTAGTAACAGCATATAATTCGTGTAATTTTGCAAGTAGGGAAACTGACTCAATCTCTTTTGGCAAAAACTCAGTTTTTAACAACTGATAAATTTTCAACGGGTCTATTTCATTATTTATGCAAAACATTTTGCAACTACCAAGCTGAAAACTTGTCCTCTATAGAACTAAATTTTATATAAAACAATGAAAAACTAAAAATACATACATAAGATTAAATGTAACCTACGAATTTATTTTCAAAACATTTTTCTTAACAATTATCTTTTTAGCGTTCAATTTTGGAATAGATGTTTAAGATAAAAAATTTAATTTGGCTTAGTTAATTATTGCAGTATGACGCTCTTACCCTACACTTATTTTATACAATAATTTTATTGTATATATAATTCAAAATAGTAAAGGGAGCAAAATGGAACAGACTCCCCTTGGGTACCGGTCGACGTCATATATGAGGCTCTTTCCACAGAAAAGAATTCGCTGAACATGCTGCCAGCATTGAATCTTAGCAAATCTGCATACATATCACTCAGACAAATATTATTCACACACAAATAAACACACAAAAATTAAATAAAAAATATAAGTAATAACAATAAAAGAAAAATATCACTCATTTTGTGCTCCCTGAAGTTTCAAAGCCGTGGCTACTGGGTTGCGGTTGTGGTGTGTTTTCCTGGCTGTGCGACTTTTGACCGTCGTCAGTATCGCTGCCTCCACTGTAAAGAAGCGTCCCTCTTCTCAGTAGTGACTGATTTTTAGCCTAAAAAACCATGTATCATTATGCACGACCAGCATCTGCCTCGGTTGTTCACGCGTCATGCACGTTTAAGTGTCGCGTAACTTGAAGTTGTCTCTTTCTCAACGCGATCCGGAATGTCGACGCGTCACGTCCGGATGGCATACACGTCGCATTGCGTGAGTAGAAAAGACTTCAAAGTTTTGTCACTTCATTTTTCCCGAAATATTCACCCCACACTTAAAATATGCTTAAGGTGTGCAAATATCCATTTTATGATTAGTGATATGTCAATCAAAACAATAAAAATACATAATACACAAAAACAAATTTACAATCACACAAATATTAACTAATAATTTAATTTTCTATAAAAATAAAAATAAAACCGAATTCCCCGGCAACGGCGCCAAAAACTTGATGTGTTTTCAAACATACATATAAATTACCCAGAAAACGGTACCAACAACTTGGTATGTTACGAGCGTATATATGATATTAGCAATTGGTTTTCACATTAGTTTTACATTTCTTGAACAGGGATATACCATGTATGAATAGAACAACACAATTAGGCAAGTGGACCTAATCGGTTGTAGTATAGTATTGGTAAATCCGGGTTGTCGAACCCAAGGGAAAACGGATATTTTTAAGTTAAGAAAATCAATTATTAATTAACAATTATTCAAGCAAACAGTAATTAAAAAGGAGGGGGGTTTTGAGAGAATGCATTGACTTGTGTCAAGAGACAACGCAAAAGTTTATTAGAATCGGAAAATATAAATATAAATTACAGAACATAAAAGTAAACGTTTATACTTAGATTCGATTCAACCATCTAGTTATGTTTGATATGATATTAGTGCAATGGATATTGAAAGTTAAATATCGATTTCTAGAGTGATTAGATGTTTTGGTCCAACTACCTAATCCTATGATTATAAGGTCATTAATGGCAATGGTCATGCAATTACATATTCCAGATAATCATGTATTGGTTCGTATCATACAAGATTCATTCGAGTTTTTGATCTCAATGGTCATGAAAATCAAATGGTTTGTACAGATTGGTCCTCTAGTACAAACTTGTCATACACATATAAGTTCCTACCTTCGTGACTTAACCCTAGGATTTGGTCCATCACTAGTCATATCTGTCTAATGGTCATAGCACAGTTATGATAAAAGTCATATAGTCAGATTGGTCCTCTAGACTAAAATAACTTAGCAATAAATCCAAAAGGACGGTTCCTTAACATATATGATAGTCAAATAAATTATGCAAGATAAAATATAAAACGTTCAATATCCTATAAATAACAATCAAATCATAACTAGATAGTATTCAAATCTAAGTAATAAATAATGCAGATAAATATAACATGATCTGAAGAATACGGCCTAGGAAATCATAGTAGAATGCTAAACATATATAAAGCAAACCGAATGAAGTCCCGGCCGAACATTCTTCAAGCTCTTGATTCCATACGCACCGTACCGTCTCCTCCAAGCCTTCTGGCAGTTGCAGTGGGCAAACTCCCGAGTTTGGTGTTGGTAATGGGGTGTAGGTGTTTATGGTTGGTGTTGGATGTCTCAAACAACAAGAGAAGGCCTCTATTTATAGTGCTGTCCAGGGACCGTCGCGTCGCGATCCTATAGGGGATCGCGTCGCGATCCAATGTGAAATGCGTGACTCAGTTGGCTACGACTCCGACTTTGTGGACTGTGGTTGGTGGGTCGGGTCGCGATCCATAAGAAGATCGGGTCGCGATCTCATCGGGTCGCCAACTTTTCTTCGTGTCGCGATCTTTCCATCAGCACGTCGTCACCGTGTCATCACTTGGATCGCGTCGCGACCCTATAGGGGATCGCGTCGCGATCTTTGCTGATGCCTTCAATTTTGTTCATTTTAAGGCTCGTATTCAGCTCCTTCTTTATCCGCAAAGCCATTTTTCCTGTGTTTTGGTAATTTAAACATATAAGTACCTTTTATCTTGATATTATACCAAAAACACGTGTTTAGGCACTCGATATTGTCCGAATTATATGTATAAATGAGGCAATATCAGTTATATACTTATCCAAGTGGGAGACTGTTGGCTTAAGGTGTCTAAGCAATAACTATAATTTAGAGTATACTTAAATTGACAGCAGCACAGTCCTTTTGGGTTGGCCTCATAACTGGCAAGGGACTAGATGGTTAATTAAAAAAGAGAAATAATGATTTATTAATATACTATAAGGATAATATATTAATATAAAATCATATTATTTAATTAATAATTGATCAGAAATTAATTATAATTAATTTTGGGATTAATTGGATTAATTAAAGGTGTAGGGGCTGAATTGTAATTGTTCAATAGTTGAGCAATGAACAACCTGGAAACCCTAATGGGTTGGACGAAATTCAAGTCCAGGAGCCTTGTGGATTTCGCAGCCCATAAGGCTGTATATGGCAGTAATAAGCAGATCCCTTTATCTGATAAAAACCTTATCATATCAGGATCTTAAAAATAAGGCAGCTATTCTCATTATTTCTTATCACCTAGAGGCTATAAATAGAGACCTTGGGCACCCCATATTCCACGCCAACTACAACGGATCTCTCCTTGTTCTCTCTTGCTCATCTAGCTTGCTATTTCTTGGGTGTGAGCCATTAGAGGCACGTTATTTGTGGTGCTAGCTTCCAAAGGTCAAAAGGTATAAAAATTCATATGTTGTAATTTTATTATTTGCCTTAGATATAGGTTTAATTGTGAAAAACATAGACCCTATAAGGTGTATGTGAACTTAGTTTTTTAGTTTAAAGTTTGCACTAAAACCCAACAAAAACATGTTTCAACACCATGCCAAGCTATATCTCTATGAAACTTTTGAAGATTATCGTACATACAAGATGGAGTAAGGTCAATTGTAGGAACTTGTTTTCTAAAAATAAAAAGTTATATGGACTAGCTAGACATGATTAGATCTCGAATGGGAAGTGAATAGGAAGTAATGCTAATTTTGAATAGTCTACCCAAATCACGTGACCAATTTGATATGAATTATAATATGACTACACATGTCTATCTCGCTGTTGTATTCGATGTTGAAAATTATAGAGAAGAATATACCTAAGGCCCCTTCCATACTCATGATCAAAGAAGGGCAAGTTACGAAGACCACATATGACATGAAGAAAAGTATGGAGAAAATGGTTTTCCCATTATAGAAAGAAAAGGTAGTAGAAACAAAACTACCACATATTTAGTAAAATTGAATAAAGGAAAAGTTGTGAGACCAGCAACTCAGGTATAATTATGTGATAGAAAATTTTCAAATTTTATTTCGTTAGTATGGAATACAAACATCTAATGTTTCATTTGGAAATGAAAAAAAGCTAAAAAGGAACATGGAGGGCATGCAGGAGCTTTTACTTGGATCGTGAAGTTTACCACATTCTAATTTTGATTAGTTTTTTAGTATTTCCAAGTTATGTCTTTTTTAGTATGTTTTGTCTTTGAATGTATTACTTTGTATGGATTTATCATATTATGTCATTATCATGTACTCATTGTAGAACTTAAATAAAAAGAATGCACTAAAATATGTTTAAAAGACTTAATTACACATGAAACATGAGTTAAGGAAAAACTTGAGCATATTTATTTGGTTCATAACCATCCTCATATAGATCTGTGACATTGATTACATTTAGAGGAAACTTCAAAAAGCCAAATGTTAGGTTTCCTACAAGACACACATTCATATAAAGATGATATAAGTACATCCATCATTATAAAGAATTGTCCTAAGATTTTCTGCTAAGACTGATGCATGAGATGGAAATGAGTCTCAATCGAATTATGACTATATACTATAGGTTTTCTGTGTTATCTCTTTTTAAGTCGCCTTCGAACCTTTTTTATGGTTTAAACTAGGGAATGAAATAGGTGTCTCATAAGTTATTATGGTTTTGGGAGAGTTACCCAAAAGAAAGTATCTCAATGAAATATCTTTAAATACAGAATGATTTTTGAAATGAACATCCTTGATTTTATGATTTTTTAAATCAACGTTAAAACTCATGAACTGGAGTTTCATTTATGAACATATGTTCATTTATGAACATGTGTTCATCTATGAACATATCATTACAACATGAACTTATTTCTTTCATGATTTATGGTACTGTTCATTTATGAAGATATTTGTTCATTGATAAACATAGTTTTCCGTAGTGGTTTCAATCATATCGTTAATTTTCTCTATACATACATGTCTTTATATATGAACATTGTTCATGTATAAACATATGTTCATAGATGAACATATGTTAAAAAATGAGCATCCGTTTCAACAGTGGTATTAATAAAATCACGTAGCATTTGATCATCCTATATTTTAGGGATTTCATTTGGTTGTTCTACTTTTTACCATCATACCCTTTTGAGTGTATTAATTCTAATCTTACGGTTAGAAATATGGTTCTGGGATTAGGTGGTGTTTTTGGTTCTATATTGAATTCAATCCTATATATAATACCTTAACCATTCCAACTACAAAAAAATAGGAAAATGACTTATAAGGATAATGAACTTTATCGTACGTACACATTTAGTCCCTTATCAACTTTTTCAACACATATGACCATTAAACATTTTGTAGTTTTGTATTGTACACATTTAGTCATTTATATTTTTTGTACGCATATGACCATGCAACTTATGTTTTCCGTACACATATGACCATTAAACTTTTGTTTTTGTACATATATGACCATTAATATAAATAACTGAATATGTACAGAAAAAACATGTTTAATGGTCACATGGGGATTGGGGACAAAAAAAACACAAGTGACTAAATGTGTACAAAACAAAAAATATAATAGGCATATGTATACAAAAAAAAAAAGATAAGAGACTAAATATATATTTACAATAAAGTTTGTTACCTTTATAATACATTCCCTTTTCTAAATAAAAAAAAATTGTTGTAAAGAATTTCATACCCGGTATTTTTGCCTTCACTAACCAATTTACGTGGTTTGCAATCAAAAGCATATATTTCGCATGTTAATTAGTGTAATATTTTTGAACCACATTTCATTTTCTTAATTTTAATAACAATCCAACATTTTTTTAACATAGAAGGATTTAAAACCTTGCAGAATTTACCTTTTCAATCTTACTAACATATATGGCTTGTGTATTTGAGGTATACTTTTGGCAGAAGCTATATAATAAAAATATATTTGGACATAATAAGATAAAAATTTATATTGGCCCCATTCTTGTTTTCCACTTTTGTGCCAGTTTAAAATCACTCCAAACCGTCACTCCAGTGGATCACCAATAATCATCTCTTTCTCTATCTGTCTCTCTCTCATGACAAACAGCATAATGGAGTCATCGGAGGAAGAAGCACTTTTCCGGTCCTACCCATACGCCACCGTATACTTCGTCCAAAGTCCTACAACCACCGTCTCCCACTACAACCACGATGTCATCTCATTCCACTCACCAGCCACCCAACGCCGTCTCACACTCTCTCATTACTCCTCCTCTCGGGGATCCACCAACTCCTTTTTGCATGACAAGAAGATCCCTTATGGTCAACAAGAAAGCCCCGACCATGACGCTGTGGTGGTGAAAATGGGTGAAAAGTGCTCTGATTTCGTTGGTGGTGACAATGTCCATTGTGCTGGTGGTGGTGGCATCGATGAAGCGGAGAGTGATGAGGAAGAGAAGGGTTTTGGAAAGAAGATGTGGGATTTTGTATCATTTTCACGGTCTGATTCATGTGCATGGATATGGTTTCAGATAAGCTTAAGGGTAATCGTAAGCTTTGGAGTTGCCTTGCTTTTCTTCTATCTCATTACTAAGCCCGCTCCTCCTGTTATCTCTGTGAAGGTACTTTGTTTGTCTCTGTCACTTTATTATATATATATATATATATATATATATATATATATATATATATATATATATATATATATATATATATATATATATATATATATAATTTAACAAGGATAGAATTATAATTTATTAAAAGCAAACAAAATGTTAGCACACAATATATGTTACATGTTACATAGAGGCAAATGAGGACCTTTAAGCCAAACTAGCATTCCACTATAAACTTTTTACAACCACAAGAAATTCATCAGAACAAACCAACTACAATGGGCCAAACCGAGAATATTTTTTTAAATTTGTCTCCTTAATATAATGTTATTACGGAGAATTGATTTGATCCAAAAAGTAGAAAGAACCACCATATCTAACCATTTTTTTTGGCCCGTCTTCAAATGAGAATTATCAACCAACTTAAGCATTGACACACGATCCAATGCTAGCTAGACCTAACAATGGAATGGGTTTGGAGCGAATCAGTAATGATCCATATCCTACTCTTTTAACAAAAGGGTTAACGGGTATGAATTGTTAATGGGTTAATAAATCACAAACTATGATCCAAACCCATATAATTCTTACAGGTTCGGATCAAATGAAGGTTAAAATCCGTTCCATTGCCAGGTCTATTGATTGCTTCTCGAGTCGAAATGCGCCATATGACATGCCCAATGATGTTTCTCTCGGTATTTATTTAGCTCACAAATCGGATAATGAGTTAATACAATTCAACGTCCCTTCTCTCAAGTTTAGTCTGTGTACGAAGTGTATACATCCCAAGAATATTCACTTTAATTGTAACAAATTTATTTGAATGAGACCTAGAATCCACTGTCATTGAGGTATCAAGGTCAAGAACATTACAAATATTAGACAGATCCCAAAATGCAATCATTAGTACGACAATACAATGTTATAGTTATACTCCTCAGTTTCTTATTTCAAAAATATTAATGTTAGTTGAGTAAACGAAATTATATTAACTAATATGATTATGAGAAATATTGTCTCTTTTCTAGTCACCTATTAAGAAAGGAGTTCTAAAAAATTTATAATTGTTTAAAAATAAAACAACCTTTAGTTTGAATTCATTTATAGCCATTAAACTTAACAGGAATTTGAGAAACAAAAGCTGCATTTGATTTGGTAGAACGGATCCTAATCTACTCCTAAATCCACACTAATATCTCCGACGGGACTCGGACTCTGCAGTCCTTGGGGAACACATATTCCAACTGATGCTGATAGCACTAGATTATAAGACATTTGGTAAAAAAAAAAAACTGTGTTTGATACTTGTACATATAAGATATTATATACATTAACATTTATGAAGTTTGTTTTTTATTGTTCTTAAAGGCACATCAAGTTATAATTTCTTTCGGGTAAACTTTTGGTCCCTATAGTTTAATTAGAAAAATTTACAAAAAAGGTCCATGTGAGAAAAAATTACAGAAATGGTCCAACTATATCAAAATTATAGAAAAGTTCTCCATCTAAGATAAAATTACAAAAATAGCCCTATGTAGGAAATAGAAAAAATTACAAAAATGGTCCATGTGTTGGAGAAAGTTACAGAATGGTTTCTATGTAACAAAGTTATAGAAATGGCAATGTTCGAAAGAAAGTTATAAAAATGGTCCCTATGTAAAACAAAATTGAATAAATGGTCCTCGTGTAACAATATTAGGGGAATGGTCCATCTCGCCTCAATACGCAGGCCTAAAGCCGTCATTTTATATATATATATATATATATATATATATATATATATATATATATATATATATATATATATATATATTTGTGGCCGTTATAATGCGCCAGTTACTGTTCATTTATGAGTTTTTCTATCATACGCCAGATTTTTATTTCATAAACTGGTGTATTGCAACATTAACCAATAAGTTTGCTTGGTTAATTGGTAAGTTCAATTGGTGAGGAATCGGACAGTAGCGGATCGATTCTAGCTCTAGCCTTTTTTTCCCATTCTATTTTTACTCTTTGCTCCCTCCAAGTTTTCCTTTTTTAAAATTTCATACCATCTTTTAATTTATATTACGCATTTAATTGACATACTTTTAAAAAACTGACAAACATTTTTCCAAAACTTTTTGGCCATATTTTTGCAGATTCTTTTTCTTTTACGGATTCATTTTCCAAAACTTTTTGGCCAAATTTTTTTTATATATTTTCTTAAGAAACAAAAATACATTATCATATATACTTAACATAATTTGATTATAAACTATATTTTGCTTATTATACCGCAGCAAAGCGCGGATCACTACGCTAGTTGTATACAATTCTCATGATGTTTGGCCATCAAAATATATTATTTTTGAATTTTATTATATATAAATTATTATCTATACGAAAAAATAAAATATATTTTTTTAGAAAATCTAATCAATTCCATTTTGTATTTGAATTCCGTTTCGGTACTTGTTACTATATTTTTAGAAATTTCATATTACAGTTTGATAGTATTATAAATTATTCTTTCTTATTTACAAATCTATAATATCCGATAAATGTTTCTCTGTATGATTTATTAATAATGATGTATCAACCAATTACTTTTTTGATCAATAAATAAAAGAGCCAAATTTTTTTTTTTTTACGCATTCACATATTAAACCAGGTTGTATTAAAAATGAAATATTCCATTCTTCTAGTAAAGTTTAATAAGATTGTTTTTTCATTAACAAGTTGGTTATAAGGCTGTAAAAGAAGCGAACAAACTTGAACGGAGGTTTGTTTATGTCGTTAATTTAAGTTAACTGAACAAATAAACAAACATGAAAGGATAAACGAATAAACTTTCATGTTCGTGTTCGTGTTCGTTCATATAGAAAAGTACTATGTTCATGTTTGTTCATTAATGTGCTAAATGAATATAAATAAATGAACATAAATAAACATAAACGAACAAACATAAATGTATGAACAAACATAAATGTATTAATGAATAATCATAAATGGACATAAACAAATGAACACAAACGAATATAAAATGAACATAAATAAATATAAACGAACATTAACATCCAAAGTAAGCACTGTATGTAAATAAAATAAAAGAGCTGTACACAAATCCAAAAATACACACCATTCAAAAATATTTCAAATATAAAGTCTTTTTTCAAGTATCTTTTTCAAAATGAAAATAAATGAAGGTTGACTAACATAAATGAACGAACAAGCTTAATGTTCACGAAAGTAAACAAACAAACATAAACGAACGTAATAAACATAAACGAACGTAAAAAAATGTGTTCATGTTCTTTCTTTTAATAAATAAACGAAAATAAACGAACTTTCCATCAAACGGTTCGCTGAATATTTTGTTTTGATTATGTGTATGGTAGTAAAGTTACATATGGTTTATAATGATTGCGCCTAATTTTTTTTTAAATGACAACAATCGTGGGTTGGTATATATCTTTATTTTGAAACGATAGAACAATAAATTATGTATACCTAAGTGGTTTTACATTGCAAAAGGCCCTTCTTTTGCTGGAAGAAGCATACTTGTGATCATAAAGTACTCTTTCCATATTCACAAATACTCATCTCTTTGTGAGTTCAATGAGATGGTTAAAACAATTTAAAGGATTTGCTTTATGATATGATTGTTTGTGTGATTGTAGGTCGGAACAATGAGTGAATTTCAGCTAGGGGAAGGAGTAGATAACACCGGCGTTACAACCAAATTCCTCACCTACAATTGTTCAATAAATCTACTCGTAAACATCAAGTCTAGACTCTATGGTCTCCACATTCATCCTCAGGTTTTAACATTGTCATTCAACAACATCCCTATCCTAACGTCATTGGTAAGCATTCTATTCCAATCTTGAATGTTGAACCAACTATCTTTAACTTCAAGAATAAAACGCATCTGTTAAAATTCATAGGAAACCCCTAGAACAGATTTCAAGAAGCAATAAAAATAGAAAAGGAATAGATAAAAAATGTAAACGTATACAAGTTTAGCAATTAAAGTCGAATCAAGACAACTGAAAGATGACCATAATCGGCTAAATTGTATATGCAGGAATCACAAGCACTTTATGCATCAACTAATGGGCCAACGTCTTTCTTGTTATACTTGGGAACAACCAGTACACCTATGTATGGGGCAGGAAGAAATATGCAAGATATTTTAGATTCTGGAAAGGGATTGTCTTTGGTCGTTCATGCCAAACTTAGGTCAAGATTTCATGTCGTTGGGAAGCTAATTAGTCCTCAATATCATCATCAAGTCGAGTGCATATTAATCCTCAATAGAACTCATGAAAAACAACATAAAACTCTAATGTACAATAACCATTGTAATTTGTTATGATTCCTAATACTTGCTATTTTTCAACCCGCGAAAACATGTTCAATACATGAAAACAAAAGTGGTAAAACTTGCCCATTGTAAAAAGATCAATTTTAATTAATCATATGTCGTTTTTTCTTGTCGCCAATGTTTGAAGAATCTGGTTTTAGTATCGTATATTGATTTCCGATCCAACATTAGCGATACAGACTTGAAAAAACCGAAAGATATTTGAAACATAAACCTAGCCGAATTACTAACTTCAAAAAAAGGTTTACAAAAAAAATTTCTAAACAATAAAGTCTCTCTTCTTTGAAAAAAAAAAATAGTAATAATGTTTAAAAATGTGTATTTGTATAAGGTAACGAGTTTCGAGAAGAACGATTTATGAAACATCGAAAGTTTTTAGAAATTTATTCATTTAGGTATGTTTAATAAATATTTGAATTTGCTTTAATATTTCCAAAAATTTGTTTTATCAAATTAACCCAAACAGACTCTCAACACAAAAGAACAGCTTAACAAGACGAAACCCTAACGTGACAGTAAATGATAGAGAAACAGAAGTGAAAAGTGAAAAATGAGCCGACCTAATGTAAATGACGCAACTTCTTGACTTATATACACTAGTATAACCCTTATCACCAAAATAGGTCAAAAAGAGTCTCCGCATTTAGTTAAAGAAGAATGGAAACAAGTCGTGGTCCCTCTACAATGGAAACGAACACCTTTAGCCGTCCAATTATGAAGCAACAACATCCAGCATCGTACTACGAACCATCTGCTATCCATCTCCAACCAATTAAGATAAGTTCAATAGTCTACAACCAAGCCCATCTAACATAGAGAAATGTTGATGCAACTATAAGTAGATAATTAGACAAAATAAAAATATGGAAAATAAACTAATAGACCAAGGTTGAGATTACTTAGCTTCAATGATCGTATTTCTCAACATCTTTCCTCAAGCTCGATCTTGTATAGCATCCACTATTTTTACCTTTCAACACAAATACGATTGTTGCTGAAGATATTTGCAATTTGCTCATTTGAAGCAGTATTTAAAACCTTAACCACACCTTCCAACACTTTATCTCTAACAAATGCACATCAATATCATTGTGTTTGGTCCTTTCATGTAAAACATGATTATAAGAAAGCTAAATAGCAGAATTATTATCTTATAATATTTCAATAGGAAAATCATATAAAATCCTCAAATCTCCAATGATTTTAATGACCCATAAGAATTCATACGTAACAGAATTCAAGGCCTGTAACACCCGGCTTTTTAAAACAAAATACACCCAAAATTTTTCACTTTTAAACACAGTTTAACCATACAAAACCATAGAGTTAGGTATATAAGTTTATACAAAAGGGTATAAGTGTATCATGGAATATATAACAAAAGAAAACTCCTTCTAAGCCGGGCTGCCACAACATCATGTCCTATGTCTTAACCACGAGCTACATCCTTACCCTTAGTAGGGTCACGCTCACCTGCAGGGACATTTCACACATACATTATGAGCCATAAAGCTCAATGAGTAATCAAATAAACAGTTTAACATGTATATAAAGATAAGTTGTTAAAAACTCAATACAATGTAAGTCACTGTTTGTTCAACATTTGGATATCAAATCCACTCTCCTAGGCACGAAGGCCGTCATTATTTGGATATCAAATCCAATCTCCTAGCCACGTAGGCCGTTAATATTTAGATATTGAATCCAATCTCCTAGCCACAAAGGCCGTTAACATTTGGATATCGAATCCAATCTCCTAGCCACAAAGGCCGTTAACATTTGGATACCATATCGATTTGGGTAATCAAACCAACTTCTAGAGTACAATTTCAACATCTAAAACTACTTCAAGTTGCAAGAGTTTAACCAATACATATCATTTTAGATATAGTATAGATTACTCACCTGGTTTGAAGTTCTATACGATCCTAGGTAACACCACACTAGATACAAACGATCCTTCAACGTTTTCCAGCACCTATATAACCATATATACACCAAATAGAGGTGAATACCTTGTTTTTCTACCATTCAAGCTTGAAACTTGATCCAATAGATAGGGCTCGGGATTAGAAGCGTTTTCAAAATATCAAAACAAGTACTATAAACCCAATTTTCGACTAATCACAGGTGGTTCATCATAACCACTCGACACTAACACAAATCAACCAATTTGTAACATCCCAAAATTTTAGGGTAAATTTAAAAATTTTTAAACGAAAACTTCAATATAAGAAAAGCCACTTAATTAATTTTCATAAAATTCCATAACTTATAAGTTTAATGAAAACACCTCAGGATTAACAGAAGTTAACGAAATCACAATATAGCGGAATATTAATTCAAAAATAGTCCTCCAATGAAGCAGCACAGTGTATACACGTCACGCCTTGCCATCCATTGTACCTGATGTACCTGAAACAGTAGTTTATATAGGGAAAGGGTAAGCACGGAGCTTAGTGAGTTCCTCAAATACCATATGATCCATCACATAACATACAACACACAATAACCATTCATATGTCTGTGAGACTCACGGGCTATCCCTGTTCCGCCTGAAGACTCACGGGCAGTTCCCGTTCTGTCTTATCGCTCACAGGCTTTTCCCGTTCCATCTAATGACTCGCAGGCTATTCCCGTTCCGCCTATTGGCTCGCGGGCTATCCCGTTCCGTCCACAAACAATCATTATCATAACAATAATTCATACAATTATCATAACATGTAAGATCACCTTAGTCTAACATATATTCCTTCCTACGCATGCAATATCACCTATAGTATAGTAAGAAGACTCACCTGATTGTAGTTGACTATATCGTTTATCTTTCTGGCCTTTGTATTTCCTTTCAACTTTAACTGTTAACATAATAATAAATTTATCATTTCTTAATCCTTAACTATATTATAGTCGCATCATTAAACCCTTCAATAATTCCAATATGATACTCCATGATTTATCAAGTAAAGAACGGCCAGGTAGAAGATTAGATGGGGTGGCAAGATCCTTTCAGCATTTTAGCCTTTCGGAAAATCCAACAACCAGATCCCAAGTAATCGGCCTAGGCACCGTCCTCGTAAGTAAATCAATCGGTATTATTTTCAGAATTACGAATTGTTATAACGACGTTTTTAAGGTTTTTATTTACTATTGTTGGAAATGAATATGTTATACTTATTACATATTCTACTTCTTAATACAAAAATTATTTTACAATACCTAATTAAGCTATAGAAAGGTTTGTAGTTACCTTATGACCATTCGTCGGAATCTATAACTCCTTCGTTAGGCTTTCGAGCTTCTTCCGCTCACTTGCTTACACTCTAGTGCTTAGAAACCTCTATATATTGGATTGAGATTTAGTTGTGTGGTTTATGAGATGTTTTGAGGGGTATTTATACTTGAATTCTTGAATAAAAAATGGCATGACACTTTTGACAAAAGATTTTAATAATATAACTTTGTTGAAATTAATACCTTCTAGAATCAGTCTGTTCAAGACTGGTTTAGCCGACTTTAAACCAATGAAATTCACGTTTTTATTTGATATTCCAGAAATTTATCTCAATACCTTTCCAGGGATGTATTTTACGTATTTATACGATTTTTCTATGATTTATTATGAATTTTTGAAAACAGACTATCTAATCTGTCAATTCCGAACTAATCAGTAAAGATTGCATTTTTTACCATCGATAATATCATTTTCAAGCTTACTATTATTTTTGGTAATTGTACTAGACTCAATTTGTAAACTTTGTGCACTGGTTTGAGGTCCAAACGATTTTTCTAGAATTAATTATGATTTTTCTAAAAACGACCCAAAATGCTGATTTTCATATGAAATTGTAACTAAAGTTTTTCTTAGCTTTATAATTACCAATGACCATATAATTCCTAACACTCTTATTTTAAGTATATGTTATAATCAGGATACGGGTCTTACAAGTCTCCCCCACTTATTTGGATTTCGTCCCGAAATCTGCATTCTCGAACGCCTCTATGTATTTCCCATCGAGTCCTTGTGTCCTTCAAAAATCCTCCTCGTCTTATTGCCGAAACTTTACAAGATTTAATTATCTTTCCCTTTCAATATTCACATACCTCTGTAATAATGCTTAAGGTCCTATTATTCTCATTCACTCCATACTTCTTTTTTTCTAATTACTCTAGATGTACAAAAAAAACTCTAACTGTTTCTCACAGTCCCACACATCGACTTGACCGGCTACTATTTATAGTACATATTTAGTACTTTCTAATCTACCTATATACATAGTTAACCTAGTTAACTTGCAACATCTAATTTTAACACTATTTCGTATTTATATGAATTCGTCATATTTCAACACACATTTGCCTCAATTCAACATTTCTTTTAAATACTTTTTGGCTAAAGAAGTCTATTTTTGTAAAATCTCCAAATTTTTGTGTTTCACCGAAATATAAAATTTACATCATCTTTTGTAAGTTTTTTTTTTTTTTTTTTTGAGTACTGAACACTCTTTAAACTATTTCCATTATATGGAGACATAAAATTTTGTTTTATTTCAAAAGTCTCTTTATTATCTCGTTCTCACCAGAGTCAAGCAGGGAATTTTGAAAAAATGTCACTTGGGGTAGTGAAAAGTCGCATCTACTGTAGTTAGTTTGAATTTCGGTAATTAAAAAGTGATGTGTCCTTTCAGTTCCGTGTGTCCTTTCGGTTCCAGCTGCAAGATACTATATATACAAGTATGTAGTATCATTCATTTTCACTCTCATCCTCTCTTATCACTAGTTTGTTGGTAAACGAACTCATATTTAAAGTCGAGTCATGGAAAACAGATCTTCAATGGGCGATTTGTCGAACCCTGGACCTGGTTTTCCGCAAGGAGAGGGTACTTCAAACCAAGCATTCTTAATAGAGTTTGGTGACTCTAACATTCTAGACATATATCATCCATACTTCGATTACCTTGCTAATGTTTTGTTTGATTTTGAATTATGGTACAGTCTTCTAGATATACTACCAATAGAGCCTCTCCACGATGAGCCAGAAATTTTTCCCGAGTTGAACATTAACTCAGATGATCCGGTGCATGCATCTGACTTTGCACTTGATCAGACTCCATGCCTTCTACCAGGTTAAATTCTTTTGAATGATCCATTTATAAGTATTCTATTTTGTTTTATCATTTGACATGTGTTATTTGTAGACCCATTTGTGGATGGTCTAACTGAGTACAATCCATTCATGGACGTGCACCCAACAAGCAGTGAGTTTGTCCCCATGAATCAAGAATTCATGGCTGGTATTCAGGATGAGAATCAATTACAGAGGACTCATAACATAAATATTGAATTGAATCCCGAGTTTGGGGTTGGTTTTCAATATCAAGATCATCTTCGGTTGATTCAAAGGAATCTAGAAGAATTTCAGAATCCTGGGTTTTTAGTTGAAAACCAACAATTACTACCGATAGAAGCCACTACTTTTGATGAATCAATGTTCATCTTTGGGTCAGAAAATCAGGATCATGTTCAAATGATCCAGAATGATAACAATACAATTGGATTCGAACCTTCTAGTTCATAAAACATAGCAGGTGGCAGCGGAAGAGGTTTCAGACATTTATTAAGTAGGGAAATAATAACTGAACACTTTAACGAACCAATTGAGAAAGCTGCGAAGGAACTCAAAATTGGAACGACACAATTAAAAAAATGCTGTAGAGAATTAGGTATCAAGCATTGGCCCCAACGACAACTTACAAGTTTGCAAACCCTTATTGATCGTGCTGAGGTAAAGAACTACATTTTTTTAATTCCTTTATATCATAAGGTTGAAATTACTAAAGTTATTTGTGCCACAGGAATTTGGTAATGAATTTATTGAGGCAACAGATTTATCGGGAGATTTAATACCCAACCTAAAAAAAGAAAAAGAAGCGATAATTGAAGGGTCACAATCGGGTCTAACAGACGGCACAAAGAAGCTAATACAAGCTGCTCATAAGGTTGTATTTAGGAAAAGAAAAATTCAGGAAAATGGGGAAACTTCATCAAGAACTCATACACATCAGCAATCTCCGCCATCTAATTCTGGTATGAGTAGTATTAACCCTGGTTTACTCGAGTCTTCGAGTGAGGAGAATTTATGAGGCTTTGTAGGTGACCTAGCCTGGTTTCCTCCTTCTTATAGATACCCCCAACTGGTTCCGAATTAGAGCCCTTCCTCATCACTGCCCTACTTACACAGCCCCAAATGAGTCAATATTTAGCCCCTAATCATGGGGTTACAGGTTCCAACCCTATCGAGACCCGATACCTTGGAGCTCCTCCTCCAATAACTGAAAGCATACCACTTCCAAATCCTCGAGAGGTACAAGTCAACCTAATGATGACAAAGAGTGGAGTGTAGAAGATATTCTCTCGCTTCTTTCTGATTCTCCAGTTTAGTAGTTCTGTAAACTTTTCTTAATGTATTAATATAAAGTTGTAGTAATGAATTAAACATATCGACGTGTTACTATAATTTTAATAATTTCATCGATTCAATATAATATTCATGTTGTTCCCTTAATTTTGTATTCCTCTCCCACTTGGACTAAAGTCCAAGTCTGTTTATTCGATTTATAACTTTTTTTTTACGAGCCCTTACTCTCGAACGAAAAACAAGCCTACTCTGCTCAGCCAACAACTTGCATCGGGGGCAAACACTATCTCAATAAACATGTTTCGATAATGTAAAGACGTTTACATCAACCACCATATGTTAGTCATCCGCTTGCGACCCTAGTCAACACCTATATCGTCAGTTACCTCAATCACGAGTGAGTGATCCAAACTCTCAACCCACACGACCTGATCAATCACTCAAGCAAGATCAATACAAGGGTAGGTAGCCCCACTATTACATAGCACTAGGCATGTACAGAGTTGACTCAAAAATACCCGCCATCATCTCAGGCGCCGCTTGCACCTCTTTGACCGTGAGTTGGAAAACTCACCCTTGCATCCTCTAGTCCGTGTCTGAGTTGTGTGCCCATTAGTTGCATGAAAAATAGCTACCACAATAGCATTTTGGCATTCTCCCTTTCAACAGTCTTTAAGCTCAGTAATCAACTTAAGCATGATCGGTCCAACCAAACTGGTATGATCGCATCTTAATTGTTCCTACTGAACCTCACAATCAACATTCAAAAATCGAATGGATAAAAGTTTACCACCTTACACTAGCATTTAAGTTAATTATGCTAGACACTCACATACTCAGCTCCTTGGATCCTTCGTGACGAACTCCCGACTCAAACGCAGATCCTGTGCTTTCGATAGTAGGAGCTCTACTACTACTACCTTCCACACCTATCCATGTTCGTTCCAAGACCCGTCTCGAAATATCCAATTCGCTTCTCACCGATAATTTTAACACATATGCCCTTACAAGGCATATGTCAACCCTTCTAGGGATACTTGGAATCCCACCCCCACCCTGCTATTCTAACTAAGACGGAACTTCCTCCAGTGATGACAGATTGTTTCGCGAATGTAGTTGTATACAATATCGAACTAAACAGTCATTCAAATAAGAGAATCTTCCCTAAGGCAACAACCAAACAAGGAACATGCAATAAGGTCAACTCACACATTCTATGACTATTCAGTCCATATTGTATACAACTTAGTGGAAATCTCTAAGCAACCTATCGGCACTAGCATACAGTTCTATTAGCAAATAGCAGATAATAATACAACAATGTGTGATCTCTACCAGACATTTCAGCAAACATATATCATATGTTTTTTTTAACACCCAGAATATTAAATACTTAACCCTTTTCTCATACTGGCGTCGGCTGGCGGTACACAATGTGTCTTCAGTTCACCCTTCATAAAACATCTTTCTTTCGTAAAAATGTTTTAAGAAAACTCTTAAGCCTCAACTTGAGTCCAGAACTCACTAAGTGAGCCTGATTCTCTCAAGCTGTGCTCTGATACCAACTTGTAACATCCCAAAATTTTAGGGTAAATTTAAAAATTTTTAAACGAAAACTTCAATATAAGAAAAGCCACTTAATTAATTTTCATAAAATTCCATAACTTATAAGTTTAATGAAAACACCCCAGGATTAACAGAAGTTAACGAAATCACAATATAGCGGAATATTAATTCAAAAATAGTCCTCCAGTGAAGCAGCACAGTGTATACACGTCACGCCTTGCCATCCATTGTACCTGATGTACCTGAAACAGTAGTTTATATAGGGAAAGGGTAAGCACGGAGCTTAGTGAGTTCCTCAAATACCATATGATCCATCACATAACATACAACACACAATAACCATTCATATGTCTGTGAGACTCACGGGCTATCCCTGTTCCGCCTGAAGACTCACGGGCAGTTCCCGTTCTGTCTTATCGCTCGCAGGCTTTTCCCGTTCCGTCTAATGACTCGCAGGCTATTCCCGTTCCGCCTATTGGCTCGCGGGCTATCCCGTTCCGTCCACAAACAATCATTATCATAGCAATAATTCATACAATTATCATAACAGGTAAGATCACCTTAGTCTAACATATATTCCTTCCTACGCATGCAATATCACCTATAGTATAGTGAGAAGACTCACCTGATTGTAGTTGACTATATCGTTTATCTTTCTCGCCTTTGTATTTCCTTTCAACTTTAACTGTTAACATAATAATAAATTTATCATTTCTTAATCCTTAACTATATTATAGTCGCATCATTAAACCCTTCAATAATTCCAATATGATACTCCATGATTTATCAAGTAAAGAACGGCCAGGTAGAAGATTAGATGGGGTGGCAGGATCCTTTCAGCATTTTAGCCTTTCGGAAAATCCAACAACCAGATCTCAAGTAATCGGCCTAGGCACCGTCCTCGTAAGTAAATCAATCGGTATTATTTTCAGAATTACGAATTGTTATAACGACGTTTTTAAGGTTTTTATTTACTATTGTTGGAAATGAATATGTTATACTTATTACATATTCTACTTCTTAATACAAAAATTATTTACAATACCTAATTAAGCTATAGAAAGGTTTGTAGTTACCTTATGACCATTCGTCGGAATCTATAACTCCTTCGTTAGGTTTTCGAGCTTCTTCCGCTCACTTGCTTACACTCTAGTGCTTAGAAACCTCTATATATTGGATTGAGATTTAGTTGTGTGGTTTATGAGATGTTTTGAGGGGTATTTATACTTGAATTCTTGAATAAAAAATGGCATGACACTTTTGACAAAAGATTTTAATAATATAACTTTGTTGAAATTAATACCTTCTAGAATCAGTCTGTTCAAGACTGGTTTAGCCGACTTTAAACCCATGAAATTCACGTTTTTATTTGATATTCCAGAAATTTATCTCAATACCTTTCCAGGGATGTATTTTACGTATTTATACGATTTTTCTATGATTTATTATGAATTTTTGAAAACAGACTATCTAATCTGTCAATTCCGAACTAATCAGTAAAGATTGCATTTTTTACCATCGATAATGTCATTTTCAAGCTTACTATTATTTTTGGTAATTGTACTAGACTCAATTTTTAAACTTTGTGCACTGGTTTGAGGTCCAAACGATTTTTCTAGAATTAATTATGATTTTTCTAAAAACGACCCAAAATGCTGATTTTCATATGAAATTGTAACTAAAGTTTTTCTTAGCTTTATAATTACCAATGACCATATAATTCCTAACACTCTTATTTTAAGTATATGTTATAATCAGGATACGGGTCTTACACAATTCAACCGTTCAAAAGGGCTAGAACAGTAAACCTTACCTTCAAGAAGCGAGATTCAAAAATTACTTCAATCCTTCGAGTTCTAGCCTTCCGATTTGGTTCCAAGATGATTAGGGAATATTTTCTAGGGTTTTGGATGTGTTTGAATCGAGAGGAAATTCCCCAAAATTGCTGAAGTTCGTGTTTAAAAAGGGGTGGGGTCCCTGCGCAGCACGACCCGTGTGCAGAAACCCGACCCGACTTACAATACAGCACGACCTGTGCTCAGAAACCCGACCCGTGTTACGCTAATTTATATTTCCATCGACTGAAACCCAACCCGGGTTGGCCAACACGACCCGGGTTCATCCAAACTTGTCTTGAATGTTATTTTAAAGTCCTTCTACACGACTCGGGTTATCCTACACGACCCGATTAACCCATTTTTGGTGTTTTTCGTGCAAAAATTCTATCTAAAAGGTATTCTTACCATCCAAACACTTCCAACATTACTTTATATCATAATCATACCATGATTAACATAAAAATTACTTACCGAAAATAATGTGGTGTTACAAATTCTTCCCCCCTTTAAAAGATTTCGTCCTCGGAATCAAGTAACGAGTTGAGGGAATTTCTCCCTCATTTCATCTTCAGTTTCTCACGTCATATCGGAACCTCTATGGTGTCACCAAAGCACTTTAACCATGCTAATTTTCTTGTTTCGCAACTGTCTCACCTTCCGGTCTAATACTTTTTCGGGTTGTTCCGGGTATCTTAGTTTTTCATCAACTTCAATTTCAGCAAGAGGTATTCGTTGGGACTCATCAAATAATGTTTTCCGCAAGTAGGACACATGGAAAATATTATGGATACCTTGAAGCTCTTCTGGTAGCTCTAATCGATAAGCCACGGCTCCTACTCTTTGAGATATCCGGAACGGTCTGATAAAACGAGGACTCAGCTTTCCTTTCTTCCCAAAGACTGCGGTCGGTAAGAGCCTTCTGAAAAATACTTTTGAGAAGACTGCGGTTGATGAAGAATCGGGTGAATGAGGATATAGAGGTCTGGGTTATAAGAGATCTGAGCTGAAGAAGAAGGAGGATGCAGGTGTTCCGAATGATTGGTCTGATGACTCTTCGGATGAGGAAGAAGAAGTTTGCTTGATGGCGAAGGATACACGCTTAAACATCCCTGAACAGGTATCCAAACTTCTCTTATCTTTTTGCAATTCTTGTATCAAAATTTTCTACTGCTATTGATGAAATAACTCGTGATTGTTCTGTGATGCATAAACTACTTGTCGATGCTAAAAATAGGGAAAAGGTCAGTCAACAAGAGATTCTCAAATTGAGGGGGAGAGTAGAGAGTCTGAAGCTATCCCTAGAAAAAGCCAATTTAAGAATCTCATTGCTAGAGGAGAATAGAGAGAAGTATTTGAATAATAATGATGTAATCTTGAGACAACATAACATCTTTTGTGAAACTGCTAAACGTTTGTATGCTCGTATTACTCGTATTTATCACTCCGCTGATGTATGCAATGTCCAACATAGACAACTACTGCATTTTCTTGAATTTAAGCTGAAAAATGTTGATAACATCTCCTATGAATGTGAATACATAGTATCTGGGTCCGAAGTCACTAATCCTTCGTATAAGCATGACTTGATTTCTGTAAAAAAACACTTAACTGCTGATAACATGTTGAAATTACTGCCAAAAGAAATCCCATTCTTGCAAAGAAACGTTCATTTAATTGAAAAAAAATCAGAAGTTACTGTTGAGACTGAATCTGAAAAGGATTCTGAATGTGATTCGGATATGGAAGAAATTGATTGCTCTTCTCTATCTAAATTTAAATCATCCTCCGCGTCCGCATCACTCTCTGAAGACACCTCACAATTGTCTTTGGTTGACAAAGGCAAAACCAAAATTGATTGTGAAAAGGAAACTTCTGAAAACAAGGAAACCGTTAAAATCAAAACCCAAATTTCTAATGAAAGTGTATCATATGAAGAATATCTTAAAGAAAATTCAAAAAGATTAGTCCATGTTGCATGTGTCTATCCAAAGGTTTCATACTTTAAAAACTCTATTTTTGTTAAGCCTGTAGGTGTACCTTTAGTTGACAACGATTTGAAAAGGATTGTTGAGGAGGATAATTCCACAGTCACTGAGGAAGGATTCTTCTCGTCTTCAAAAATGATTGAAAATCAAATGAATGCGAATATGGAAGTGAAAATTAATGTGAGAAAACAAGATCTGTGTGGTCATAACATTTACAATCGTCTATCTTATGAACTGAACAGAATTCTAAAGAATTTAACACATCTTCTGAATGCCAAAAACGATAACCACATTTACACTAACAGAAATTACAAACAAATTCAAGTTATGGACAAACCCATAGCTCCGAAGATGGATGTTTTTCAGTTAATGGAATCTTGTGAAAGTGTACCTCTTACACAATATTTTGGAATGCTGTCACAAAACCCAAGATTGTTGTTTCCAAACCTGCGGTACAAAAACCTCAAAATTTGAAAAGACCACAAGTTCAAAACTTAGCATCAACTTCCAAAACAAAACCAGCAATTGTGATTACAAAACCGATCCAAAAACCAACTGTTGTGAATTTGAAAGCCAAACAAGTATCAAACATTGTAAAAAGAAAAACACCCTTCGTACCTACAAGACCAAACATTACGAACGCTTCCACTTCTGGAACAAAAACAATGGATACAAAGGATTCAAATGTTAAAAGTCAACTTTCCAAAACATTATTCGTACCATCCAAACCATACTTTCCAAATCCCAAATTTCAAAAACCAACAAAGAGAACATTTTCAAAAGGTAGAAACCTGATACATCCATTCCATCAGTGGCTAGAAAAAAATTTATACTTGTTTAAAGATAAGAATCTGTCATTAAATGATTTCAAACTTGCTTACGAAGAATACTTATGTGTCTTTACATCTTGTAGCTCATTGTCAATGAAATCTACATTTGAAAACTCAAAACAAAATTGGAAAAGAAATGACCTGAAAGAAACTTTTACAACAAAATATAAATCTTTACAGTCAGTAAGTTCTTCAAAAATCTCAAAAACCAAGAAAACGTCAAAAACTACAAAGTCAAAATCATCCACACAAATATGGGTTACGAAGACTTACAGTATTTCAATCTCTTCGGAATCATTTTTTGGTTCTTGGTGCTCGTCACATGAGACTTCTGAGAATATGATTAATCTTAATGCAAATGAAATAACCGAAGAGGCCGTAGAAAAGTGGATTCATGAATCATTTGCTTACCCTGAGGACCCAAGATTTATGGGGTACCAACTTCTTATTGATTGATTGCAGATTATGTCGAATAAGCAGTATGACTCTAAATGGTACATGGATAGTGGCTGCTCAAGACACATGATTGGAAGGAAGGAGTACCTTAGGGATTATAGATCTTTAGATGATGCAGGAAACGTTCGTTTTGGTAATAATGACACTTGTCCAATTTGTGGGTATGGAAAAATTACAAATGGGCAATTCACAATAAACAAAGTTGCATTTGTGGAAGGATTGAAACATAATCTAGTGAGTATTTCTTAATTGGTTGTTGGAACTGGAATGCTGTAACATTCAACAATCAAGGATGTCTCATTACGAAGGAAGCTACTAATGAGGAATTGCTGAAGTCTGAAAGAAAAGGAGCAATGTTCCATTTGAATCTAAAGCCTATCAGTGGTGGGCCTTCACTATGCTTATTGTCCAAAGCAAATTCTGATATCAGTTGATTATGGCACCGAAGGCTTGCACACTTGAACTTCAAAGATATAAACAAACTAGTGGCTATGGATTTGGTTCGTGGTGTGCCTGCACTTAAGTTTGATAATGACTCACTTTGTTCTGCTTGTGAACATGGCAAGCAAAAAAAACAAAGGCATCCAACTGTGATTAATCCAAAAATCACCGAACCTCTTTCACTATTTTACAAGAATCTTTGTGGTCCATCCGCAGTTGAGTCAATTAGGAAGAAGAAGTACATTTTGGTGATTGTTGATGACTACTCAAGATTCACTTGGGTCTTATTCTTAAGAAACAAGTCAGACGCTGCACAAGAAATCATCAATTTCATCAAGACTATAGAAGTAATGCTCAACAAGACAGTCTGAACAGTGCACAGTGACAATGGTTCGGAGTTCAAGAATCAAACCCTTGATGGATTTCGGAAGACAAAGGGAATTAGTCACAATTTCTCAACACCATATACTCCTCAACAAAATGGTGTTGTTGAAAGACGTAATCGATCTTTGTGTGAAGCTGCAAGAACAATGCTCAACTTTGCAATTTTGCCCATGTACTTCTGGGCCGAAGCCATTTCAACTGCATGCTTTAATCAGAACATATCATATGTCCACAAGAGATTCCATATTACACCTTATGAAGTACTCAACCGAAGAAAACCAAATGTCAAATTTATACATATCTTCGGATGTAGGTGTTTTATTCTGAACATGAAGGATCACTTGAAAAAGTTTAATGACAAATCTGATGAAGGGATTTTTCTTGGCTATTCACAAAATTCAAAGGCTTATAGAGTCATGAACAAGAGGACATGTAAGATTGAAGAAACTTTCAACCTCTCATTTGATGACTAATATATCAAGAAATCTTTGCATCCCTTCCCAATGTCATCTATCTTTCCGAAGCCTGCTGTTGATGCACTGCCAATAGTGACATTTGATGAAGATTTCAAGCTTCTCTTTGATCCACCTGAGAGCTGTGGACTCCGAAGCCAAAGCACCAGACAATAATGTGTCTGAATTGTCCAAGCTCACAGATGGTCCCGAATACTCAACACCAAGTAGTGTTCAAAGACCCTCTTCGGTTGAGGGGGAGCCTTCAAATGGACCTGAAAGAGAATCTGGTTTCGAGGGGGAGCAAAACAACACAAGTCTCAACAACCCTTCACATGAAATTTCGCATATCATGTCCCTATATCCTTCTGTCCAGGAGGAGCCAGAATTCACAACACCAAACTCTTCGGATCAAGGGAGGACAAACTCTCAACTAGCTGATGTCGAGGGGGAGCCTGAAGCATCAACTCCACACACTTCATAAAATTTAAGGACTAGCTCTCCAACATTTGTTATCGAGGAGGAGCACACTCTTAACTCTTCCTCACATTTGCACACACCTCAAACAAATGTCACAAATTCAAACAATCAATTAATAACAGATGATTTTCCATCTACTTCGGGGTATCCTTCAGACACTGACGAAAACGATGCTGAAGGACCTCCTGAATTTTATCCAAATTTTCCACCTTTGGAAAAGTGGACGAGAAATCATCCTCCACCACTTGTCATCGGTAATGCTCAAGATAAAGTCATGACTCGTGCACAACTACACCAAAAACAACTTGATTTAAACAAAACTTCGGAGTTGTGCATGTTCAATGTCTTTATCTCAAAGATTGATCCTAAGAACGTTAAAGATGCATTTGATCACCCAGACTGGATTGAAGCAATGCAATTGGAATTAGAAGAGTTTGAAAGAAAGAATGTTTGGAGGTTAATTCCAAAACCTGTAAATGCTTCAATTGTTGGTCTCAAATGGGTATATAGGAATAAACTTGACACCGAAGGCAGTATAGTTAGGAACAAATCTAGGTTGGTTGTCAAAGGTTATTGTCAACAGGAGGGGATTGATTACGAAGAAACATTTGCTCCTATTGCTAGACTCGAATCAGTTTGGAACTTTTTAGCTTATGCTACACATAAAAATTTTGATGTCTATCAAATGGATGTCAAATGTGCATTTTTAAATGGTGATCTCAAGGAAACTGTATTTGTTGAACAACCGCCTGGCTTCGTAGACAAAGAAAATCCTAACCATTGCTATGTGTTAGATAAAGCTGTCTATGGTTTTAAAACAAGCACCTAGGGCTTGGTATGAAACCTTGATAAAGTTTTTGAAAGAGTCAAATTTCAAACAAGGTTCAGTGATCCAACACTTTTTAGAAAGAAAGTGAGTTCTCACTTGATGTTAGTCCAAATTTATGTGGATGACATTATCTTCGGATGCACTGATCCAAACCTCACAAAAGATTTTGAAAAGTTAATGAAAAGCAAATTTCAAATAAGTATGATGGGAAAGATTAACTTTTTTCTTGGATTACAAATCAAACAATCTAAGGAAGGGATTTTCATCAATCAACAAAAATATACAAAAGTTTGCTTAAACGCTTCGAAATGGCTCACTGTTCCAAAGCGAAGGTTCGATTACCTGCAGGTACCAGGTTGAATCCATCATTGGACAAACCGAAGACTGATCTCCAAAACTACCGAAGTATGATTGGATCATTGCATTATCTCACAGCCAGTCGTCCATACATAATGTTCACAGTATGCAATTGTGCTAGTTATCAAGCAGGTCCACGCGAACCTGATTTGACTGCAGTTAAAACAATTTTTCGTTATCTTCACAACACACCTACGTATGGTTTATGGTATCTAGCAAACTCAGGATTCTACATACAAGCTTATTCAAATTCAGACTTGGCTGGATGCTCCATTGATCACAAAAACACTTTTGGGGGTTGCTAATTTCTTGATGGAAAGCTTATCAGCTGGCAATCCAAGAAGCAAACCTGTGTCTCAATAACCACAGCCGAAGCAGAGTATGTAGCAGCTGTAGCTTGCACTTCGCAGATCATCTGGATTCAAAGCTAATTACAAGACTATGCCATCAACATGAGAAAGATACCCTTGTTTTATGACTCACAAAGTGCTATTCGGATATGTCATAATCCGATTCAACATTCCAAGACGAAGCATATAGCTCTTCGCTATCACTTCATCAAAAGTCATGTTGAGGAGGGGAATATAGAAGTGCACTTTGTTCAAACAATCGAACAACTGGCAGACATCTTTACAAAAGCCTTAAATGAAGAAGCATTCACAAGAATTGTTCGAGGACTTGGCATGATTGATGGATCCAATCTGACATAAAACTGAAATTTGCTCTTTCTTCTTTCTGATATATCCACTCTGACATAACACTTAGATTTGCTCTTTCTTACCTTACTCTTTTCAATTACAAAATAAGAATTTATGCTGCTCCGCAGCACCCCGAAGCTCTCCGAAGCTTCAGAGCACATCGGAACAGAAAATTCAGTCAATAAAATTTCATAAGTGTTAAAAATCATTGAAACACCTTTTAACTTTGCATCACAAGGTCATGAGAATTCTCACAACAAAATGTTTGTTTCATGGAAAAACCAAAAACAAGAATCTTTTACAAAACCTCAAAATTCCAATTCTCAAAATTTAATGCATAAATGACAAAGTTTGACCTTCCTCTATGAATTAACTGATTAAAGGACAAAACTTTGATTTTAGATTCTGATAATCATACCTTATTGCACTAAAAGGTATTTGGGGATCGAATTGAAACTATGGTAAGAAAATAGACTTCGGAGTGAGGTTAAGGCTGTTTTACAATACGAAGTCATGTATGATTTATATATCCTTAACATTATGTTTATCTCTAAGCTCCCTGTTGAACTTTACTTGCTTCATTATCAAATTAATCAAGTAGTTCACACTACTCAGGATAAATCACATGTTCTGAAGTTTTCTTCATGAGTGATACCGGCATTAACTGTTAAGTAAATTTAAAACCTTCTTCACTCTTGTTTCAAAATTGAGCTACACAAAGTTTTTCAAATACAAAGGATTGGACAAACAATTCAAAAGCACCACAAAATGAAATCACATGGTGAAATTTTTAACTCTTCGGATATGAAACTCCAAAATAGAAAAATATGTTTCAACAATAAGTATTGCAAAAGTAAAGAGAAAACAACAAAATCAAAATGTCAAAAGAATCAAAGACAACAAACAAATGAAAAGATACTCAATAGAGTGCAAAAATAAAGATAAATCAGCACTCAAAGGCTTATTCCTCTGTCTTATATGACAATACAAGGAACTCCTATAACATAGTCGAGTACCATGTAGAGAATATGAACATCTCAAGTAGTCTATCTTAAATGATAATGTTGGTGTGGTGTACGAAGCTTAAAGGCTTGTCATCAGAGAAAAGTATCCAAACACTTCAAATGATGAAATGAGATAAATTTTTCAAAACTTCTTCAAAGTCAATCCAAATCTTCATTGTATCTTCTGATGCTCAATTGAAAAGTAAAAATGTTATGAATTTCAATACAGTAAATGCCACCATCATTTTGTATGAAAAATTTGAAGCATAAAAAGAAACATCAAAAATTCTTGCAAAATGCAAAATTGAGTTCAACTTAGGGTGGTTAGACTTATGCATTCCATGACTTATGCATGCCATGACTGATGTTAAATCACACATGCTTCAGAGTAAAAAACAGACTTCCAACATGATTCGAATGATTCTGAATGTAAAAATGTTAAATCTTCTTCTCATAATGTTCAAGGAAGCTAAGGTCAAAAGTCTGAATGCATCATCAAAATTTAAATATGCTTTCAATAAAAGCAAAGCTCTTCGGAGTATTGATAATATTCTTCACAAAACTCCTTATCTGAAGTGTTATCAATACCTTTCGGAATGCTCTACAATGCACAATCAATTCTCAAACTCCGAAGGATACCAATAATTTGTTCGATTAGGTGTCTAAGCCATGACTTATAATTTGTATTTGTCTTGTTAATAGAAGCAAAGTCTATTTGGGTTGCCCTCATAGCATGAGGATTGATGTAGAAGTCAGTAAAGAGAAAGGTTGATTTATTAATTGTTTAATAAATCAATAAAAATAAATAAATAGTTTATTAATATATTAAAGTGATAATATATTAATTAGAAAGTATAATAATTAATTAGAAATTAATCTAGAATTAATTGGATTTAATTTAGTGATTAATTTAATTAATTAAAAGTGTAGGGACATGTTTGTATTTATTCAATAGTTGAATAACTGGCAAGCCAGTAGCCAGGGGCAAGTTGGCGCCAAATATGGAGGCTACTCCATAGTTGGCGAAAACCCTAATTAGGGTTTAGAAGCCTTGGTCCAAATGGTCAATAAGCTTGCCCATTAAGGAGGCTCCTCTAGGGTTTCAGCTGTAACCCTAGGAGGCTATAAAAGGAACCTCCTGGCTTCCCATTTTCTACGCCACCTCCTTCTCTCTAAAGTTACTCTGCTGTCTTCTCTCCTCCATTGCTTGGGTGTGACACCATTTGAGGCAGGACACTTGTGCTGCTAGCTTCTGGATCAAGAATCAAAGGTTGGTTCTTATGCTTTATACTTTAGAAATTATTATTGGCCTTTAGGTTTTATATTATATGTTCATAGAAGAAAACATAGATATTTATTAGGGTTGCATGTGAACTTAGGAATTTTATAGTTCATTGTTTGCTAGAAAACCCTTCAGTTTTATCAGAGCTGGCTTGTTTTCTTGTGAATTTGATATAACTGTTTATGTGTTCATGAGGATCATCGAAAATTGATCCTTGTGTGGCCAGGGTTTCTTGTTGGCAGCTAGGGTTTGGAAAACCCTAGCCTCCCTTCCTTTTCTGTGATTTTGCTTGTTGCCTTATAAGTAGGTTGTTATTTTTGGTAATTATTGGATAATTAAATAACTGGAATCCTACATCCCAAGCATACTATTTTCGAGATTAGGGGATGGGGATAGGAAATTAATTTGATTAATTTTGTGCTTCCCCATACTTGATTTAATTAGTTTAATTAAATTGTTTACTTAAAAGACCAATTAAATCACTTAAAGATTTAATTTAAAATTTTCGAATAATGAGCAATAATTTGCAAAAATTATATTAAAATTAAATCTAAAATATTTTAATAAGATTAAAATATATCTTATATATTTATGATTAAAAGTTAATTTTATATGTAAGATAAAATTGGTTAGTCTTACCGTTAGTAGGCCTCATTCACAAAATTGTCTTATAAAGAGGGTATAAGGCGACTGCCTATAAAATGGTAGTCTAATGGGTGTCCACTCTCACCCACCGCTCTCCTGGTCAGTCGAGTGTCGTTAGCCGAACGGGTTTGATAGAACCGCTAAGCCTCTTAAAAGTATAATGCTGTAATTAAAAGTACTAGAACTTTGAACAAAATCCCAATCTAGTTACTTTAGGTCAAAAATGTGAATTAGTTGCTAATCCATGAAGTTGCACATTGCACTTTGTGAAACATTGGTGGAGCGTGTGTGGTTAACCGGCACACCAATAGGGGTTCACAAAGAGTTGCAATGGGTTTCTCGATTTTACCGTTATTGATGGAGCGTGTGTGGTTAACCGGCACGTCAATTAGAGATGGTAATTGACTTC
Source organism: Cichorium intybus (assembly GCA_023525715.1). NCBI lineage: Eukaryota > Viridiplantae > Streptophyta > Magnoliopsida > Asterales > Asteraceae > Cichorium > Cichorium intybus. The sequence continues at coordinate 80,517,491 of CM042013.1, read as the reverse complement.
GAGAGTACCAAGCTAACTTGCATGGTTATTCACACCTGGTTTGTGATCCTCGGCATCCCAGTCACAAACAGTGGGGCACATCCGAGTCTAAACATGCCATTGAATAGTTCAATGTGTCTCAACAGATCTAGGAATTTCACAAGATGAAATTGATAAGTGTATTATCTACCTTAATGACCATTATGTTGTGATTACGACATCTCTCTTCACATCATAGTTGGTGTATTTTGGGTCCTAGCCTTAATAAATAATAAATTGGGTAATTATTTAAAAGGATTAATTAAACTAATAAATTCTGTTTATTGTAGATGTCTGAATCAAGTGTCTATTCTCCTCCCTCTCCTCCTTCACACATTTCTGAGAGTATCAGAATGCACCTGCCAAATATGGAAAAGCTGACTGGCCTTAGCTGTAAGGAATGGCTTCACAATTGGAGAATGGTTCTCGTTATTGCTCGTAAGCTTCATCTCACCGAGTATCCGATCCCGGTTCCACCGGAACAAGTCATCATAAAGAGTTCTTATGATAAGCATAACTTCTTAGTTGATGAATCCAAAAAGATTCGTGACCTCATGCTATTGACCATTGACCCCGAGTTCCGCAAGGATTTTGAATCCTTGGGGCTATATGAGTTAATGCAATCGGTTGAGGAAAGGTTCCAAAAACCAATTGAAGAGGAACGAGCTAGGATCTTCAAAAGGCTTGCAGAGTGCAAGCTAAAAGAAGGAAGTAGCATCGATTCGCATGTTCTTCAGATTGAAGCATATATATACGAATTGTATAAACTTGGTTATTCCATGAGTCAGGAAATGAGTGTTAACATTCTACTCGCTTCGCTGACTAGCAAGTACGATCTGTTCATTCAGGCGTATAGAAAGGAAGACCAGAAAAGGGCTTTTGTGGAAATGCGTCCACTATTGACTTTGTATGAGTCACTCTTGGATAGGCATAGCTCCAATAGTTCAGCTACTTCTGGATTGAGTCTAGTGAAAAGACACAGCAAGAAACGATCCAGATAGTCTGGAGATGTCTCAAACTGGGAATCCACAGAATCGGATACAGTCGAGGAAATATTGGAAGACGCTCCAAAGTAAAAATCTTTTGAAAGCTCAGGGAATCAGTAAGGTACGGGACTTTGGCGCATAGGAGCACATTTGGATTGGATTGCCAGCTCATGCAGCTTTGAAGTTTAGTTAGATATTAAAATCATGTTATTAGCTTATTAGATGCGTATGACATTGTCTATCATATAATACATCGTTCAAGGATTTTGTTTTAATAAAATTGTCGATTTTCTTTTAACACATGTTGTTCAAAATTATCCTTGATATGTTGTATGAATGTGTTGTATGCATGATTGGTAATAACTTGAATGATGATGCATCCAAAGTGTTTGGATCCAGGAATTGTGTCATTTATGATTGGTAATATAAATGTTATAAGAATCAATTCAACCAGAGGTCCAGTTGGACAGGACTTTGGAATCATTTGACTTAGAGTCTCATGATGAATTGAGTTCTTAATGTGTCAAGAAATGAATCAACCAAAGATCCAGTTGGACAGGACTTTGGAATCATTTGACTTAGAGTCAGATGATGATTTAGTTCTTTATAAAGCACATGTGGCAAGAAGTAAATCACCCAAAGATCCAGAGGATAGGATTTTGGAATCAGTTGACTTAGAGTCAACTGAAGATTGCAAGTCCTGGACAAAGTTAACAATGTCATTAGTTTGCATAAAGATGTAAATGAAATTGAGATTAGGAGCAACGGACACATCAGTTGCTGTGTATTGCTCGAATCTTCAAATAGAACACAATTGTTTGTACTTCACGATATTTGTCATTCGATATGACGAATATGGCTTCGCTTGTTAGAATAAGCGATTAAATTGAAACCTTAAACAGTTCAAGGACTTCAAAAGAAGTACAAGATTCACAGAACCTGAGTGACAACATAAACTGGGAAAATGTTTCACAGTTCATTCTCTTCCAAGAACATTAATAGTTATAATGTGTCTTAGGGAAGATAATGGAGCATTGGTCGAAACAGTTCGATCCTCGATGTATGAGATACATTGTCAATTAGTTTCCGATAAATTGAATACTAAACCAGTCAGACCATATAAACCGTATTCCAACCACATCCTAGACTAAGTAGGTCTTGAAGACATAGTCTGAAATGTAAAGCTGAGATTGTCCCACTTGCACATAGAAAGTCCATGGTCTTGCAGTGTTCATCCGAACCTCATGAGTAGCCTGAACCTGATCAGCATTGTCATTTCACTGGCTATCCCACTGTACCTGTAAAAGAAGAGCTCTTTTAAAGAACTCATGTTTTGAGGAAACAATGGGAGTTGAGACAGTCCTGAATGAGTTCTGGATTAGCCAAGTGAAAGAACCCTTAGTCATCACTAGGCTTATAGCAGAAATCAGATTTCTGTTTTAATACTGACATAATCTTCTCTTGACCAGTAGTTTTGATCACCATCATACGCAGTTATGATCGAGGTGACATACCATTTGGTGGTAAAACACTATAGTTGGTACGGATTAGCAATCCGACAACTTGGAAGCATTGGTGAGCCCGGTTGCTACCAATTAAGAGAACCTTAGAACGAGATACAGTCTATGTGACAGTATGATTGAGTTTACACCTGGTCTAAAAACCAGTGGGAGTAATTGAATCATCAAAAGAAAGCAACATGGATAGAAACATACCTTCAGAACATCTGGTTGAGTGAGACGATACTCAGAGTCAAGTAATTGATTTCGGGAGAAGCACTCTCAATAGAAGATGAAATCCTAAAGGATATTGCATGGCACATTGTAAGTCGTTAGTGGAGCGCGTGTGGATCACCAGTACACTAATAGGGACTGACAAAGAGTGTCCCAGTACAAAGGTACATGGGTACGGGATTACCCCACGAGCATCTCGCAAGAAAGGATATTCAGATTCTCAAAAATATGCCAAAGGATTAGATTTTGAGAAAGGGCTGAAAGATTTCCATTAAGATGTTAGAAAGGTTTAGATTCTCAAAATGTGCCAAAAGTTCTGGATTTTGTGAATAGTCCATAACCGTGTCAAAGCCAGTGGGAGTGTCGCTATTATCTGCTATCTCCATATGTGAGTTACATATTGTTTCTAGGAAACGTCTCTTTTCATTACAAATTGTAAAGACTTGGTGTTAAGAGACGGTTCGCTATGAAAGACTTAATAGAGATACGACATACTCAGGTGGTTGTAAATGTCTATGAGATAGATCGAAACTCTGCCAAGATGATCTTGATGATATTTAAGATGCATTGCCCTGGAAAGGAGTTTTCTATCATTACAAAGTTTGATGATTTGGCATGAGAGATATAAAGAAGGTGCAACATACTCATATAATCCATAGACATCTATCAGATAGATGTTATCATCAGTATAGACCTAGCCACAGTAAGCATGATCTTGGTAAGATTCAAGATGCATGAGAAAGAGTCTCCGAAAGGAGATAGTTATTGAAAGTCATGACACAAGGATTATAAGTAATCCTAAGATTCCAAAAGAGTTTGGAATAAGATTAGATCGAATTCTACGAGCTTATTGGATTGATCAAAAGTGCCATGAACCTGTCTTGATGACTTAATGCTCAGAGCATAGCGAGTCAGATTTAGGATATGACCTGTCTGGGAATACTTAATGGATTTTGTACATACGTGAAAAATCATTTGAAAATGATTGGATGAATGTTAATAATAATTTGAAAAGAGTTTCAAATAAGTAAAAGGACTTAATGGTTAAAGAACTTCGTTGGTATTCCGATGGAGCGCGTGTGGGTCACCGGCACATCGTAACACCTCGAAATAGTCTTAGGGTGCAGTCATGTAGACTAAAGATCCCAAGAACCATAGAAAGTCGCAGTACACAGAATGGAGATGTAAGTGAGAATGACAGTATATGACTAAATTGAGATATCATCGGATGAATGTCCGATTGGATAAAGTGTATCAATGTATGACATTTGGATACATAGAAAGAGTGAAAGGTCATATAGACATAGATACATAACATGAATTAAAAGTTTAAAAGGAATCTAGAAACCGATAATAGTTTTATGAAGAATCCGACTTGGTGATTACCTCGTGGAGACTTGGTAATAAGCATGAGTAGCCACCAGTCAGATTTTATGTTTCGATTTTGCATGTTTCACTTCCCGAATAATTTAATTATTCAAAGGTCCACAGTCGCTCATACTTTTAGGGAAGTAAGTGTGAACGAAGACTGTCATGAATTGGTTTGTAGATTGTTTAAGGAGTTAGACATTGCAGTAAGACTGCTACGACGTTCACGAGTACTTAGAAATAGAGATTTGAGTATTGGATAAACTCGCGCTCAATAGATTGCTTCATGGATTACATCACGAGCAATGTTGAGACGATAATATCCTATGATCTTGAGGCAGAGACATATGAGTTGAAAGTTGTGAGTCGGTTGTGCATTGATAATGTGTAAACGCATCGGTAACTCGATGTTATAAAACGCATTGTTGTGTGTGATTTTGACGAGTAAAAGACACAAGCATATGTGTCGAAGCTTATTCGTTCCTTGACCCTGATGGGAAATAGATATCTGTTGGCCTCTCGATGATTTTGAAGTTGACTAAAGTGCTGGCCAGCCTGGACTATATTGATGTGTTCAATTAGAAGTCCCAAAGTCTTAAGAAGAATCGGAAATCGAGAAACAGAGTATCGGACAGAGATTGATCTCAATCCTTGTCTCGGGTCTGAAAATATCTTGTTGGACGAAGGATCATATGATCACTTATCTATGGACAGAACTGACTGGGTCAGAGTTCGGCAGCAGTTTCTAGGAAGCTGTAGGTTGTTTATTAATTAGAAGATAAAATAAAGTCATAGACTTATCCAAGTGGGAGACTGTTGGATTAGGTGTCTAAGTCATGATTTATAATTTGCATTTGTCTTGTTAATAGAAGCAAAGTTCATTGGGTTGCCCTCATAGCAGGAGGATTGATGTAGAAGTCAGTAGAGAGAAAGGTTGATTTATTAATTGTTTAATAAATCAATAGAAATAAATAAATAGTTTATTAATATATTAAAGTGATAATATATAAATTAGATACTATAATAATTAATTAGAAATTAATCTAGAATTAATTGGATTTAATTTAGTGATTAATTTAATCAATTAAAAGTGCAGGGACTGGTTTGTATTGATTCAATAGTTGAATAACTGGGAAGCCAGTAGCCAGGGGCCAAGTTGGCGCCAAATATGGAGGCTACTCCATAGTTGGCGAAAACCCTAATTAGGGTTTAGAAGCCTTGGTCCAAATGGTCAATAGGCTTGCCCATTAAGGAGGCTCCTCTAGGGTTTCAGCTGTAACCCTAGGAGGGTATAAAAGGAACCTCCTGGCTTCCCATTTTCTGCACCACCTCCTTCTCTCTGAAGTTACTTTGCTGTCTTCTCTCCTCCATTGCTTAGGCGTGACACCATTTGAGGCAGGACACTTGTGCTGCTAGCTTCTGGATCAAGAATCAAAGGTTGGTTCTTCTGTTTTATACTTTAGAAATTATTGTTGGCCTTTAGGTTTTATATTATATGTTCATAGAAGAAAACATAGATCTTTCTTAGGGTTGCATGTGAACTTAGGAATTTTAAAGTTCATTGTTTGCTAGAAAACCCTTCATAATTATCACACATCTCCTTGTTGGTCCGAAGTCAATTTAATGTTTAAATGATTTTTACACTTATGATGTTAACAGAGACAAACATTCTTTGAAATAAATGATGTGACACCCCATTTCTACTTTTTGCAAATACTATGGTTTTTCGTATAAATACATGAATAAAAAAATACGGTTGATCAAAAACCGATAATTTAAATGCTTAAAACAGTGGGTGTACTAATTCATATAAAGCTAACCATAGTAAGCAAGAAAGGATTTAACCTTGAGTCCAATATAGGAGCTAACTTAAGCTCCACTCCAGCTAAACTTCATCCCATTGATAGCAACTTATATTGACCTGGAATACATGGCAAAACATAGAATACGTAAGACAAAAATTGTCTCGTGAGTTACATGAGTTTTAGACTCAAACCTTTAACTTCTTTTCCAATCTTTATATAAAACTTATGACATAAACATCTTTCAAAGTTTTAAAATATTATCATACCATAGTTCTTTATTCTTTTCAAAATCATTACATATCATACCTTGCATAATTATCTTCTTTCAAAACTTTATAATAGCAACATAATATAACTCTTTACTTCTCAAAAATCATTCTATGACATACTTTACGAAAATAACATCGTTCTTACTTTCTTTGACTGGTTTTATAAGCTTGCTGGATTTTTATACTTAGGGCTTTAATCACTATAAGTGATACCCCAAGTCTCTATGGCTAGAAAGAACGGATCAATCCTCACCATAGAAGTGCTGAGGCGATCTACTTCACGATGGAGCTTTTTCCCCAGTAGACCCCTTACCTAACCCGGGTAGGTTGGAACATAGTTCCCTTACTAACGCTGGTTGCTACAATTACCAGTCATACAAAAAAACTTGCTGCTTACTTGAACATTTCCCATAAACATATAACTTGTGGCTAGATGCCAAACTACATCATTTTATGTCTTTATGGCTAAAATGCCAAATACATAACTTTCGTTTCAAATAAATCATATGTTCAAAACATGTCTTTATAACATTTTAGGCCTAATGCCAAATCATACTTTCCAAACATCTTGTGGCTATACGCCCTTTCATACTTGAAAACATATACAATTTGTAACCAAAACATACTTCTTAAACATTTTATGGCTATATGCCTATCCATACTTTCAAACATATATAACTTGTATTAAAAATATACTTTCACATATTTGGTTCATAGACCAAAACATACTTTCACATAATTGGCTCATAGACCAAAACATAACTTCAAATATAACATTATACTTTCACAAACGAGTTAGAGATAATACTCTTGCATATAATTTCACATATAGAAATTTTATAAGAAATCTTGAAAATACTTACTTGCCATGTATCCCAGAATGGGTAAAAATACTGCATGTACTCACCTCATGTATTGCTAGAAGATTGACTACACGTTCCTTGTATTCATACTCTTTTGTGATTAAATAATCACTTGGCATGAACCTATAATTAACATGTTATAAATTAGCATTCATGCTAACTGATTTTATAACTCATTAGAGTCCTTATTTTACCAATATAGGTCATAACAAGTCTATAACTTTTAAATGACCAACTTTAGTTAAGTTGTATTTTATACGTATTTTGCTACAGTACCCTCGAGGGGTCGTATTTCGGTTCCGACAATTTTCCATGAAGTTTTGGTCCATAATAGACCTATGTTTAAAATTTGAGGTCAATCGGACAAGTGTAGCATCAAGTTTCAAAAATGAACTAAGCCTTTGCTTACCCTTAACAGAGAGCAGGAGAAACTTGGTCTTTTTTTCCCAGGCACGGGATCGCGACCCGATCCTAAGGGGGATCGCGACCCGATCTCGTCTGGTGAGACCAGATGCTCCATTTTTATGCTACAAATTACCATTTTCCCTTATTAAGCCCTTAATTCACGTCTTAATCAATAAGGTTTGTTCCAAGACCAAAACCATTCATTTACTTCAAGTTTTTAACCATAAAAATCATGGATTTCAATTATTTTTAAACATTCCCGTTTTTGCATTTTTGATTCAAAAACCGAAATTGTCCAATATTAAGCACTTCTACTGATTTATTTCAACAATTACCACATATGGAATTCATTAAAACCCCTTAGAATTAATTTGATCATTTAAAATTGATTTCTAAGGCTTTTGAACAAAATTTCAATTTTTCAACAATAGCAACATACTTTGATGATTTTAAGATATGTTCTTAATACTTGACTTAATTGGTTTAGGGTCATATCTAGGCCCTAAATACCAACTTACACTTAGTTTTTAAACTTCAAAAATCATCAAACCTTCTTTAAAATATGGAAAATTCTTCCGAAAACACCATTTTTCACCAAAAATCGTTTTATGGAAATTTAAGGTTTGAAACTGATTTCTTACTTCACTTATGACCATTTTGGCTTACCAAAATCATTAGAATCATTTGAAATCAGTTCCAACTCATAAACCCATTTCTAGGGTTCATGGGTTAAAAAACCCATTTCATCATCTTTGCATCAAAGCTTCAATTCCTTTGAATTAATAACTACTACATGTTTCTTTCACCTTTTCTAACAGATTAGATTCATCAAAACCACCTAAACATACGAACCCGTGGCTTAGGGTTCTTGAGCAAAAATCACCATTTCTTGATTTTTAACATATTCAACTACTAAAACATGTTAAATGGATGATTTTGAGCAAGATGAGTTCGTTGGAACTATAATCTCTTGAAAATCAGAAGTTAAGGTTCAACTCTCGTTCAAGATTTTAAGCTTAAAACAAAGAAACCTTACCTCTTGAAGCTTGGAAATCACAATTTCCAAGTGATATCTTCAATTTCTTGTAAGATAATCAAAGCTCCTTCTCCTCCCGAGCTCTCTCTCGTGTTCTTTGGCTCTATCTCTCGTTCTCTCTAGACTCTTCTGAATTTATGAGGATTAATGAGATATTTTCTCATTTTTATATTTTCCATATTTACAGTTTTGGTCCCTGAACTTTCATTCCTTGGACTTTTGACACAAATATTAAATTTGGCCACATGAAGCTAAAATTCTTATATTTTTGGTCCAAACTAGAATTATACTTTTATAATAATTCTTGTATATGGTCAAATGACCAAATTACCCTTCTCATGGTAAAAGTAACCAAATTACCCTCTTTTACTAGAATTAACTTTCAATTACTTATCACCATTATTTGGTGTCAAAATTTTTATTTCATTACATATTAACTCAAAAAATCATATTTTCCTTACTTAAAAGTCATTTGGATGTTAAATGACCATTTTGCCCTTTTCTCATCATCTTTTTCCAAAATTTTGGTATTTTACCACATTTCTAAGTAATTTATTTTAAAACTTTCAAAATATTTTTGGTCTTTTCTTTACGTATTTTCTCGAATATAAATTCGGAATCATCGCACAATTACTAAAAGGAAATCACTTCCCACTCCTTTTCAAATGTTCTCCGCCAAAGTTGGTTTCTAGTAGATACTTTCTTTTTACCAACACATAATCATATTATTCATTATTTTATGTTTTAATCTTTTCTTCTTTGGTTGTTTTTTTGAGTCTTTAATCAGCTCTTAGCGATTCCTGCTTTTAATCCTTTATAGAGGATTAACATAATCTCTTTAAAAGTTTATATCTTCCCAATTAACCAAAATATCATTTTGGTCATTTTATCTGTTTTCTCAACCTTTTAGTCATTCATTCATATTTCATACTCTACATTCTAGTTACTTTCCTTTCTACCTCATTTCATTTATATACAATCTCTTAGTAAACTTATTTTACAAAATAGTATCATACTTCAATACTTTTTATCATAAATAGCAATCTACTTTATAATTCTTCTCATATCTTTACTAAAACAAGTGAGATTATACTCACAGCATTCTTTACTTGTAAAAATTCCAAATACCATTAAACATAATTATATATGTTTCATATTTATATAAATTCATAATTACACAAAATCTTTTCCTTGTATAAATTTTGTCCCTTAATGGACATTTTACTTAAGCAATCTTTTCATTTTCACTTAATATTGCTTGATTATTTTCACTCTTCTCTTCTTATCATTCCTTTACTCATTCGTTACTTCCTAGATAATCCACTGTTATTTCTTCTTTACAGAAGTTTTACAACATCTTATTTTATTTTTCTTACATTTGTTTTTAAATCTTATAAACTTCAGTTTATTCTTCTTTATCTCTATTACCCACTACTGACTCATTACCATTTATAAAGGATGTATTTTCCTCCTTCTTGTTACACTTTACATTCTTACTTTTCTGATTGGGACAGAATCTGTCGAATCATCATATTGTTCACGAGAATCTACTTATCTCGTGCTGAAAGTGCTGAAACGATGTTCCGCTTTTTATTTTATCAATTAGACATCATTAACTTTCTTTCTATGTATAATACACCATACTTAACCTTATAAACTTGTACAATTTTACTGTTGAAGTTGATCTATTATTTCAGTCAACTTCCTTCTCAATTCACACCTTTAAGGAAAAATCATTTCTATTACATTTTTTTCATCTTCTTATGTATTCCATATACCCTTCTCATATTATTATTTACGTTTTAGTATTTCTTTGCCAATTCTTATTTCTCACATTAGTGCTTAGTTTAACACCTGATCTTCTGCTTACTCTTTCCTCACGGTATCAAAATTGTTTACCATAATTGATTCGAAATATGTTTTTCTTCAATTCACTTATGGGACTTCATACATGTTGCATACGATAATTCACATTCCCATACTTACTTCACTTTTCATAATACTATTATATTGTGGTGTATTTATGTTTTACAAACCACATTCGTTAACTTCTTGTCATATTCCTACAAGTTTTTAATCGCATAATATCACATATGTATATACTTGATTCTCTTTTGGTTTAGAAACTCAACTAGGTATTTTTAACATTTTCGTCCCACGACGAATTCTTGACATAACCCTCAATCACCATTACCTCTCGTTACTCTTTACTTTTACATCTTTTATCATTTCTGTTATGTGTTATAAGGCTACATGCCTAACACATTATGCTATTCTTTCGTTTAAACTCCACTTCTTTACACTATATATTTCTTTACAACATTATATATTTCATATACAACTTACTTCTTATGTATCTTTAGGTGATACACAATTGCCATTTATTTTCTCGTCATCTTTCGTTCTTTTGTATTTCGAGGCATTATGCCCAATACATTATTTTACTCTTTTGCTTTATACCTTATAGTATTCTAATTAGAATACTATTTCATAACCACTTTTATACTTTTGTACATCATATTTATATATCCCAAAACTTACTCATGATTTTACATTTATAAACACATGTAAACATACATACACTTCTTTGTATTTCATGGCTACTAGCCATGTACTGACCATTTCTCACAATTTTTGGATTCCTTTACCCATCATTTCTATTCTGAAGTAGTAACTTCTTGTCTGTTTACTATCGTTCTTATCTTATCTTTGATTTTTCCTCTAATGTAGGTTTAGACGTTTAATATTGTTCTTTACTTCGTATTGATTATTACCTTTAGTAATTTTCCTTACATACTTATAGTTTTCTTCCATTATCATACATCATTATACTCTTTCATTACTGGTATTTCTTCTTTTATTTCATTCATTTGGTTGCGGAACTTAATTCCTGGCAACCACTATCTTATCATCATTTGTTTCACCTTTAATTTCTTGCCTAACATTTATTTAGGCATTCAACCTTTATTTCTCGATTCACATTCATTTTATCACATTACATTAATACATTTTGCTTAAAATATCATAATCTTTAACAATTTACCATTTATCATTCTTTTAAGGAAAATTTGAAATTTTAATGGTCATGCCCGAGGCACACCACCAGCTTGCATTAAACTCTTCTTTACCATTCTTTTATTTTTTTTACAATTCTATGTACTATCAATATACTCTGCTTAAAATTTTCATTCTTCATGTAAGAGACTTACAACTCCTATATAGGTAATCAATACCCATAATTCCTCTTTAAATTACTCTTATTCATACTTTCTCTCGCCTTGACAGGCATATATTTTAATATCTTTCAATCTGTCTAAAATATTAATTATCACATTATTTCTTTTACTTTACCATACTAAGTGGTATATATCCACTGCATTATCTTTTAATACTCATAATTTTTTACTGGTTGTTATTACATAGTCATATAATTCCTATGTTTTTTTTACTACTCTCTTCAAGACCTTACCCACCAGAGTACCATAATTCCTTTGCGATTCCACCAGCCTCAATACATATCCTGTGATTATGATAATACAGGCCCATATTACCATAACCACCTATACATATTGATTATGTTGTTACCATAAGGTTTCATGGGACACTGGTTCCTTTAACATATAACACCATTATAAATACATGGTGATCAATACTGAAAATCTTTCTACTTTATAACATAGCCTTTAGTAAATATGGACAGTTACGGAAAATATCTTATAATTTTCCTAACGGTCAAATTTTTGCTTACTCTAAACGTTAGCTTAACACTTCTTAGTGTTATATATCTACATATTTTACATAATGCATAATGTCTTAATCATTTAAGACATCATATAACATACTTTCATAAACTAACATTTTTTTATAGCATGAGTTTAAGCCTAGGAGTGGAACAAGCCAATCCTAATTCGCTTAAACTATGGCTCTGATACCAACTTGTGACACCCCATTTCTACTATTTGCAAATACTATGGTTTTTCGTATAATTACATGAATACAAAAATACGGTTGATCAAAAACCGATAATTTAAATGCTTAAAACAGTGGGTGTACAAATTCATATCAAGCTAACCATAGTAAGCAAGAAAGGATTTAACCTTGAGTCCAATATAGGAGCTAACTTAAGCTCCACTCCAGCTAAACTTCATCCCATTGATAGCAACTTATATTGACCTGGAATACATGACAAAACATAGAATACGTAAGACAAAAATTGTCTCGTGAGTTACATGAGTTTTAGACTCAAACCTTTAACTTCTTTTCCAATCTTTATATAAAACTTATGACATAAACATCTTTCAAAGTTTTAAAATATTATCATACCATAGTTCTTTATTCTTTTCAAAATCATTACATATCATACCTTGCATAATTATCTTCTTTCAAAACTTTATAATAGCAACATAATATAACTCTTTACTTCTCAAAAATCATTCTATGACATACTTTACGAAAATAACATCGTTTTTACTTTCTTTGACTGGTTTTATAAGCTTGCTGGATTTTTATACTTAGGGCTTTAATCACTATAAGTGATACCCCAAGTCTCTATGGCTAGAAAGAACGGATCAATCCTCACCATAGAAGTGCTGAGGCGATCTACTTCGTGATGGGGCTTTTTCCCCAGTAGACCCCTTACCTAACCCGAGTAGGTTGGAACATAGTTCCCTTACTAACGCTGGTTGCTACAATTACCAGTCATACAAAAAAACTTGCTGCTTACTTGAACATTTCCCATAAACATATAACTTGTGGCTAGATGCCAAACTACATCATTTTATGTCTTTATGGCTAAAATGCCAAATACATAACTTTCGTTTCACATAAATCATATGTTCAAAACATGTCTTTATAACATTTTAGGCCTAATGCCAAATCATACTTTCCAAACATCTTGTGGCTATACGCCCTTTCATACTTGAAAACATATACAATTTGTAACCAAAACATACTTCTTAAACATTTTATGGCTATATGCCTATCCATACTTTCAAACATATATAACTTGTATTAAAAATATACTTTCACATATTTGGTTCATAGACCAAAACATACTTTCACATAATTGGCTCATAGACCAAAACATAACTTCAAATATAACATTATACTTTCACAAACGAGTTAGAGATAATACTCTTGCATATAATTTCACATATAGAAATTTTATAAGAAATCTTGAAAATACTTACTTGCCATGTACCCCAGAATGGGTAAAAATACTACATGTACTCACCTCATGTATTGCTAGAAGATTGACTACACGTTCCTTGTATTCATACTCTTTTGTGATTAAATAATCACTTGGCATGAACCTATAATTAACATGTTATAAATTAGCATTCATGCTAACTGATTTTATAACTCATTAGAGTCCTTATTTTACCAATATAGGTCATAACAAGTCTATAACTTTTAAATGACCAACTTTAGTTAAGTTGTATTTTATACGTATTTTGCTACAGTACCCTCGAGGGGTCGTATTTCGGTGCGGACAATTTTCCATGAAGTTTTGGTCCATAATAGACCTATGTTTAAAATTTGAGGTCAATCGGACAAGTGTAGCATCAAGTTTCAAAAATGAACTAAGCCTTTGCTTACCCTTAACAGAGAGCAGGAGAAACTTGGTCTTTTTTTCCCAGGCGCGGGATCGCGACCCGATCCTAAGGGGGATCGCGACCCGATCTCGTCTGGTGCGACCAAATGCTCCATTTTTATGCTACAAATTACCATTTTCCCTTATTAAGCCCTTAATTCACGTCTTAATCAATAAGGTTTGTTCCAAGACCAAAACCATTCATTTACTTCAAGTTTTTAACCATAAAAATCATGGATTTCAATTATTTTTCAAACATTCCCGTTTTTGCATTTTTGATTCAAAAACCGAAATTGTCCAATATTAAGCACTTCTACTGATTTATTTCAACAATTACCACATATGGAATTCATTAAAACCCCTTAGAATTAATTTGATCATTTAAAATTGATTTCTAAGGCTTTTGAACAAAATTCCAATTTTTCAACAATAGCAACATACTTTGATGATTTTAAGATATGTTCTTAATACTTGACTTAATTGGTTTAGGGTCATATCTAGGCCCTAAATACCAACTTACACTTAGTTTTTAAACTTCAAAAATCATCAAACCTTCTTTAAAATCTGGAAAATTCTTCCGAAAACACCATTTTTCACCAAAAATCGTTTTATGGAAATTTAAGGTTTTAAACTGATTTCTTACTTCACTTATGACATTTTTGGCTTAACAAAATCATTAGAATCATTTGAAATCAGTTCCAACTCATAAACCCATTTCTAGGGTTCATGGGTTAAAAAACCCATTTCATCATCTTTGCATCAAAGCTTCAATTCCTTTGAATTAATAACTACTACATGTTTCTTTCACCTTTTCTAACACATTAGATTCATCAAAACCACCTAAACATACGAACCCGTGGCTTAGGGTTCTTGAGCAAAAATCACCATTTCTTGATTTTTAACATATTCAACTACTAGAACATGTTAAATGGATGATTTTGAGCATGATGAGTTCGTTGGAACTATAATCTCTTGAAAATCAGAAGTTAAGGTTCAACTCTCGTTCAAGATTTTAAGCTTAAAACAAAGAAACCTTACCTCTTGAAGCTTGGAAATCACAATTTCCAAGTGATATCTTCAATTTCTTGTAAGATAATCAAAGCTCCTTCTCCTCCCGAGCTCTCTCTCATGTTCTCTGGCTCTATCTCTCGTTCTCTCTAGACTCTTCTGAATTTATGAGGATTAATGAGATATTTTCTCATTTTTATATTTTCCATATTTACAGTTTTAGTCCCTGAACTTTCATTCCTTGGACTTTTGACACAAATATTAAATTTGGCCACATGAAGCTAAAATTCTTACATTTTTGGTCCAAACTAGAATTATACTTTTATAATAATTCTTGTATATGGTCAAATGACCAAATTACCCTTCTCATGGTAAAAGTAACCAAATTACCATCTTTTACTAGAATTAACTTTCAATTACTTATCATCATTATTTGGTGTCAAAATTTTTATTTCATTACATATTAACTCAAAAAATCATATTTTCCTTACTTAAAAGTCATTTGGATGTCAAATGACCATTTTGCCCTTTTCTCATCATCTTTTTCCAAAATTTTGGTATTTTACCACATTTCTAAGTAATTTATTTTAAAACTTTCAAAATATTTTTGGTCTTTTCTTTACGTATTTTCTCGAATATAAATTCGAGATTTTTGGGTCGTTACAAATGAGAGTTAACATTTAAACCATGATGGAGAAAATCTCGCAAAAAAGATATGACGGTTGCAATTTGCCTTTTTCAAAATGATCATGACTGACAAAGGACGTTTCCGTTTTTGCAGGGTTAGTGGAATGTTGAAGGTTGACGTGGCAAATTATCAGTGGACCTTTCAAACACACGCATTAAATAGCCTTGGGACCACAATCAGTATAAATACTAGGCGTATCGTCTATTCAAACCTTTACGCACACAATTGACTCTCCTCTTCTCTGCAAATTTCTCTCAGGAACCCTCATTGTTCTTCATAATCTCCAATCGATCATCCATCAATGGCTGCTGTTGAAGAATCTTCCCAAAACACTGAAGTTATGTCGATTCCCGTTCTGAAGAATCAATAGGCAAACTTGTTTCTCCGTAGTGATCTCAAACACTATCCCCAACCCATTGTTGCCTTGGTCAAATGCCTCAAGAAATCGATTCTTGGTCATGATTTGACCTATACACCTTCCATCCCAACTACTCTCATTCAAAGAGCACATTACACCTCTAATGCTCTGTTGAACATAGAAAACAATGTCAAAGCGGTACATTATGAAGCAGTCAATGCAAATGGCCACATTAAGAGAGTCCAACTACAAAGAACTTATTTGCAAATGCCCTGCATCTTCCCAACTTTGATTCAACGGACATAGTTTTCCCGACTGTTAAGCAACTTGTCAATATGTTCAATGAAATGGGCTACGAACCACAACTTGAACGTATCAGCACCTTCAAAAAGAAATATATTCCTGAACGTTGGAGGTATTTCTTTGGGGTGTTTTTGAGATGTCTCTCGGGGAGAACATCATGCCAATACTATGCTAGCCAAACCTTCTTGAGCCTTTTGTATGAAATTTACTACGAAGTCAAGGTCGATTTCACTTCAATCTTGTGGACTGACTTCTGATCACACATCAATCACTCAGCAAAGGGGACTGAAATCTCCAATGCTAGGTTCTGGGCCATGGTAGTTCACGACCACTACCAACGAGCAGGTATTGTCTATGACCCTTCTCTTCCTAAAATGAGGTACACACACATCACAGTTCCTACTGTGGATGAACATCCAACTGGCTTCTGTGCCCAAATTCCTCATAACATGCTAGCAAAAGTTTCTTTGGATGTGGATGAAGTGAATGTTTATCGCTCCACTTTAACCATGCCATACCCTGTTCGAGAACTCACTCAAGCAGTTCAAACTAATGTTCCTGTAAAGCCCAAAGGAATGAAGAAGGCGACAGGAGGACCCAGTGGTCCGAAGAATGTAAGGAAGAGGAAGGCTTCGGATAAAACCCCTGTCAAACGCACCCAACCGAAGCAGACAAAGAAACAAGTGGTTGTAGATGAGTCTTCGGAGTCAAATAGAACTCCCTCAGCAACCATTCAAGAAGAAGAACAGGAAGAACATCAGTCCTCCCCAATCCAAGACACAAGACCACCCTCTCCACCAACAACCACAACACCACCTTCTCCACCACCAACTACAGCTCCACAAACCTCCACCGTCGACACAGAAACAATAACCTCAACTCTTCCCTTAACCTCTACAATACATACAACATCTTTGGATGCTCCTCCTAAATCGACCTCCACTGAAACACCTCCAGTCTATACCACTCAAACCTCCGAACCCATGATATCCACCATGGAAAACCCAACATTCTCAGCTCCTTAAACATCTGAACCAATCATCACCTCATCTGACCCAATGTTAAATATCCCTTCTTCTGGTCTGGATACATCACTTCCTAATTATCCTTTCCAAGAAGACTTTGACTTTGAAACCACCTTACTATCAAAACCACCTTCCGTAGAAGAGACTATGGCTGCCTTTCACGTGGCACCAATAATGATAGAAGAAATAGATGATGACAACTTGGATGATGGGGATTTCATTTTTGTTAAACAATACAAAACTCTCAACCGCAAGCTAGATGCTCTTCTCCAAACATATATTGGCTTTGATCCTTCAAAGAAACATGAGGGAAGTGTTGAAGAATAGATAGGTGAAGCAAAGAAATCCTTGACCAAAAAGATAGATGAATTGGTCAAGGGCTCCGAAAAAAGAATGATGGATCAACAAGTCCATATTCAAAGCATCTTTGAAGGAAAGTTCAACAATGCGGTTGAACAAGTAGAGGAGAGGCATAGGCTCCTTAAGGAGCAAACAGAAAAGAGAATTGATGCTCTGGTTAAGAGAATGGAGTCATCAAACTCCAAAGTGATGAAGAGCCTAAATGAACTTCGTGCCGAAACAAAATCCTTCAACTCCCATTATCAGACCAATTTTGAAAAACAACTGTCTGATGCCACAAGAGGATTGAAGAGCTGACCGCTGAACAGTCAAAATCCACAGTGGCTGTTTTCGCAGAAGAACTCAAAAAGACCAACACAACTATCACTTCGGATATTGTTGAAAAGCTGAAGAACACTCTTCAGCCAATGATCAACGTTGCCATCAAAATGGAATGCACCCAAGCTGCCAAATCGAGACCCCTAGGGATTGCTCAGGGTGAACCACAGGTTCAACCCTCACAAGGGGGAGAATCCGAAGCTTCAGGGTCTCGTGCTTTGAACACAACAACCACCGAACCAAAAACAACCTATCAACCCACTTCCTTGGGCAGACCAGACTTCATACCACCAATCTTATCCAAAGCTGGTCCGACCTTTAGTACTTCAACATCAACAGAAGCAGACGGTTCTGGTACAAAGCCTGAAGTCAAAGAATTAAGGATTGCTCCTCATATGGAGCAAGTTCATAAAGAAATAGAGGAAGAATACAACAAGATGCTCGTGGTCAATAAGATTGCCAATGAAAACCAAACCTGGACTACTTAATTGATTACAACATTTGGTTTTACAGATTTCCGAGTATTCAACAGGCTTCCTCTCCAAAGATTTGACACAAAAACTTCTGTTAATCGACAACTGGACTTACCCTACAATCCAAAAACCTTTGCTTTTCTTCAATTTGCAAGAGATGTACCGAAAGAACAACTGACGGCTTTCAAGAAAAGAAAGGTTGCTTTCCACGCAAAATATATCAAGGCTCCAAATTATGTATGGAGTGATAAGAAAATCATGAAGATCATTTCCATCAAGGAAGGAGAAATGTACGAGGGATTTCATAACATTGAATTCTTCGTACTTCGGGGCACTAAAGAAGATGATTCAAGATTTACTATAGCAGACTTCCCAATCATGAATCCAACTGATTTCACAGTACTTCTTAATCTGTTGAATAACTCTCCTGGAAATGAAGCCGAATCAATGATGGTCTTCGGAGCTGCAAAGAACCACGTCTCTTCCTTCTTCCGAAACTATCTTCTCAGATTTGCCAAATTCGA
This sequence comes from Cichorium intybus, assembly GCA_023525715.1. Classification (NCBI taxonomy): domain Eukaryota; kingdom Viridiplantae; phylum Streptophyta; class Magnoliopsida; order Asterales; family Asteraceae; genus Cichorium; species Cichorium intybus. Next base: position 80,498,358 of record CM042013.1, on the reverse strand, counting down.
CATCGAAGTGGCAGATCTCTTCGGACAGTATCTTGTGCCTCCACCAACTACTATTGAAAACTTTGATCATTTGAAAGTCGGGAAGATTGTGGAAAAGCCCTGGGGCGTTGTGTTTAAGGGACTATCTAGTGATAAAGAAACAGTGACTACACAATTTTTTGAAATCGACTACACGGGTCTTTACCCTTCGGAATCAATTACCCAAGTCTTGGCTTTGGTGAACAATTGTTTTGTGAATCACTGGGAAGAGAAGAAGAAGGTTAGAGAACACCTCAACTGGTGGCTTACTGTGAGGTATGCCTTAAGACAGGCATTCAAGAAAAACTTCCAAAGATAGGCTTCGGATGCACTTCACGCAAAGGGGGAGATTGTTGAGTTATGTTTGTGCTGAGGTGCTCCTCTATCCGAAGTCTACAAGAATAAGAATAAGAAGACCCCAAAGCCTGAAGACTCCGAAGGGTTCATCCTAGAGGATCCGAAGGTTTAACCGTAATAACTTTTGAAGGCAGGCGTGTTCAGCAGACTACGTGTTGCGTGAAACTGTATTCCTATTGGATAGTACACTGATAGGATATTCCTTGATTTTGTTTGTACTATCGTTATCTCTGATTATGTATAAATATCAAAGATACATTACCGTGTCGGGTGTGAGTTTTATCCACCTGTCTTGTAAAACCCTAATAAGATAAATCAAAGCATTCGACACAAGTTATCCATCTCTTATCGTGTTCTTGAGTGTTCTTCATATAATTGTGTGTTTTGATAAGCTTACATAAATTCAATTCATCTTTATACTTGTTATATTCTACTGTTAGATTGAATTCAAGACCCAACAGTTTCTACCAAAATGCTGACATTTAACACGGGTTGTGTCAGGCTAATGTTTGGAAAAATGAATTTCTAACCGACAGTTTACTTTGTATCTCGATCAAATTCAAACAAGTGTGTACTCCATACCTTCCTTACTTGTTTAATATTTGTTAAGATCACATTTGGTCAACAAAATTAATCCATTACACTTAAATACATATTGGTAATTTACAAATCACCAACAAGGTACACGACGGAACGAGGAGGCTGCTCGACTGTAGAGCTAGGAGGTGGAAGCACCACCGGGGATCGCTTTTCTACCGCCAGAGCTAATAAATGCTAACAAACGCTTGGATCCAATAGAGGAAAAGGTGGCCGGAGAATGGCTGGGGCAATGCATCGTCGTGGGGAAGATGGGCGAACCCCGTCTTTCAGAAAGGAAGTTTCTGCCAGAAAGTGCAACCACCGTAGAAGAAAGAGGCTCCGGCGACCTTACGAACGGGAATCATTGGTCGGTGATGCACAAGTGGAAGTATCCCCAAACTTATTTCGTTCCGATTTTTCCTGATTTAGAATTAGTTTTATTGTTGTGCTACTATGTGTTAGCGGACTTCAGCTTAAATCACAAAAATTGGACTCTTAATTGAAATCAGATCTGGACCGGTTCTTCTTCCTTTGGAGTTTGGATTCTCACCTAATGGACCAGTATGTTCATGTTGGTGGGCTAGCTAGTGGACTAGTGTGAAACATGCATTTTAGATCTCTCTTTTAAGATTTTTGGTGTATAAATTAAGTAATTAAAATCGAAATTGGTTTTAATTTATTTATAATTTCCAATGGTTTATTTCAACAAATCAATCATTTACTTAAAATATTATTTTATTTCATATAAACACATATTAGACCTATTATTAAAAATAATAGGGATTTTAAGATGAGGTTTAAGTCGCTCAAAGACATTTTTTAAATGCACATGACTTTTGGGTAAAACATTGGTTGTTGAGCGATGTATGCAAAGAGCACAAAACTTATCAAAATAGTCTGACAGGTTGTCATTTCCTTAAACACGTGCATTTACCTTCATGTAAAAATTTAAAACAATATACATATGTAGTTTTTCATACGTTTATTTTGAATCAGACAATACGTCCAAAGTAGATTTAGCCAAAACATAACTAGCATAAATGTTTTAAAAAACTGAAGCTAGTGGCCAAGATTGAACAACAACATCGACACGATCCGATAGTTGATCCCTTTGCTAATTATTAGTAGGTTTAGGATAAGAACCAATAACAAAACCTAACTCATTACGCACGCACCCTAAGAGCTAATTCAGTAGACTAGCACAAGACTTATAGTTAATGGTTCCCTACAGTTTCAAACATATAATAGATATAGTACTCAGATCACTAAGAAAGAGAATAATATCATTAGGGTCAACCTGATTAGGTTTAGTAGGGCTAGTAGATTCACCAGGAGCCATAATAAAAAATCACACATAGTTAATCGAACGCAGAATTACACATTAGATGCCAAGTGCCAACCTTAAAAACAAGCAATTGTCTTGCCAGGTTTCTTAGCTCTTATGAGGCGGTGTAAAGTACGAACTGAAATTCAAATGAAGTAGGCAAATGAGTAACCCTGCTTGAATAAGAGCAAATAAGCTCATGCAAGCATACAGTGCGCCCTACTATAGGCCAAGAGGAGTGGCATGACAAGTGATTGGCAGGACTACCTTGCTTCATATAGAAAAGTAAGAAACAACTTAAAGAGGATCTTCGAGTTCCAAGCTAGAGTGCCAATCAGCAATTTGCAGAAGTGACAATCGGTCAGGAAGGATATACCTAAACACAGATAATTGACACCAAAGAACCACAAGTTAATCAAATATCAAAGAGATAGGAGATTAATGAAAGAGAATTAGGGTTTCCAGATATTAGAGTTTCCAGAATATTAGGATTTCTAGAAAATTAGGGTTTCAAAATATTATATTTTTAATTTAAAACCCAAGATCACCAAGGGGAAAACAAATATTTAGAGAATATATTATAAATATGACATTATTAAAAACTTCTATACAAAGAAAAAATTAGGGTTTCTTCAGATCAGAAAATTAGGGTTTCTTCAACCAAAAATAGTATAAGATTCGTTTAAAGAAACAGTGTAAACTAGAATCATTATTTTCTTTGATACCAACTTGAAAACAATAAAGATATTTCAAACATAAAATTAGTCGAATGATTAATATAAAAAACAGTTTTCAAACACAAGTTTTTAAACAAAAAACTTGAAACATACGACGATAAAAGAATTGTCGTGGCCACAAGATTACAAAGAGTAAGCTTGTAGGATCAAACATACTCTCAACACAAAAGAACATCTTAACAAGACGAAACCCTAACATGGTCATAAAATGAGAGAGTAACAAGTGAAAAATGAGCTGATCTACTTACAAATGACACAACCTTTTTGGCTTATATACACCGAGTATAACCTGTATCACCAGAATGTGTCAAGATGATTCTTGTAAGACCCGTTTCTGGAAATAAGTTTAAGTTTTAAATGAACAAGTTCTGAATGAAGTTAAGGTATTTTCGCCCTTAGCGGCACCATCACATACGTGATCGCGATGCGAGGAGAATGACTCTTTATGATGCGAGGGAGGGTTTTCAATGATACGAGGAGAATGACTCTTTATGATGCGACAGGATGTGTATAACGACAAGATGCACCGCAATGGCTGAAACCCTACATCTCGAGTTTTGAACCATATATAAGACATCAAGCCCTAGACTAGTGTAAGTCAAACTTGTATATGATAATGAAAGAAACAGGAACAAGAGAACAATGAAGAAGGTGATATAGGGTAAACTTTTCTCTCAACTTCTATGTACCAAATGATTACAGAATGTTACCTACTTAAACAAAGAAAACGTCAACAAAATAGGAACCAACTCCCAGTATTTACCTAAGCATAAAACTAGAAATTAATTCGCCAACATGGCCTTGATTTGGTTAAATAAAAACATGCAGGACAAATTAAAAACAAATAGCTGAATTTCTGAATTAAGCTAACAACTAGCCCCCTTTCATCAACTTTTTCCCCCTCTATGAACCCTATATTGAGCCTTTGTCAATTGTGTTTGATTTCTAGCTCCATTATTGCTTTGAGGTGTGGCTTGAAGAAGAAGAGAATAGGTGGTGCAAGGGAGAGATTCTCATACAATTTCCAACCTCCATTTCACATGTTGGACTCATGTAGTTAAGAGTATTTCTGTTTAATGCCTTCTTATGTTTAATTATGTGAATCAGGAGTGTTTTATGGTGTTTTGGTCCAATTATGAAATGTTTATGGAGTTTGGGGAAACTCTAGGTTAGCAAACTCGTTTTAGTTCCACTATAAGAAAAAATCGATATAACTATGGAAAATTTAAGTGGCAAAAAGTTGAAATTTCGTATCTAAACATGAATAGCTACAGAATTTGCTATGGAATTCAAAAATCAAGGTCCATAGCAATTTTACTGGTAACAAACTCTTTTGCTACAAAATTTTTACTTCCGTAGCAATTTTCCTACAGATTTATTCTGTAGCAAATAGTTTCGGTAGCAAACTCCAAAGTTGTAATTAAGTAACAAATTCTGGAGCCATATTTTCATAGCGAATTTCGTAGTCGTAATTCCATAGCAAATTTCATAACTGTATTTTCGTAGAAAATTCCGTACCCATATCTACGTAGCAACTTTCGTAGCCGTATCTCCGTAGTAGATTTCATCGTCGTATGTCCGTAGCAAATTTCATATCCGTATATCCGTAGCAACTTCCGTAGCCGTATCTCCTTAGCAAATTCTGTAGCCGTATTTTCGCAATAAATTTCATTGCCGTACCTCCGTCGCAAATCTCGTCGCCGTATTTCTGTGGCAATTTCCGTAATTGTATCTCCAAAGTATATTCCATGTGTATCTTTTCGTAGCAAATTTCGTAGGTGCATTTTCATAGCAAATTATGAATGTATATTTTCCTTGCAAACACCGTAGCAATATTCTGTTGCAAATCCCGTAAATGCCGTAGTAATATTTAATAAAATTATTCTAATTGTCAATTATGTTGTAGCAATAAATAAAAAGTAAGTAGCAAAAACTCAAAAAAATTATAATATAAATTAAAACAAACATCCTTTAATACATGAAGAAGATAACGTAATTTAAAATAAAAAGTCGCTAGAAAACAAATCAATACTCATAATATTCGGTATGCCTTAAGCTTCGGTTCACGTTCAGCTTCACAAGCTTCGACTTCGACTTGACAAAATTTCGGATACATCAAGACTTTCGGATCTTGATCTAACCTTCGACTCATCTAGACTTTCGGTGCAAGACTTTCAATTCCAGCTAGACTTTCGGATCATGAGTTTCGGCTTGTCACTAACTTCGGTTCAAGTGATCTTCGGTTCACTCCAAACTTGTTTTAAATCTCCAACAAAAACGATTTTCGTCTAGAAATATATTAATGTTTAAACCACGAAAAATGTTTTGTTTTACTTCTCTTTACACATTTCAGTCATTTTCGTCTTTTACGATTTTATTTTTGTTTTTGCGGAAACGAAATTGAACATAGTAGCATCCAAAGGACCAATAGTGGGTTTTCAAAATTTATAAAAACCTTATGGCCAGCTATTATGGCTATGATATCAATTGTTGAAAATTAAAAAGAAACTCGAAGATTTTCAGATCCAAGATGTTTCGCTCAACAATAAACGAAGATATAAAAATAAAGTGCTAAAATATACAGGAACGACGCGGAAAATATAAATGACTTGAAATTTAAAGTTACGGAATAATAAATAAATTGTAACAAACAAGTGCGCAAATTAAAAGACAATAATTAATAGATATAATGTAGTTTGTATTTTTCATTGATATAAAGAAAGGTGTTACATATTTAAAGTTAAGCTCAAACACTCTTTCTAGTCTAAGATGAATTACATGGAGATCTACAATGATTAAAAGAAAGAAGATAAAATGTTCTTGAATTATATGGAGATCTACAGTTCCTTTAGACTAAATTGGAGTGATAGTGTGAGTTTTTCACTCTCTAAAATCTCAATGTTAAAACCTCTCTTTGTCTTCATGACCCAAGGCTCCTATTTATAGGAGGGGAAGATATCTCTTCCAGATCTCAAGTACAAAAACTAATAATAAACTAATGCTAGACTAGGTTGACTTTATGTTACTAGGGAACATGTGTAACATCCGTGTTTTGGGCCTAGGAGTTTTGGGCTTAAACCGACAAAATAAACTTATTTTGTTAATAAAGAAAACAAATGAATAAATAATTTTAATATTTTATTATTTTTTTATATTATGAATCAATGAGCCAAATAAAGTTTTAAAGGACGTTATGAAGTTTAAAATCTATTTTTAAACCAAAGATGAGAACTTTTGTCATAAGGACTAAAACTGTCAATTTGGCAGAACTTACCCTAAGTAGACTCGGATAGTCAAGAATTTAGAAGGAGTGAAAATATTATGAAGGAATCGATCTAGAAACTTGAAGTAAGTTAAATAATTCATTAAGTCGATATTAGTGACTAAATTGTAAAGAAATTCGTGAAAGGGGTCGTTTATGTCAATTTGGGAAAACTAAGGGTTAGGGTTGATCTAGTCAATGACTCAAGTGAAATAAATAATTGTATTTGAGGCATATGTATGATTATGGAGACTTCTAATGAGAATAATGGACTTTTGGGGTGTTGGGTGAAGAAGGACCAAACTATAGGGACTACTTTTGCAAATTATGAAAGATATCAAGTTTTTGATGGGGGTTTCCCCCATTTCAGCCACAATCACGAAATTAGAGAGGGGAGAAGAGGGAATGGCGATTTGTTTGAGTTCTTGAGTGATTTGAGCTTAGTTTTGATGATTCTTGCAAGCCCTGGAAGATTTCAAGCCCTTGAAGATTTAAACACATATTAGACCTATTATTAAAAATAATATAGATTTTAACATGAGGTTTAAGTCCCTCAAAGACGTTTTTTAAATTTTTTTTAGAACGGCAGAATATCATTAAAAAGGCTAGCGAGGCGCTAGAGAAAAACAACGTAAAACATTACAAGAAATAAGAAGCAGGGCTACTAGACCAAATATTCCAATTAAGCAAACTACGCTTATCTCTAAATTTAAACCAATTGAACGTCTCAATCATAATTTCATCCGCCGTACACGACACCGAAGGAACGATTTTGTTGAAGACGAATCTGTTACGAGTCTTCCAGATACACCAAACAGTAGCAAATACCAAAACAGTCCGGAATTTCCGTAAGCCAGAGGGAATGTCGTCAGCCTTCAGCAAAACAAGAAGGCTGCTAATGTCGACAGGCAACACCGAAAAGGAGTTAGACGATCTAGCCACCAAACACCACACATCAGCAGAGAATTTGCAACCAAAAAAGACGTAAACGATGTCCTCTATACACGCAAGACAGAAGGGGCAGGAACTGGAAGTAAGCGGGACACCTCTATCCACCAAATTGCATGCAGTCGGGATCCTGTTAAGCATGAATCTCCACAAAAAGCAATTTACTTTCAGTGGAGCCGTATAACACCAAGAGAAGTTAGAAGCAATACCAATCCATCTGTTTTTAGCAATAGTTTCCCTCACTGACTTAACCGAGAAAGAGCCATTGTTGCTGAATTTCCAACTCCACGAGTCGCTTTTATCAGAAAGAGCGATGCTTCTCATCAACTTGTTGATATCTTCTAGTTCCTTAGTTTCATATCCTCTTCTGATGTTTCGCCTCCAACTCCATCTATCGCCTTGAGAAGTAAAATATCTATCAGAAACGAGGTAGTTTTTGTTAGCTTCAATCGAGAACAATTTTGGAAAAACATCTTTTAGAATCACATTATTAAACCACCGGTCTTTCCAAAAATGAGTGTAGTCTCCCTTTCCAATTTTTCTAATCAACGCATCTTTAATAGAGATGCCTCTATCCAGCAACTCATCTTCAATTTCTGTAATTGACTTCCAAGTGCCTTGGATACCTTTCAACGCGATGGGCTTCTCATCAATGGTACTTATCTTGTGAATCGACTTAATGCAAGAAAACCAAAAGCTGTTTGGTTGATCTTTCATCCGCCACAACCATTTCGAAAGAAGAGCTAAGTTCATATCACTAAGATATCCAATTCCAAGACCACCCATGTGCTTGGGTCTAACCATTACGTCCCAAGCAACCCAATGAATCTTTCTAATGTTTTCGTGCCCCCCCCCCCCCCCAAACAAATTTCCTTCTAATACGCTCTATAGCTTCAACAACTTTTAAAGGGGCTCTAAATAAAGAAAAGAAATATAAGGGAAGACTACTAAAAACAGATTTGGCGAGGGTAAGCCTTCCACCGAAAGAAAGCAATTTACCCTTCCAAACAGAAAGTCTTGACTGAATTTTGTCGATGACGGGTCTCCAAAATTTTGACAACTTCATATTCGCCCCGATTGGGACACCAAGGAAAGAACAGGGGAAAGAAGCCGGCGTGCAAGAAAGAATGCTTGCAAAACGGACAAGCTCAACATGATCAACTCCAACCCCAAAAACTTTACTCTTGTTAAGATTCACTTTAAGACCCGAAGCAACGAAAAAGCATCTAAGAATCCTATTAAGATTAATAAGATTCGTTTCCGACCATTCTCCAATGAAAGTAACATCATCCGCGAATAAAACGTGAGAAATAGTAGGACCGTTATGGAGAACAATCCCGTCAAATATATGTTGATCGCAAGCATCTCTTATAGAGATGCTAAGACCCTCCATGGAAATAGCAAAGAGAAAGGAGGATAAAGGGTCGCCTTGTCTAACTCCTTTTTTAATATTAAATTCTTTGGTTGGGGAACCATTAACAAGAACCGAAGCTCTACCCAAAGAAAGACAACCATGAATCCAATCGCGCCATTTCTTACTAAAATTCATTTGCTCCATAATCGAATCTAAAAAACCCCAATTGAGGGAATCGAAAGCCTTTTCAAAATCCACCTTGAAAATCAAAACCTTCTTCTTAATCTTCTTGGCCCATGAAATGACTTCGTTCAAAATAAGAGGACCATCTAAGATACTTCTTCCTTCAATGTAAGCGGATTGCTCGGGACCAACGACTTTCCCAATAACTTTCTTTAGCCTACAAGACAAGGCTTTAGAAAGTATTTTATACATGCATCCAACAAGATTAATCGGTCTATAGTCCATGATGGCCATCGGATCCGAACACTTAGGAACAAGAGAAATAAAGGAAGAGTTACATCCTTTGCTAAATTTCCCATTAGCCTCAAAATACTTAAAAAATGAAATGACATCCGTTTTTAGAAGTTCCCAAAATTCTTTAACAAACTTGAAGGTGAAACCGTCCGGGCCCGGGGCCTTATCACCACCACACAATTTCACAGCCACTTCAATCTCCTCTAAAGAAAAAGGAGCATCAAGCGAAATCCGATCATCATTCGAAATTCTTGAAAAATTAGCATTAATGAGCTTAGGTCTTTGGGGAATACTCTCGTCAAATTTATCAGCAAAGAAACTCCAAATGGAATGCTTAATCCTATCCGGATTGAGAACCCATTCGCCATCTATCATAAGACCATTAATTTGACATTTTTTCTTTTTATAATTGACCATACAATGAAAAAATCTACTGTTTTCGTCTCCGTCTCCGTCAATTTCCCATCTAACCTTCGCCTTTTGCTTTGTATCAAGACAATCTAAAGTATCAATTTCATCAATCCGAGCCTTCCATTGTCTTCTGTTTTCTCTTTCCTGTGTACTTAGAGGTCTTGATTCAGCCACAAGTTCAATGTCATCAATCTGCCCAAATAATTTATCATATTCCTCTGCAACTGTTTTCTTCTTTTCATCTCTCCAATTGCGAATAGCAGATTTTAAAGATCTGAGCTTTCTACTCAATCTCACATCAGGGGGACCCCTGCACACGCTAGTATCCCAATTGCTATGTACCACATCTTTGAAACCCGGCAACAATAACCACGAGTTGAAAAGTCTAAAAGGACAAGGGCCGAAATCAGCAAACTCGGTGGTTAAAACGATCGGAAAGTGGTCAGAGTATTTTCTTGGTAAAGCAAAAACAGAAGAATTCGGCCATATACTAATGAAATTTTCGCACGCCAGGTACCTGTCAATTTTGCTTAAACTTCTACCGTCGGGACTCATTCTAGTGAAACGTCTTCCTCCAAGATTGAATTCAGACAGTCCCGCGTCACGTATAAACTGATTAAATTCACCCATGCTCCTAATGCAAGTTTGCTCAGAAAATCTATCCGCAGTGCTCGTGACCTCGTTAAAATCTCCCATAAACAGCCAAATACCTTCGTCCCGCTGTCTTTTTATACATAATAACTTATCCCATAATCTTTTCCTACTACCACTGTCGACAGGAGCATATACATTTACTATGAAAACTTTTAAATTCTCGATCCCCCATTTCCCAGACACGATAATGAAATTAGAGTCTTTAATGATTTCATCTGACCTCAGAAGAGAAGGTTGCCAAATACTGATTAAACCCCCAGACCTACCAACAGAATTAACCACCGCCGAGTCAAAAGACGACCCAGCCCAAAAGCGATTCAAATTGATCTTAGACCCTTCAGCGAATTGAGTTTCTTGACAGCAAAGAAAATTCACCTGGTACTTAGAGATGATGTTCTTAATCCAATCCGCCTTCTTTATTTTGCCAGCTCCTCTAATATTAATTGAAAGACAATTCATCTTAAAATCTTTTCCACACCTTCTCCAGAAATGACTTGGCAGAATAAGTCTTCCATTCCATGTAATTGAAATCCCAACGTGTTACCAACCTCCATCGTCTTGTGAATTTCCGACGCCAACCACTACTAGAAAAATGGCTTTTCATGACTTACGAATAATGACATACATCTTTTTTATGACAGACAAAAGCGTCAGTCATTAAAAGTATGTCATCTTTTGTAAAATTTTAAAGATTTACGACTAACAAAAATGTAAGTCATAAAAAGACGTCATCTTTTGTTTAAAAAAAAAAGTGTATGCGTGTATGCGTGTTTCAATCAATTACGTTTCCCTCCATCGTCCCCAAATATTTTTGAAATCCATTACATTTCCCTCCTATCTTCCCCAAATTTTTTTTAAAACTAGCATTGATTCCCCTTTATCATTTACCCCATCCTAAAAAAATCTTAGATTGTCTTTTTTTTTTCTCTCTCTCTCTATCGCACCTTCCATCCATCGTAAACAATTAACCTCCAATACCAATCCGATCTGCGATCAGTGAGAGGGACATAGATCAATCGAATTTGAGAGTTCAACACCTATTCGAACTTCATCAGCGAGAGAAACTGGTATGATCGATTCAGTGTGCAGACTTTTCGATTGTATATGTTGCAATCGTTCTGCGCAGCTTCAACAAGATTGAGCTTTAATTGTTTTTATTGTATATGCTTCAATCGTTCTGCTTGTGGTTATTCGATTTTTGCTTGTGGTTATTCGATTTCAAGCCTATTCGTTTTCAATTGATTGCTTGAACTGCGTGTTGTTATAATTTTTGTGAATGAATTTGTCTAGGTGTAAGAATCGGTGTGTTGTTCTACAATCTTTCGAAGGTTTTCTTTCTCTGATTTGATTTTTTGTCAAGGGCTTATGAATTTTATAGTAAACAAAAGCTTGAAGCTCATTTGATAATACGCCTATCAAGTGTTTGTTAATATGTCAGAGGCCATTTCTGATTTGGGCATTTTATTTCATGCTTTTCGATGTTTCTCCCACATTCAAAATCGGTTTTTTTCACTCACCTACCAGAGAAATCACTTTGATTCATCTCACTCTTTGAGCTAGGCTCATAAGCATAATTTTTTAAGATCTGGTGGGCCAATCCAACGATTCATATCATATTGTTGGTATATTTGTGCATAATATTATGCAGAATACTATGTTCCCAATTATTAAAGTTTAGGATAACTATTGAAGTTACTAAGTACATTTTGAGTTTGTAATATAGCTTGCAGTGATATCTATGCAAAACAATATATACTCAATGTGGATAGTCCTTGTTAGCCCTTCCTAGATTGGAATTGGAACATCCTCTACAACATGAGGGATCACAGTTTTTAATGGTTTCCATGCTTGCTGAAATTTGGGATGGAACACAGAAACCTCATTCCCTTGGAAGAGAAGGCCAAACCAACTTCCCTCCATGCTTGCTGAAATTTGAAATTTGGGATGGAACACAAAAACCTCATTCCCTTGGAAGAGAAGGCCAAACCAATTTTAATGGTTAAGTTGTATAGTTTTGGATTATCAGGTTGTTATTTTAAGATTTAGTTTTGGGTACAGATAGTTAGTTGATCATTTGATGTGTTGATGTATGAGTCGGATGTTGTACATATCTTAAACTTGAAGATTTTTCATAATATCAATGTATTACTTTGATTTACCATTGGAATGAATATTTGTATTTGACATAGTTTATTTATGAAATAAATTGTCTTTTTTATGTAATATGTTTTATTTTGCATTATGAGAAGTTTAAAAAATATCAAAAAATTACGACTTACAAATGGTCAGTCGTAAATGAATGTCATAAACGTATATCATAATTTTCAGTCATAAACGTATGTCATAAATTTATGACACACAAATGTCTGTCATCTTTAATTTATGACTGGGCTTTCAATGACAGACATTTGTCTGTCATCTATACCCTTTAATGACTGACAATGTCAGTCATTAAAGGCCTTTTTTCTAGTAGTGAACGATCCATTAGATAATGACTCTTGATTAGAACGAGTTGAGGATATTTGCTTCTGATCAGGTACCAAATTGTTCTTATCCTTCCTCTTGTTGTGATTGGATGCCCTTACAATGTCTTTAAATTTTACCGAAAGTGCCCTCTTAGATAAATTTCTATTACCAGATCTCGTCCTCAAGGAAGAGTCCGAAAGAGAAAATGGGCCGTTTAAGTCGGGCAACTTAGATGCATTGGGAGGCCCATCATTTAAAGCAGGCCCATTAGTTATCACCGGCCCAGCTAGAGAAGGAACCAAGCCAGGTGGATTGTCAGGAACAAATTGGGCCCCATCACCATCATTGTTATTTTCATGCGTATCGACATTTTCATCCTCGGGACTGGCTTCTTGAACCTCGTTAATCTGACCCTCATGATTATTTTGCGACGAATTGATTTTTTCTATGTTTTCTCCACAAAAACTGCTCTCGGGAACTCTAACGTCATTGTTTGAAGAAACACAATCATGACCAGAGCCAAATTTGAAATCATCGTCCTCTTCTTCTTCATCTTGAGAGTCCCAAGTATCTGAAATGCCCTGTTCGCTATTAACACTATCGTCGACAAATTTGTTGACGTTATGGGAGAACGGCGGACAACAAACTCCGTCTTCCTGAATACATATACGAAACTTATATTCTTTCCATCTAACCTGAACATTGTTGATGTTCAAAGACTCCATTTTTGCTGTTAAGATACACAACCTTCCTGAGGACATATTGTTATTGACTAAGTTACAATCAAACGGGATAAGAATTCTACCATATTGGTTAGCAATTATCTCAAACACCGAAGCATTCCAGAACGTCGGCGGAACACCGTATATTTTGATCCAAACCGCCCTAAAAGACGGGCGAACTTCCTTATCCCATTTACTCAACCAGGCAAACCAATGGGACCAACTTTCTCTGTGTTCTGATAGAAACGCATTAGCAACTCTATGGCTCTCAAATTTCATAAGAACATTCAAACCACCAATGTACTTAACCGAACAATCCCCAATACCAGTTTTGTGAAGGATGGAAAAACATTTAGCCAATAAATCAAGATATTTTAACTCACCGATGAGACAAGACTCCAACCACTGCGTGCTTTCAATGTTGATCGAGTTGGGTATAATTATCTCCGATGAATGAGAATGGACTGCTAACTTACTTCCCGCTTCCGTCCCCAAGACCACGTCCTTGAAAGTCTTCTTGGAACTCTGATTATGAGCCGTAATACTTCTTGAATCTTTGAAATGCGACAGCGACTTGTTATTCCTTGCAAATGGGTTACCAGACAAAGAACTGCTAGCAAAAGAACCATTTCTTGCGAATTTCGCCACATTAGCTCTAAGACGAAAGCCATCAAAAGAGCTGTTATTGATTCTAAACTCAATCTCCTTTTCATCCTTGATTCTAATAAATCTGACGAAACCAAAAGAGCCACCAAAACGATCTCTTTTACTAGCAATGTAGGCATCTACAATATTACCAAACGGCTTGCAAGCATTCCAAAGATTTCTACTGTTCCATCCATCCGGAATGTTTGAAACAAAGAAAGTCGTAGCAAACTTGCCAAGGTTATGATAATCTGAAATCGGAACCTGAGGTTGAACTCTTCTGCGCCTTTCTACCTTGATCCATCCATCTTCATCGTACAAGTCTCCATAGAAAACTGTTCGTCTCTCCATGGTAAAGTAGGTTAAGCCGAAATAGACGTTTTTTAAATGCACGTGACTTTTGGGTAAAACATTGGTTGTTGACCGATGTATGCAAAGAGCACAAAACTTATCAAAATAGTCTGACAGGTTGTCATTTCCTTAAACACGTGCATTTAACTTCATGTAAACATTTAAAACAATATACATATGCAGTTTTTCATACGTTTATTTTGAATCAGACAATACGTCAAAAGTAGATTTAGCCAAAACATAACTATCATAAATGTTTTAAAAAACTGAAGCTAGTGGTCAAGATTGAACAACAACATCGACACGATCCGATAGTTGATCCCTTTGCTAATTATTAGTAGGTTTAGGATAAGAACCAATAACAAAACCTAACTCATTACGCACGCACCCTAAGAGCTAATTTAGTAGACTAGCCCAAGACTTATAGTTAATGGTTCCCTACAGTTTCAAACATATAATAGATATAGTACCCAGATCACTAAGAAAAAGAATAATATGATCATTAGGGTCAACCTGATTAGGTTTAGTAGGGCTAGTAGATTCACCAGGAGCCATAATAAAAAACCACACATAGTTAATCGAACACAGAATTACACATTAGATGCCAAGTGCCAACCTTAAAAACAAGCAATAGTCTTGCCAGGTTTCTTAGCTCTTATGAGGCGGTGTAAAGTACGAACTGAAATCCAAATGAAGGTAGGCAAATGAGTAACCCTCCTTGAATAAGAGCAAATAAACTCATGCAAGCATACAGTGCGCCCTACTATAGGCCAAGAGGAGTGGCATGACAAGTGATTGGCAGGACTACCTTGCTACATATAGGAAAGTAAAAAACAACTTAAAGAGGATCTTCGAGTCCCAAGCTAGAGTGCCAATCAGCAATTTGCAGAAGCGACAATCGGTCAGGAAGGATATACCTAAACACAGAGAACTGACACCAAAGAACCACAAGTTAATCAAATATCAAAGAGATAGGAGATTAATGAAAGAGAATTAGGGTTTCCAGATATTAGAGTTTCCAGAATATTAGGATTTCTAGAAAATTAGGGTTTCAAAATATTATATTTTTAATTTAAAACCCAAGATCACCAAGGGGAAAACAAATATTTAGAGAATATATTATAAATATGACATTATTAAAAACTTTTATCAAACAACAAAATTAGGGTTTTTTCAGATCAGAAAATTAGGGTTTCTTCAACCAAAAATAGTATAAGATTCGTTTAAAGAAACAGTGTAAACTAGAATCATTTTCTGCTTTGATACCAACTTGAAAATAATAAAGATATTTCAAACATAAAATTAGTCGAATGATTAATATAAAAAATAGTTTTCAAACACAAGTTTTCAAACAAAAAACTTGAAACATACGACGATAAAAGAATTGTCGTGGCCACAAGATTACAAAGAGTAAGCTTGTAGGATCAAACATACTCTCAACACAAAAGAACATCTTAACAAGACGAAACCCTAACATGGTCATAAAATGAGAGAGTGACAAGTGAAAAATGAGCTGATCTACTTACAAATGACACAACTTTTTGGCTTATATACACCGAGTATAACCTGTATCACCAGAATGTGTCAAGATGATTCTTGTAAGACCCGTTTCTGGAAATAAGTTTAAGTTTTAAATGAACAAGTTCTGAATGAAGTTAAGGTATTTTGGCCCTTAGCGGCACTATCACATACGTGATCGCGATGCGAGGGAGGGTTTTCAATGATACGAGGAGAATGACTCTTTACGATGCGACACGCTGTGTATAGCGACACGATACACCGCAATGGCTGAAACCCTACATCTCGAGTTTTGAACCATATATAAGACATCAAGCACTAGACTAGATAAGTCAAACTTGTATCTAATAATGAAAGAAACAGGAACAAGAGAACAATGAAGAAGGTGATATGGGGCAAACTTTTCTCTCAACTTCTATGTACCAAATGATTACAGAATGTTACCTACTTAAACAAAGAAAACGTCAACAAAATAGGAACCAGCTCCTACTATTTAACTAAGCATAAAACTAGGAATTAATTGGCCAACATGGCCTTGATTTGGTCAAATAAAAACATGCAGGACAAATTAAAAACAAATAGCTGAATTTCTGAATTAAGCTAACAACAAGCCCCCTTTCATCAACTTTTTTCCCCTCTATAAACCCTAGATTGAGCCTTTGTCAATTGTGTTTGATTTCTGGCTCCATTATTGCTTTGAGGTGTGGTTTGAAGAAGAAGAGAATAGGTAGTGCAAGGGAGAGATTCTCATACAATTTCCAACCACCATTTCACATGTTGGACTCATGTAGTTAAGAGTATTTCTGTTTAATGCCTTCTTATGTTTAATTATGAGAATCATGAGTGTTTTATGGTGTTTTGGTCCAATTATGAAATGTTTCTGGAGTTTGGGGAAACTCTAGGTTAGGAAACTCGTTTTAGATCCACAATAAGAAAAAATCGATATAACTATGGAAAATTTAAGTGGCCAAAAGTTTAAATTTCGTATCTAAACATGAATAGCTACAGAATTTGCTATGGAATTCAAAAATCAAGGTCCATAGCAATTTTACTGGTAACAAACTCTTTTGCTACAAAATTTTTACTTCCGTAGCAATTTTCCTACAGATTTATTCTGTAGCAAATAGTTTCGGTAGCAAACTCCAAAGTTGTAATTAAGTAACAAATTCTGGAGCCATATTTTCATAGGGAATTTCGTAGTCGTAATTCCATAGCAAATTTCATAGCTGTATTTTTGTAGAAAATTCCGTACCCATATCTACGTAGCAAGTTTTGTAGCCGTATCTCCGTAGTACATTTCATCGTCGTATGTCCGTAGCAAATTCCATATCCGTATATCCGTAGCAACTTCCGTAGCCGTATCTCCTTAGCAAATTCTGTAGCCGTATTTTCGCAACAAATTTCATAGCCGTACCTCCGTCGCAAATATCGTCGCCGTATTTCTGTGGAAATTTCCGTAATTGTATCTCCAAAGTAGAAAACAAATCAATACTCATAATATCCGGTATGCCTTAAGCTTCGGTTCACATTCAGCTTCGACTTGACAAAATTTCGGATACATCAAGACTTTCGGATCTTGATCTAACCTTTGACTCATCTAGACTTTCGGTGCAAGACTTTCAATTCCAGCTAGACTTTCGGATCATGAGTTTCGGCTTGTCACTAACTTCGGTTCAATTGATCTTTGGTTAACTCCAAACTTGTTTTCAATCTCCAACAAAAACGATTTTCGTCTAGAAATATATTAATGTTTAAACCACGGAATTTTTTTTGTTTTACTTGTCTTTACACATTCCAGTCATTTTCGTCCTTTACGATTTTATTTTTGTTTTTGCGGAAATGAAATTGAGCATAGTAGCATCCAAAGGACCAATAGCGGGTTTTCAAAATTTATAAAAACCTTATGGCCAGCTACTATGGCTCTGATATCAATTGTTGAAAATTAAAAAGAAACTCGAAGATTTTCAGATCCAATATCTTTCGCTCAATAATAAACGAAGATATAAAAATAAAGTGCTAAAATATACAGGAACGACGTGGAAAATATAAATGACTTGAAATTTAAAGTTACGGAATATTAAATAAATTGTAACAAACAAGTGCTCAAATTAAAAGACAATAATTAAATGATATAATGTAATTTGTATTTTTCATTGATATAAAGAAAGGTGTTACATATTTAAAGTTAAGCTCAAACACTATTTCTAGTCTAAGATGAATTACATGGAGATCTACAATGGTTAAAAGAAAGAAGATAAAATGTTCTTGAATTACTTGGAGATCTACAGTTCCTTTAGACTAAATTGGAGTGATAGTGTGAGTTTTTCACTCTCTAAAATCTCAATGTTAAAACCTCTCTTTGTCTTCATGACCCAAGGCTCCTATTTATAGGAGGGGAAGATATCTCTTCCAGATCTCAAGTATAAAAACTAATAATAAACTAATGCTAGACTAGGTTGACTTTATGTTACTAGGGAACATGTGTAACATCCGTGTTTTGGGCCTAGGAGTTTCGGGCTTAAACCGACAAAATAAAACTTATTTTGTTAATAAAGAAAACAATGAATAAATAAATTTAATATTTTTTTATTTTTTTATATTATGAATCAATGAGCCAAATAAAGTTTTAAAGGATGTTATGAAGTCTAAAATCTATTTTTAAACCAAAATGAGAAATTTTGTCATAAGGACTAAAACTGTCAATTTGGCCAAACTTACTCTAAGTAGACTCGGATAGTTAAGAATTTAGAAGGAGTAGAAAATATTATGAAGGAATCGATCTAGAAACTTAAAGTAAGTTAAATAATTCATTAAGTTGATATTAGTGACTAAATTGTAAAGAAATTCGTGAAAGGGGTCGTTTATGTCAATTTGGGAAAACTAAGGGTTAGGGTTGACCTAGTCAATGACTCAAGTGAAATAAATAATTGTATTTGAGGCATATGTATGATTATGGATACTTCTAATTAGAATAATGGACTTTTGGGGTGTTGGGTGAAGAAGGACCAAACTATAGGGACTAGTTTTGCCAATTATGAAAGATATCAAGTTTTTGATGGGGGTTTCCCCCATTTCAGCCACAATCACGAAATTAGAGAGGGGAGAAGAGGGAATGGCGATTTTTTGAGTTCTTGAGTGATTAGAGCTTAGTTTTGATGATTCTTGCAAGCCCTTGAAGATTTCAAGCAATCTAAGGTATAAACCCTTCATATTCTAGCTTTAGATTTCGAGTTAAGGTTTGGGGTTTGGACGCAATCCGGAATTTATGATGGGAGGAGGTCTTTCCTATGATTCCTAGTGTTTATTTGATGTTTCTAAGTTATTGGAATCTACATTCAATCCATGGATGCTCTAGATTCAATTACTTGATTGATTTGGGTGTTATGAACCCTAGAATTTGGGGATTTGATGATTAGTTGGGGAATTTAGAAATTGATGGATGATTATGGTGGTTTTGGATGAGGGGATTCATTTCTAATGATTACCTAAGGATTCCAACATTTGATTTGTAGTTGTAAACTTGAATCACTAGAAAATGAGAATTTGGTGTTCAAATGGGTTTTATTCATTGATTTGATAAATGGATCTCTTGTTTAATGGATGAATGGGTTTATTGCATCAATTTGAGAGTTTAAGTGGAGTAAGTATCATTTCCTAATGATTCCATGGAATGGAAGAAGGAATCTCCACTTGTAGTTATCAATTGATGGATTGGAATTCGGTATTCCATGGGTTTTAACCATTTGGACCAATGATTGGAATTGGGAATTCCATGAGGCTATCTTCTTTGGAGTTGTGTGGGAATGACTACCTTAAGGAATGACCTTAGTTAATAACCTAATTGGGTACTTGATGGTGTTAAGTGTAATGACTGACTTGGAACATAGTTCATGAATCACTTGTTAAGAGATAAGAACATGGATTGTGATTTCTATTGAATTAAGTCATGAACACTTGGATTGGGAGTTGAATACTTGGAAATGAGTTATTAAATGTGCATTTTTATGTATAATTGGTCTTGGGTTGAATTGGGACTTGAATTGGGTCAAAAGGGAGCGAAAATGAGCAAAAACGAAGCTACAGCATGCAGAACATGACTCGTATCAGGGGAGCACGACCCGTGTAAAAGGGTCTGTGCAATCAGCTGGTCCTGACATGGCCCGTGTCAGGGGAGCACGACCCGTGTAAGAGGGTTTTCCATATTTTCATCATTTTTTGGGTTTTAAGCCTTATGGGTTGGGCCTTGGGTCCTTGTTTTGATGCCAAACTTTGGGAATGTTTTAGCTAAGATTTTCCTTATATTAAAGAGTCAATGACTTCATTTTGGGATGGTGGATGATGATTCCTTATTAGATCAAAGGAAGTAGTTATAGTGCGACTTTTAAAGGAAACAAGTATGACACCTTCCATTCTTGTCTTGTAGGAAGGAGGAATGTTGTAATGACTTGGAAGTGAGACTAAGGACTTGAGCTAACACTCAACTAAGAGGATGGGATGGATGAGATGATGCCTAGGAGCACCTCCAAATGCATCAAACCTTGTGTGGAGTTAGTGTTGACTCGTCAGTTGACCTTGGGTGAGTTTACCGAGAGTACAAATCCTTCCCACTATCTTTTGTGTGTGTTATCAATTACTTTTCATGCATGTTATTATGTTCAATGTGTTATATGATTAATACTTGTGCATTGCATGAAAATGAGTTTCTAAATATGGTTTTAAATAAAGATGATAATGATGTTTTGAAAGATGTTTTGAGCATCCCATTTGTGCATTGCATTTGCATATAGGATGAGATTGACCGTGTGAGCCCTTGAGACCGAGTTTTGCCTTTTTCTCATTTAAAGAGGGTGAGTATGAGTTTTGCCATTTTCTCATTTAAAGAGGGTGAGTATGAGTATGAGTTTTACCCTTCTAAAAAATAAAGAGGGTGAGGAGAGTTTGTTCCCGACAGTAGGGAACCGCATGAGGGAGTTGCTAACCCTCATGGGGCTAGCGTGATGGCCACTACTTCTAGTTTAACCTATACTGGTATCAAGTGACATGCATTGTGCGTGTCATATGTGAACTTAGGTAGGTGCCATTGGGGTGAGTTGGACTTTTATGAGATGGACGTGGGTTGGGATAGTTGCATCATGCATTGCATTTGCATATCATAACTATCTATTTTGAGTAAACCTTTATGATGTTTTAAATAACTTTTGAAGTGTGTGTTAAAACTGTTTTTGGGGGTTTGTCCCGAGTGTGGTAGTTCACTACTCACTCGAAATGGGTCAACCTCGGGTAAACTCACTAGGCATTTCAATTGCCTAACTTATTTTGATGTGTACTCAGGTTGAGGAGATTAGATGACTTAGAAGAGCTGGATGTTTAGAAGACCACGGCTTGTGTGGTATCATTTGAGTTGTGTAATGGTATTTGAATTGTTACAACCTCGCTATTTTATAAACTAAAATGTTTTATCTAAAATGGGACCAAACGATGTTTTCCGCAACTTAAACCTAAATTATTTCTCATTAAACCCCATGTGTTTTAAAATGGTTTCTAAAGAAAATGACTTATTTGAAGATGTTGAAACTAAAGTTTTTACTTAAGGATGATTTTTGAATAAAGATGATAAGTCACGGGTTAAAATAATGTTTTTATGAAAAGCCTAAGTGAGGGTGTTTCAACATGCCTATCACTAGCCTAATTAGTCTATGTCTTGAAATTTCTGATGCTCCTCAATTTGAACTCCTTGGTATATTTTCTGTTGCTGATTCACCATCACAACTTCTTAGTCTAGGTTCAATACTTCAGCTTAACTTCTATTCAAGCTTCACCTCTCGAGTTCTTTTTCAACTTCTGCCATGTGCTCTAACTTAGGTTGTGTTTCTATGTATGGTTTCCTCCAAGACCAAACTTAGTACAAGTTCTCTCATTAATGTTTCAACCATAAGTCTAGTGTATATAGAAGTTTAGTTAAGAATTTTGTTGGTGTACTTCAACTTCTGTCTAGCGTAAGTTTCGTTGCTGTACAAATAAGAAATTTGATGATATAGCAATTCTTGTTCAGCTCATCAACTTTCAGCTTCTGTTTCTAGCGTCCCATGAATTTCAGATCCTCAATATTTTTGGATCCTTAACTTGGGCTTGATAATGTTCGGATTGTGTAACCGAATTCGGTTACTTCAATGTTCGGTATCTTGTTAGTTTCGGATTGATGATTTTGGGTATGCTATCTCAATGTTCGGATCCTTCATAATATTCGGATCCTTAATGTTCGGATTACTCAAGTGAGTTTCAGCCTAGATGAATTTCGGTGTGCATGTAACTTTTGGTATGCCTCAAGCTTCAGTTCACTGTTCAGCTTTACAAGCTTCGGCTTGACCAACTTTCGGATACATCAAGACTTTGGTATCTTGATGTAACCTTCGACTCATCTAGACTTTTGGTTCCAGCTAGACTTTCGAATCATGAGTTTCAGCTTGTCACTAACTTCGGTTCAAGTGATATTCGGTTCACTCCAAACTTGGATTCTCCAAGTTTGGTCCTCAACTGCTGATAAGCACCTTCTTGTTAGCACCTCAAATCTTGATAGCACCTCAAATCTGTAACATCTTTGACATTTACACTAACAATGATACTCTATCCCTGGCTTGGAAAAGTTTTGTCCTAGTCTTTAGAAGCATTAATAACAGTCCTTGCTTGTGCAATTTGTTGTTCAAGTTTCTCACATTCGCATTGTTTTGTTCGTTTTGCGTCTTCATTAACTCCTTCAATTGTTCTATTTTGGCTTTTGTCTCGACACGCACTTTATCGACATTATTATCCGGTATATAACACCTTTCAGTTGAACCATTACTTGAAACAATCGCCTTGCCATATGTGCCAAATTTAAATATTCTTTTTTTTTTGCAATCATGTCCTCCAAGAACATCATAAAACACTTGATCCTCATCAAATTCCTCACCTAATGCTTCTAACTATTCACATCGTTCCTTAAATTCATCCTACAAATTTATTCTAATTTTAAGTCGAGATACAACATATGAAAAAAGTTATAGCACGAATTAAAACTTATATTAAATGAAACTTACATGATTTTTTCAACTTTGTCATGTATAAACGATGTTCAATCATGATTTGTAGTGTGTGTATACAAGAACAATTCACAGTGTGTCGGATCAAGTCCGTAACGCTTCTTCTGCATCAATACCACAAAAAATTATAAAAATATACCCAATAATAAGATTAAATATTAATAATAAACTTACCAAATCAGAAGCAATCTTCAAATGAGAAGTCGATCCACTGGTATGCGTAAAAAGCTGGTCCATCAGGTATACCTTTACGCCTATTTTTTGTTTTGATCTGATTTATTCTTGAACTCTTCGGAATTCCATTTTGCAATCCAGGATACCCACACTTATGATGGTATATGACTAGGCTTTTTCCGGTTGGATTTATTTTGTTTGTGCGCATATTGAGGTGTATTGACTATATTTTTTCTTCGCCTTGGTTTCCCAAGCAGTCTTCACTTTTGAAGTTATTGCATCATCCCAACAACATTTTTTCTACATTACAAAATATATACATGAGTTTAAAAATGTTAATATTTACCTAATAATTACATAAAGCACATAGTTACCTAAAACTCTTCCCAATATAATAGTCGTGTGTCGTTGCTTAAACTTGCCCAATTATATCCATCTGGACCTACTCTTTCTTCAAAGGATGAATTAAGAATGGCAGAACAATTGCCTGGTGGCAATAACCTACAAAATAAAGAGATTAGCGAAATAGTTATATGATTACGTTCAATGTAGATAAAAATGTAAGAATTTTAACTTACTCCTTTTTCCAAACTCCAATACGTAAACGTCCATTCGGTCCGGTACGTCCTAGTTGAACGCCAACACTTTGCTCGACAGGCCCACTAACATTTCTTGTCGATGTAGGCACGGTTGATGGGATAGGTGATGGGGTGGGTGATGGGATAGATTTAGGTGCAAATGATTGAGTAGATGGTGTATGTAATGATGTTGGGGTAGAAAATGTGGGGCTAGATGATGAGGCGAATAAATTGTGAGATAATGATATTGATGATGACAATGTTGGAGTGGATGGGGTAAATGTGGTGGCAGATAGAGTAGATTTTAAAGAGTAAGATACTTCATCTGTATGTGTGTTTATGAAATGTACATTTGTATGTTGCTTGCGGTTTAATACTACAGGTCCACCATTTTTATTCTTCGATTAATCACTAATGCTCCATCTAATTGAAATTGGGACATCATTCCTGAATATAATGCTTGTAATGAATGTTATTTACTTATAATATTATCCTTAACATATAGAGACATAGCATATAACGAAATTAACAACTTATAAAAACTATGTATAAGACAAGTTATACTGTTTTAACCTGAAATTATTAATTACCTAATGAAACGATATAAAGATAAAAAAAAACTAAATGAGGGTTCTGTCCTACCGACACACTTTGTACTTCTGTTTTGATAATTTATCATTTCTTCTCACCGCCACCTTTCTTTCTCTTAATATAAATGAGGGTTCTCGCCACCACCATCATCATATACATTGTTGCTCACCACCACCATCACCCTATACGCTGCAGCTCACGACCACTTTGCTTTGCCTTCGTCGGTCATCTACAACGCATAGTTTTAGCTTTCCTTCACCTTACCGCTGAAAACCCCTCAACATTTTAAGGTGAATTTTGTGTATTCGCTAATTCATCATCATCGTTCGATTTCCCCAATTAAAGTCATTAACGTTATTTTATTTCTCTTTATTTTATTTGTATTTATGCTTTTTTGGAAACAATTTTGCTTGTTATTTACTAGTCGTAGGCTTTGTTTTTATGATTGTTAGTTGTTGGCGTAATAGGATCAGCCTGCGAGTCGGACGGATCGGGAATGACCCGAGAGTCCATAAATCTGGCGTAAAAGGACAACCTGTGCACCTAGCGGATCGGAGCTTGACCGAGAGCGATTATATGATGTGTGATTCTACGATGGAACATGTGGTATTTTGGAAAACTCGCTAAGCTTGTATTTACTCTCTTAATTTAAATGTTTTTCATGTACTCTGAATAGAAGGATGAACACGGTCTGACTATACTTGCATCCGGCATATTTATGACTTCAGACTTCCGCTGACATATGTTTATCAAATTAGATATTATTACTATGGATTTTGAAATACTATTTTCTTTAATTTGAACAAATTGATTTTTATTGAATTTTATGACTTCAGACTTCCGCTGATATATGTTTATCAAATTAGATATTATTACTATGGATTTTGAAATACTATATTCTTTTGAACAAATGGATTTTTATTGAATTTTATGTGGTTCCTACGACGTTGCGATGTTTTGCTTTGTACGCTTTAGTTTAAAAATGAAAATTTTGACGGTGTAATTTGGGGCATTACAAGTTTGCGCGTTTAGTTGAGAATCATGGAAACGAGCAGCAGTTCCTATACAATGGAAAAGAACACATTTAGCCCTCCAATTATGAAGCAACAACATCTAGGATCCTCCTCTAGCCCATCTACTATCCAACTCGAGCCCATTAAGCTCCATCTCCGGTCCATTAAGCGGAATAGTCCACAACCAAAGGCATCTAACACAGTGAAACCTTACTGCAACTATAAACATGTATAGAAAAAAGAAAAATAAGGAAAATAAAATAATAAATCAGGGTTGAGCTTGCTTAGCTTTAATAATCGTACTTCTCAATATATACGTAGTTGGTATTATCATTGAGTTTCGAACTAGCAATCACTAGAATGCTTTACTAAAAGTTGCTAATGTTGGGTCTAAAATAAATAGTTGAAATAGAAATGGTTATCTGTTTTGCAGCTGCTTTTTGTGGTAGGGGTAGAGGTGCACAAAAAACCGGTTCATGATCTGAATCCGGTTATCAATCCGATCCGATCCGATTTTAAAACCGGTTTCTCTCAAATTGGAACCGGTTCGAACCAGTTTGGATACATAGACAAGCGTGTACATCTGTATACCTCGAGAAGAATAAATGAACAGTGACAAGTTAGTCTGAGAACCACGAAAACCAAGTGACCGAAGGGCCATAGATAACCTATGAATCCAGGCCCTAGGAGTCTGTTTGAGGTCGTATAGGGATTTGTGTAGCAGACAAACATGATCCGGTTTGGTTTGATCAACGAAGCCTGGAGGTTGCTGTAAATAGACTGTTTCTTTGAGATCACCATGAAAAAATGCATTTTAAACATCGAGTTGGCGTAACGGCCATTTTTGCGCAACAGCTAGAGAGAGAACAACCCAAATGGTGGTTGCTTTGACAACTGGGCTTAACGTCTCCTGATAATGAATACCTAGTTGTTGTCTAAATCCCTTGGCGACAAGACGCGCTTTGTATCGTGATATGGCGCCGGTTTGGTCTCTTTTTAGTTTATACACCCACTTGCAATCGACTACATTGATATCTTTCGTTCGCGGAACCAGTGACCATGTGCCATTTCGCATTAGGGCTGAATATTCTTCACACATGGCTGTCCGCCACTGTGGCAATGTGTTGGCGATGGTAAAGGATGGAGGTTCGGTGTTCGAGTAATCAGTAGTGGTATGAAATGAGGAAGGATCGAAAGGTTTCTTTTGTTTCGGACGAGGATGAAGATTGGCATGTCTTTGTCGGGTGGTATCAGGGGTAGGAGATAGAGGGGGTGGAGGTGTGTAGGATGTGGGTTGGGTGGTCTACCGGTCAGATTCAGAAATGGGTGTAGGTGGCTGAGTCGAGGCTGTGGTGGAGCATTTGTTTGTTCGACGATGGTAAGTGTGAAGGAGTGGAGGTTTAGGAAGAGATGTAGGTGTTGACGGTTGTGAAGTCGGTTGAAGATCATGTATATGTATAGGATTATGATAAGAGGAGATATAAGGTTTGGGAATCTGTGGTGGCGGAGGGTGAGATATTGTAGAGAAGGGAAAGGTGGATTCATCAAAACGAACATGACAGGCAACATAGATACGTTCAGATGAAGGATCGAAGCAGCGGTACCCGTGATGAGAAGTGCTATACCCCAGAAATACACATGGGGTGGATTGAAAATCCATTTTGTATGTATTGTATGGGCGGAGATGAGGGTAGCATCTACAACCGAAGACAAGGAGAAAGGAGAAGTGGGGTTTGTGGTGAAATATATGTTTAAATAGAGATATATTGTGAGTGTTGCGAGCAGACATTCTATTTATGAGATAGACTGCGGTTTCAAAGGCAAAGTGCCAGAAACGTTGTGGAACATGGGATTGAGCGAGAAGAGTAAGCCCGGTTTCAACCACATGACGATGACGACGTTTGACAAAGCCATTTTGTTCACTTATGTGGGGACAGGACAATCTATGGATGATGCCAATAGAGTAGAAGAATTTGGAGAGGATCCAGAACTCCCCTCCCCAATCAGTTTGAACGGATTTAAGGTTTGTTTGGAATTATCTTTCAGCCATGGTTAGGAATTGTTTAAAGGTTGGAAAAACATCAGATTTCAATTTTAATGGAAAGAACCACATAAAACTAGAGAAATGAGCAACACATAGCATAAAGTAATTGTGACCACTGCTAGTAGGAACAGGTGCAGGACCCCACACATCACAAAAAACAAGATCCAAAACATGTGAACTTTTATACGAAGAAGATAATAAATGTAATTTAGAGGATTTGCGAATAAGACAAGAGTCACAAACAAAAGTAGAACATTTCTTCGATAAAGGTAAATTGTATTTAGATAACATGGATTGTAAAATCTGGGGATGAGGATGCCCAAGCCATTGATGCCATGTCTTGGAGGAAGTACGAACAGCAGAAAAGGCAAACTTCGACGGAGGTTGAGACTGGGGTAGGCGGATGGAGTAGAGCCCGCCATTACTTGGACCCGTGAGGAGGATATTGTGTGTGGCTGTGTCCTTGATAGCAAAAAAAAGTAGAGTGAAATTCAAAATAAACATGATTGTGAGAACAAAATTTTTGAACAGAAAGAAGGTGACGTTTGATGTTAGGAACATGAAGGATGTTTGTAAGGGAAAAGGATTTGTTATGTGAGTAAAGTTTGGAAGAGCCAATGTGAAGAATGGGTAAGCCCTTACCATTGCCAACGTGGAGGTTATACTCACCACAGTAGGTTTCAGCCGTGTCAAAGCCAGAGAGATCAGGTGCAACATGGTGACCGGATCCTGTGTCAATGAGCCAAGTGGTAGATGCTTATGAGCAATAATCAGCATGTGAGCGATAATCAACTTAGTTGGCTGATGGTGGTGGTCTCCTGAATGTGGCAAGATCACGATTTGGACATTGTGAAGGAATATGACCTATTCCACACCTGTTACACGTACCAAACACAGTATTTTGAGTAGATGCCCAAGAGAATTGATTGCGGTTACCTCCACCTTGATTCCTGTTGAAATCTCCCAGAGGACGGTTATAGTTGCCGCGTCCACGTCTATTGTTTTGTCCTCTACCACGACTGTTACCAGATCTGTTGGTGTAGAAAGCTTGAGCAGGTTGGTTGGACTAAAGTTGAAGGCCCAGCTGCGAAAGGAGATGTTGTAAACTCTGCAAGGGATCCGTAGAAGCAGCAGAAGAGGCGGATAGTGAGGCTGCTGGGTTGCGATTGGAAGTGGTGGCGGTGAATGCTTGGACAGGAGGGACCTCCGGTGTGAATTTTCGTACCATATAATCGTGATCTGAAAGAAGCCCATGCAACTCGAAGAAGGCTGTGGGAGTTTGTCGAGTGAGAATTGTGGATTTGAGACCATTATACTCTTCCCTAAGGCCAGAGATGACAAGCATTACCAAATCCTTCTCTTTTATGGGTTCGCCAATATTGGTGAGGGCATCGGCATATGCCTGCGCAAGGTTCAGATAAGGAGATGAACTTTCATCACCTTTCATCTCAAGTTTTAGAAGTTGTGTTTTTAGAGTATACTCCCTGGAAGAGGTGTGTGGAGCATATGCACGTTCAAGAGAAAGCCATAGATCTCGAGATGTAGTTCCTTGTACATGTTGGAATGAAGATTCAGAAACTGTGGATAATAGCAGCATCCGTATATGGGCATCATTAGAGACCCACGCTGTATGATTAGGGTTGGCAGTTTCAGAACTGGTGGTTTCTTTCCCGGATGTGGTTGTGATAATCGCCGGTGGACACGCGATTGTGACGCCAATGTATCCAAACAGATTCTTCGTAACCAAAAAAGGGTGAACCATGGTTTTCCAGTAGCCGTAATTTGTAAGGGATAAAGTAAACCCAGACTTGTGTGGGTTATGGGTTGTTTTTTCAGTTGTGGTGAAAGCTGCAATAGTGTTCATGGTGGAAACAAGGGAGAAGAAGGTAGGATTGCCGAGCAGTTTTCTTTTTTGTGTTCAATGCCGATACAAGAGAATAAGGTAGGGTAGGAGAAGAAGGTAGTGGCGGCAGAATTAGGTTTTGTTTTAGGAGGCTCTGATACCAATATAATCTTGGTATTGAATTGTATAGATTGTAATTAACACGTACACATGAGATCTCTATATATAATAGAGATATTTACACATTAAACCCTGAACTATTACATATAATTATTATTGTCTAACAGAAATTTAAAACCGGTTTTGGCCGAACCGGTTTGTTAATCGATATGTAAAACCGGTTAAACCGATTTTGACCACGTTGACCAAATCCGAATTTGAGTATAATTTTTGGTAGAAACCGGTTTCAAACCGATCTGGTTTTGGTCCAAACCGGTTTTGACTTGATTGACCAAATCCGACCCGGTTTTGAAAAAAAATCCGGTTTGTACACCTGGGATTCACATTAGGAACTCTAATATTACCGGCAAGGAAAAGAGTATCATTAGATAATTTTTAGCATGACTTCATGACTAATGATATTTTTATCTTTATTTCTAAAGCAAACTTAGCAGCAACTTTTTTTAATTGGTTGGTACTTTCAAACGTTGTTTAAATAGGTATATACCAAGATATTCTTGCTATAAATTCATATAAATAAACCGTCAAAGTTTTTTTCTCTCAGTTTGATCGTCTCCCCCTGATCAAACTGCGGAAGGATATTAGTGGTTAGGGTGAGCCTAATACCCATTAGGGTTTACGTTAGGTCAAGACTCAAGAGCCCATTTTATCTCTATTTATGTGAGATTAAACACTCATATTTGTTATAAAACAATTATAACAGAAAGTAGCAATATTTGTATATTATAAAGGAACACATAGGAAAGAACAAAAAACTTAAAGAGTATTTACATATTTTATAACTACAATATAATAGTCCTAATACTCGACTAAATCGTTCTGGCCATCAATATTCCAACACTCAATTGAACGAGTGCTTCCAAGTGTACAATTGTTGTCGCGACGACAGCATACCACATTCGAAGTTGATATGTAAAACTGAAATAGGACAACACACAAATATAATAACTGTGTTCATTACTATATATAAAGCTAAGTAAAACATATGCAACTTGAGCACCAACTAGAATCATTAATCAACGTTTCACTTCATGTATGATACTTTCCACCATAAAAGCACCCACTTTTGCTCTAATTTAGTGCTTGCTACATTAATAAAATGTTTACTACGGAAAATTTCATGCTGAGTATGTTTGATTTTAGAGGTTTCAAGATGAACGGGGGCCTGTTTGTTTTCTGATTGGCCCTATATGGAATATTGGGCTTATTTCCATCCTCAGTCAACTATCTTTTGGGCCTCTAATTACCTTCTATTCTAAGCCTCTGGTGTGATGAATATTGTTATGGATTTAGGCTGGAGGTTTATTCTAAAAAAACAAAAACTAAAAAAGGCAAGCCGTCGTGTTCTAAGTAGAGAAGGCATGTGAATTCTCGACATACCCTCATCGGGGCATTTGGTATCCATAAAACATAGGGTTAAAACTGTGACGAAGCCAAAAATTTTGATACGTGACACAAAAACAGTCGAAATTCTAAATAATGTTTGAACGAAGTTGATTAATATTTAGGGACGAGCTTATTTCTGCAACAGAGTCCAAACTTAGGGACGTGATCGTTAAAGAAAAAAACTTGATCAGAAACTACAACCGTTTGCCAACCATAGCATTTCTGTGATTTACTCTAGAGTTTTATTAACCCAGAATTATAACTGATAATAAAAAATGTCCAAATATATTCAATATTGGTCTCATTTTGAGCATATCGACGAGATTTATTTAACGGTATATTTTATTTTATGATTATTATATATTTGTTGGTAAATTAAGTTAATATATTAATATTGTTAAGTAAAGAACTAAAATATGAAAAAGGAGAGGTGTATAATGAAAGGGAAGTGATATTTCCACTTGAAAATTCGATTCATCCACATGATGTATAATACACTTAAAGCTATCGTACAAGTCAATAAAACATATATTTCATGTGGATAAATAAATTTCATAAGTGGAAATATCAATTCCCATAATGAAATTTATGTTTAAGACAAGGGAGGATGATGGAAATGGAAATCACATCGGAGTCTTTCACTATTTCTAGAGTAATTTGGTGTCTAAAATTGTATGCATGAATGATGTGCTAAGCTTGTTCATGGAGAGGATAATCATCATATGTTAGATTCAATACGTCCTCCTCGAACCCATCATCTTTCTGATGAAGACATGAACATTGAGAACTAAAGATGGAAGCATTGGAAAGAGAAAATGATGCACGTGTGCTTCCAGTAGCCTGGAAAAGGGATGCACAAATGTTGAACACTAGCATCCAACAAATCCACAACTGGTTGAGATCTCAAGAGAAAACTTTTGAAGATCCATTTAGTGTGGAATCGCTTGTTCGACCTACTAAACAAGATATTGATCAGGCAAGTACAATGTTAGCTGCATTGAGAGAAGAACAAATGGTTACTGTTGAGCAAGCTAAAGAATCAGTAGAAGAAGAAAATGTTGGGTTCTCAGTGCTACACATACATTTAGGTCTGATGCTAAAGCCAATGTAGCTCTAACTCCTTTTGAGAAGAGTCACTTATAGGTTCACACAACAAATCAGTTGTCGTCTAAAGCCACATCCCCACCACAAGTTCCATTGAAATTGACTTTCGTATCCAGATATGAGTTTGTGCTACTGGATACCAACTTTCAAACCTGCTAACTAAGTTGAACACTTCAGCTAGCAAACAAGAAGTCAGATCTTGGGATAGAGTGGAGAAGTTACAGAAGTTAGCCAGTAGAGGAGAGAGGAAAGAGAAAAGAATCGTTGAACACATAAAGTTAACAAAACAACCACATAACTACTGGTGTAGCTCAAAAGTGAGTAACAAGTTATACAAGCAGCACATCAAAAGCATAGTCTAGTTATAAGTCTATATACAACACAAGTCAACTACATGTCTCCCGAAATCGGGTCAAACAAAAGTACAGTCCATAATGTATGACAATGGTAGGTCCAGGTCCATCCTCAACTATCCCTCCATGTTCCGCTTTCCACAATCACCGCCACCAGAACCTATAACACAACATCAATAATTTCTGAGCTACACGAGCTCAGTCAGTAATCGTTGATTGGTGTGGTTGTAACACCCAATATCTCATAGGAACTCATTCTTAATTGGCTATCTCAGCCTCTCAGTGTGATCACACACCATATAACTCGTTTATCAATGAGACTCAATAACTTGGTTATAACATATGAAATTGAATAACTTCCTGAAAACTCACGGAACTCTCCTTTTTCAGCAGTAGACTACTCATCTGCAACACATCTCATAATAATAAACATAAAAAAACTACTCATATGGGGTCGATCGGTATGTGAAATCCCAGATCTTCTTGTACCGAGCTCCTACCTAATAGGTTTAGCTGTGTCACGACAGCCCTGATCAGAACTCATACATCCATAAACATTCCAATAAATGTTAAAGATCAAGCCATAATAGAGTTATGAAGGGCCTGTTAACAACCATTGGCTGCGCTATCTTTAAGGATAGCGTCACTATTCATATAGCATCGCGAACAGTAAAAAACGTCGCTATCTATGCAGTTCGACCCTTTTTCGCGTCTGAATGATTTCAGCTATAAAACTCTCGAATTTATACACCATGGACCAGGGAATAACATACTACAACATATAATAACACCACATAGCACAAAGACTACTTGATTTCACAAATTTCACACACTTAGGATTTCAAAAACCCAAATTCACCAAAAACATAATTACCTCTTTCATTTATGGATTAAGAACACTGGAATGTTGTTAGATTAGAGTCCTCTAGCTCCCTCCTCTGATTCTATGGTTAATTATCGAGACTTTAACAACAGTTCGCCATTGAGAAAGGTTTTGAGGTGATACCAAACTTAACTCTGTTGAAAATACGATAATCGATCTCCACGAATAAGGGTTTTTAAGCCGGTTACTGTGTGACAGATATGTATTTTGTCTATAATATGCGGAAATAAAATAGAGTTGCGGAATAGTAAATCTAAACTAGACAGTATTTAAATGGACAGAAAGCGGTAAATAAAGTAAAAGTTAGAAGTTAAATGTTAGGTGTAATAAACTCCATTATCAACGATAACGTGTTTTTACAATAAATAAAAGGTTAGAAGTTAGAAGTTAGAAATTAGATGTTAGATGTAATAAACGCCATTATCAATGATAACGTGTTTTTACAGTAAATAAAAAGGTTAGAAGTTAGAAGTTAGAAGTTAGATGTCTCGGTTAAATACAGTCCACATGTGTTTTCGTTGTCACGGTTCAATTTTTATGTCTTGGATGTTTGGTACAGTTGATTTATAACAGTTTCAATAAATCAATAATAACACGGATAATTTCAAAAGAACTTATCGATAGCAGATGAATATGACGATTTTCTTTGAAGCTTCGATTCTTGTTCTTTGCTCGGGTTGAATGAGGTTTTGGTGATATTTAGTGTCGGGTAGAGGTTGTTTGGAGGTTTGAGGTTTGGTGTCGGGTAGAGGTTGTTTAGAGGTTTGAAGTTTTGGTGTCGGGAGGATATCTTGTTTCTTGCGGTTGTGCGGTTTGATTCTTGTTGCCAAATGCAGAGATTTGAGAGTCTTGAAGTTTCTGGTCGTGGGTTTCTTGGAGAGTATATGAGTGTATAATTCTTGGTTGATTTGGTGTAACAAAATAGCAAGAGAAAGGCTCAATTTATAGTTGCTGAACATACAGGGCTCGCGTCGCGACCATATGGTCCGTCGCGTCGCGAAGGGCCTTCGCTGGTGGTCGGTGCGCTTTTTGTCGGGTAAGTGCGTCTTCGCTGGTATGTCGAGCTTTTCGTCGCGTTGCTTTTGGTCGCGTTTGCTGTTGGTCGCGTCGCGAAGGTAGTGAGTTGGTAGTCTCGCGATTTGAAATTTGGTGGTGTCACGTTGGAGCTTCGCGATGGAGCTCTTCGCGTCGCGACCAGATCCTTCGTCGCGTCGCGATCGCTGGGCGATTTTTGGTCTTCTTTCTTTGCTCTTCTCTTCACATCACGATCATGCCTTCTGTCTCGCGTTGAAGGCTTCGCGTCGCGACCAAGATGGTCGTCGCGTCGCGAGCGCTGTAGCAGTGTGATATTGTTGTATTTTGCTCTTTGGTTTGAAGTGTTACTTCCTCAGGTTTGGATGTTTTCTCAAAGTTGCTCGGGTCTTGATTTATTCTTGTTTTTGATCTTGAATTCACGCAACCTGAAATACTGATAATATTTGTTAGAAAACATTTCGACTTATTTCAGTGATGGTCACATAAAAACATAAAAACATTATTCAACAATTTCCCCCTATGTGATCATTAATGAAATGAGGAGAAAAATGTTTGATTAAAAATTCTTGAAATTTGGATAAGACATTTATAAAACCATATCACTTGTTTTGAAAAAGTGTGACTAGATTTTACTTATGTTTTGAAAAATGTTTGTCAAGAATATTTGTTTCTGAATCAAAGTTTCATGTTCAATTATCAAAAGGTTTTAGTATATGTACTTTCATAATATTCCTTAAGATTTTATAACATTTATAAAGACGACAAGTGATCTTAATAGGTCGATTCAGATGAACTTCTCATAGGTATATCTCACACTTGACTGAGGTGTTTGTTTGTTCTGGGTGCAGAACGGGTGTATAATCACTAAAGATGAGTGATATCTCTCAGTTTGAAGGTGTTGACTTATGCTTAATGTGGATTTATACCTATATACTTTAGTCACTTGGTCTTCATTTTAGATCATCAATCACATAAGACTGGTTTCGGCATTACTCAGTGGGTTTCTTCATTCATGCCATTGATGTTCACTCTCTCTCCGTCGGGAAATACATGTAGAGGGGTTTAGAAATATTTATAGTGCAGTTTGCAACTAAGAATATCCAATTATGAAGGCTACAGTATCCCGGTAAATCTTCGGTTTTTGAGAATCTGTTTGTTTGGAAAGTTTTGAGAGATGTCTGTCTTGATTGATTGTTGTTGTAAGTCTCCCTTTTCTTTGGTGTAAGTCTCCCTTTTCTTTGGTGAGGTGTTCACCTTTGTCTTTATCTTTTCTTGATTTGTGAAAAGATATCTGATGTGTTTACCAGTTGTGATTTGTTGACATCTTTTGCGTTTTGAGATTTTGAGTTTTCTTTTGGTTTTCTTGGATACGACTTTGTCGTTTCTCCAAATGTCAGACTTGCTATGCAAGATGAAATATCTTTTCTTGATGTGGCTTCATTGAGGATAGGGATAGGTGATATAATAGACAGTTTGTCTAATATATAAAGAAATGATTGTATCGTCCCTGGTCATTTTGATATCTAAGCGAAAATGAGACTAGCATCACGGTATAAGAGTATAAATCCTATAAGTCATAATGAAAACACATTTGCTCACAGAAATGAATTTCACTTAGCAGTTAAAGACGAGGCACAATTTCTCACATGGGTTTGGTTTTCATCTGAATCTCCTGATCTTATGTCCCTTAATAGATAAAATCGTTATAATTGAAATAAATTCAAAGGGAATAGGAGAATATACTTAACAAAAATGTTTGAAATTTGAACCTTCTCTTTAATTAAGAATCAATATTACTGAGAACATTCAACGAGCATAAGTATCTGAAAATTTAGTCAAGAAGATTTTAATCACATGGTTTTATAAAGATTTAAAAAGATAAAACTTTATCCTAATTTTTTATTTTTGATTTTGTGGATGTTTTTGAAGATTTTGGTTATTTGAATGTTTTTGGAAATTTTTTGATTTTGACTGAAAGTAAACACTCTTTTGTACAAACAGAATGTAAGAGATTAGGGATGGATGTTATCTGGATTCAACATTCCTAGACGGCCTAGGAAGTATTGAAACTTGGTTTCGTCTAAAGCCTTAGTAAAAACATCGGCAACTTGATCTTCGGTGTTTATGAAGTGTAATTCGATATGACCCTTTTGAATGTTGTCTTTAATGAAGTGATATCGAATATCGATGTGCTTTGTCATGGAATGGTGCACTGGATTGTGAGAAATGGCGATTGCGCTGGTTGAGTCACAAAATATGGGAATTTGTGATACTTTGTAGCCATAGTCACGTAATTGAGTTTGCATCCACATGACTTGTGAGCAGTAGCTTGCGGCAGCTACATATTCAGCTTCTGCGGTTGAAGTGGACACGCAAGATTGTTTCTTTGAAGTCCAGCTTACCAGTCGACCTCCTAGGAATTGACAGCTACCAGATGTACTTTTCCTATCTAGCTTGCATCCTCCATAGTCTGAGTCGGTGAAAGCGTTCAGCTGAAAATCGGATTTAGCTGGATACCAAAGGCCAAGTTTGGGAGTGCCTTTTAGGTATTTGAAGATGCGTTTCACAGCAATGACATGGGATTCCATTGGATTTGCTTGGTATCTGGCACAGACACAAGTAGAAAACATAATGTCAGGTCTGCTGGCAGTGAGGTATAATAGTGATCCGATCATTCCACGATATCTTTTCTGGTCAACGGGTTTGCCATTTAAGTCTGCATCGATTTTGTATCCAAAGGCCATTGGGGTTTTGGCAGTATTGGATTTGTCCATTGAAAAGCGAGTGAGTAGGTTTTTGACATAATTCTCTTGGTTGATGAAAATTCCATCAGTTGACTGTTTGATTTGAAGTCCAAGAAAAGTAGTCATCTCCCCAATCATGCTCATTTCAAATTTGCTTTTCATTAAATCTGCAAACTTAACACTCAAAGATTCATCAGTAGAACCGAAAATAATGTCATCAACATATATTTGTACGATTAAGAGATGTTTATTATAGATTTTTCGAAAAAGGGTTTGATCGATTGAACCCCTTTTGAAACCTGATTCTTCGAGGAATGTTGACAAGGTGGCATACCAGGCACGGGGTGCTTGTTTTAAACCATAGACAGCTTTCTGCAATTTGAAGCTGTGATGAGGAAATTTGGGATCTTCAAAGCCTGGTGGTTGTTGGATATAAACATCTCGATCTAACTCTCCATGTAGGAATGCACATTTAACGTCCATTTGAAAAACTTTAAAGTTCTTATGTGCAGCATATGCGAGAAAGATGCGGATAGCTTCTATTCTGGCGACTGGAGCATATGTTTCATCGTAGTCTATTCCTTCTTGTTGTGAATAGCCTTTGACTACGAGACGTGCCTTGTTTCGACACACGACTCCTTGATCGTCAGTCTTGTTTCTGAATACCCATCTTGAACCTATGATAGTAACATCTGGTGGTGTAGGAACAAGATTCCATACGTCATTTCTTTCGAATTCAGCTAGCTCTTCTTGCATAGCTTTTACCCAGTCTGGGTCTTTGAGAGCAGTATGTATGGTTTTGGGTTCAGTCATGGATAGGAAGGCTCCAAATAAACATTCATTTGCAGTTGCGGCTCTAGTTTGGATGCCTGAGTTGGGATCTCCGATGATTAGGTCAGTGGGATGGTTTCTGGTCCATTTTATTAAACGATTTTCTTCCGTTGTAATAATAGGATTTTCAGTATCCCATTGTTCTTCTCCAGTAGTTTCTTCTTGGAAGAGGTTTGAAGGTTCCCCCATAAATGTTACATCGGGATTGTTTTGGATATTTGGGGATAGAGTAGTAAAGTCTGGGGTGGTTAAAGGAGGATTTGGTGTTTGTTCTAATGAGGAAGTATGTGTTTGTGGTTCCCCCTCAACTTGATCTGCAACATTTCTGTTTCTTTGAGAAGTTCCTTCAGTGGGTGTTCCTGTAGGATTAATTTGAGTAGTTAGAATTTCAGAATTATAAGCAGTTTTAGGTTGTTCAAAAAGTAAATCAATATCAACTTCAATGTCTATGTCAGGAGATGGTGTTTGTGGAATTGGATTTTGAAAAATATTATCTATCATTTGTGAACCAAAATGTTCACGATCCAATTTTCTGACATAAAATTCATCGAAGTGGACATCGGTACTTTCTTCAATTACTCTTGTACGTTTGTTCAGTACTCGATAAGCAGCTGAAGAAAATGAGTAACCAAGGAAAATTCCTTCGTCCGACCTTGATTCAAATTTTGAAAGGTGATCTTTATTATTCTTTATGAAGCATCGACAACCAAAAATATGAAAAAATTTGATATTTGGTTTTCGGTTGTTAATGACTTCATATGGTGTTTTATGAAGATTTTTGTGAATTAAGGAGCGATTTTGTGTGTAGCAAGCTGTGGCAATTGCTTCTGCCCAGAAGTATTGTGGCAGATCAGCAAAGATAAGCATTGATCTTGCAGCTTCGCACAGAGTTCGGTTCCTTCTTTCAACAACGCCGTTTTGTTGAGGAGTGTAAGGGGCTGAGAAGTTGTGTTCGATGCCTTTGTTTTTGAGAAATGAG
Organism: Cichorium intybus; assembly: GCA_023525715.1. Taxonomy (NCBI): domain Eukaryota; kingdom Viridiplantae; phylum Streptophyta; class Magnoliopsida; order Asterales; family Asteraceae; genus Cichorium; species Cichorium intybus. Next base: position 80,459,718 of record CM042013.1, on the reverse strand, counting down.
TCTAGAGTTATGTTTTTGAACTCCAAACCATTATCACTTCGGATTTTTCGAACTGGTCGTTTGAGCTTTAGTTCGATCTGTTTTATAAAGTTGATCATCTCTTCTGGTGCTTCTGATTTTAGTCTTAAGAAAAAGACCCATGTAAATCGAGTGAAGCCATCAACTATGACAAGGACATACTTCTTCCTTTGTATTGTTTGGATTTTGGCGGGGCCACAGAGGTCTATGTGCAGCAGTTCTAGTGGTTCGGATACACTAGATTCTGTAATGCTTTTGTGAGAGGATTTGGAAAGTTTTCCTTTTTCACAAGCGGCACAAAGAGTTTCATTGTCGAGCTTCAGAAGTGGCAGTCCTCGAACTAGATCATCTCCGATCAATTTGTTGATGTAGCCGAAGTTGAGATGGGAAAGACGACGATGCCACAACCAGCTAATATCAGCTGAAGCTTTGGATAAGAGACAGATGTCTGGTTTTCCATAGATAAGGTCCATATCTAGTGGATACATGTTGCCTAGACGATCAGAATTAACTAGAATGGCTTTGGTCTTGGCATCCGTGATTATGCTTTGCTGTTTGGTGAAAAGAACTTCATGATTGTTGTCACAAAGTTGTGATACGCTGATTAAGTTGTGTTTCAGGCCGTCAACGTAGGCTACTTTCTTGATGGTGAAGTGACCATTTGTTATGTTTCCATAACCTTTGATTCTTGCAGTCATGTTATTTCCAAAAGTCACATCTTGTTTGGATTCTGCGGGTTTGAAGTCTCGTAGAAAGCTTTGGTTTCCTGTCATATGCTTGGAGCAGCCACTATCGATATACCATGTGCCATCCTTGGGCTCTCCAGCACAAAGTGCCTGCAATTAGACAGAAAGTTTAGGTACCCAAACCATGGTGGGTCCTGATTTGTTAATGGTTTTTGATAATTTGGAATCATTGTAGTATTTGTTGATTGGATGGAATGGTTGCGGTTTAAGTTGATTTATTAGGTTTTCCCAAAGTGAGATTTGTTTTTGAAAACCTGTCATTTGAACTGATTTCTGATTTTGTGAAAAGTATCCTATATGTGAAGATCTGTTTGATAACCTTTCTTTGTATCTGGGATCTGAATGGTTTTGGAAAACACTTTGATGATGGAATGGAATTTGGTGAAATGATGGTTTCTGAAAGTTCCTTGAGAGATTAAAATTTATCTCTTGAAAGCGTTTTTGAATTGGTTTTTGAAACGGTTTTTGTTTTGGATTAAAGGTTTGTTTTTGTGGCACAGCGCTTGGTTTCAAAGGTTTTTCTTTGAAAACAAAGGGCCTGCTTTGTTCTATTGATTTACTGACAGCTTGAATGGGTTGTTTATTTGTCTGTTGTTTCTTTGAATACTTTTGTCCCAGATTGTTCTTTCCAATAAAGGTTGAATTTAAAGAGGGAAAGACAGTTGGAGCAGAAGTACTGCCATTTTGATGATCAGAATTTTCTCCATTTAAGAAATTTTCAAGTTTGATTGTGCCATCATTCATTGTTAGTTTAGTAGATCTCAATTGATGAGTTACTGAACTAGCAGAGTCTGATTCGGATTTTAAAACTCTTTTGAAAGACTTTTTGGAAACAGTGAAAGCAGTATCATCTGGGCTACAGTTGATAACTGTTTCGTCATCTGAATCGTCCTCATTAGCAGATAAGAAAAAATCTGGTAGAGGTGATTTAGAGTTTTCACAAATTGTTCCATTTTTCTTTTCAGTCTCTTCATTTTCAAAAGATTCTCTTCCAATTCCCGGTTTATAATTCGTATCAATTTTGCCAGTTCCTAAGTTGTTTGCTTTAGTGAAAACATCATCACTCAATTTTCTGGCAATATTGATAGATTCCAGTTTTCCTTGAAATCTTTGATTTTCGGATTCAAGAAATTTAATTTGCTTTGAAGAATCATCTAGTTTTAGATTTAAACTAATGTTTTTGTCAGTTAAATCTTGAATTTTTTGTTTTAACTGAAGGACTTCCTTTTCTAACGTATCTTTTATTTCAGATGAAATAACAGATTGATTTTTTATTTCTAAGTCCCTTTTCTGTTTTAGAGCTTCATTTAATTGTTCTAGGATGTGATTATTTTCTTCAGATTTTCGTTCAATGTCTCTTTCAAGTTTGTCTCTAGTCCGTGTGGATTCTCCAAATCTGAGTTGCAAGGTTTGTAATTCAGATTTGTAGATATCAGATTTGACTATTGTGTCATGATACAGTCTGAGATCAGCTTTTAGACTGTTCTCAATCTTAGTCATGTGGGACTCAAATGGTGTTCTTGAAAGACCGAGATCTGAGATCATAGACCATACCTGATCGATGACATATGGAGCTCTTGTGGTTGGTTCATTGTCAGCCATGAAGCAGAAGTTTGACTGAGCTGGTTCAGTATCTGTTTCATCATCAGAAGTTGGCCAGTATTCCACGCTAGGTTCGTGGAATGCCATCAAAGCTTTTTGCTTTGCTTTCTGTTCTTGTTTCTTCAGCTCTTCGGCTTTTTGAGCGTAGTAAGCTGAGTCTTTGACCTTGATTTTGGCTCGACAATCTCGGGCATAATGATTTAGTCCTTTGCATTTGTGACAAATGATTACCTCATCATCATCATCGTTATTGTCAGCCTTTTGGCTTTTAACGGGAGTTCTTTCGGATGTTTGAGTTTGTTTCTGTTGAGATGGTTTTGAATGATTTTGCTGAAATCCAGAATTTTGGTTATTTTGAAAACCATTGTTTTGATTGTAAGAGTTGTTATTATTTTGAAAACCACGATTCTGAAAGTTTTGTCCAAAAGTGGATCTTTGTTGAAAGTTTGGTCTATGATGTGGCAAAAATCTTTCGAGATTAGTGTTTGCTACCAAAGCACACAATTGATGGTAGTCAGCTTCATTATTTGGATCGGACAAGTCACAAGGATTACTTAAGAAAGTTTGATTTTGATCAATTTGACTTTGATCAGGAAAATGTGTTTGGTTTTGAGAGGATGTTGACAACAGAGCAAGCGGTCCTCCAAAAGAAGTAGACGTTGGTGGGTCAATCGAGGATTCATACGATTGTAATTCTCCGTACAGATTGTACAAAGATTCAGTATGAATTGCCGGATTTCCCTGGATGATTAGTTTGACCATTTTCCAGCTTTCATAAAGGTTGTTTAAAAATTTGAGGTTTATTTCATGCTGTGACTTTTTGATGCCAAGATTATTCATTTTGATGGTAATGAGATTGAATCTGTCATGAGCATCATGGATGGTCTCATGTGAAAACATTTTGAAGTTGTCAAATTCGTTTAAAACAGATGTTTTCTTGTTTCCAATGATTCTCTCATTTCCTTCAAAGCGATTTTTCAAAGTTTGCCAAATTTGGTTTGCGGTTAAAAGAATTATATCATTCATTTGGCTTAGAATACTGTGGGGTATTCCAGACACAAGTTCCTTTTTGGCTTGAAGTTCGAGTTTCTTCCTTTCATTCAGTATGTCCAAGTTACTCGTAAGAGAAGTCATGTTATCTGGTAGAGATCCGTCTACACATTTCCACACGTCTTCACTTATAGAGTTGAGATGAAGATTCATACGACCTACCCATGATTTATATTCTTCGGGAATAAGAATGGGTGCTCGAGTACCTGAACCTATACTGTTAGCAATAGATACAGAATTTATGTTTGAGTAGTTTGCGGAAGACATTTTTGTTTTTTTTTTTTTTTTTTTTTTGTTAACGAAAATGTGATGTTAAAATGAAAATTTTTAAAGGAAACTTATTGGTGGTTTATAAAAACGCTACACAAAAGTTCTCGACAAAAATTTTCAAAATAAATCACACAAGTAATTTTTAAATGTTTTTGTTTGTTTTTAAATTTTTTTGTTGAACAAGTGATATTAAGATGAAATTTTTAAAGGAAACTTATTGGTGGTTTATAAAAACGCTACACAAAAGTTCTCGACAAAAATTTCAGATTAAATCACACAAGCTCTGATACCAATTGTTGAAAATACGATAATCGATCTCCACGAATAAGGGTTTTTAAGCCGGTTACTGTGTGACAGATATGTATTTTGTCTATAATATGCGGAAATAAAATAGAGTTGCGGAATAGTAAATCTAAACTAGACAGTATTTAAATGGACAGAAAGCGGTAAATAAAGTAAAAGTTAGAAGTTAAATGTTAGGTGTAATAAACTCCATTATCAACGATAACGTGTTTTTACAATAAATAAAAGGTTAGAAGTTAGAAGTTAGAAATTAGATGTTAGATGTAATAAACGCCATTATCAATGATAACGTGTTTTTACAGTAAATAAAAAGGTTAGAAGTTAGAAGTTAGATGTCTCGGTTAAATACAGTCCACATGTGTTTTCGTTGTCACGGTTCAATTTTTATGTCTTGGATGTTTGGTACAGTTGATTTATAACAGTTTCAATAAATCAATAATAACACGGATAATTTCAAAAGAACTTATCGATAGCAGATGAATATGACGATTTTCTTTGAAGCTTCGATTCTTGTTCTTTGCTCGGGTTGAATGAGGTTTTGGTGATATTTAGTGTCGGGTAGAGGTTGTTTGGAGGTTTGAGGTTTGGTGTCGGGTAGAGGTTGTTTAGAGGTTTGAAGTTTTGGTGTCGGGAGGATATCTTGTTTCTTGCGGTTGTGCGGTTTGATTCTTGTTGCCAAATGCAGAGATTTGAGAGTCTTGAAGTTTCTGGTCGTGGGTTTCTTGGAGAGTATATGAGTGTATAATTCTTGGTTGATTTGGTGTAACAAAATAGCAAGAGAAAGGCTCAATTTATAGTTGCTGAACATACAGGGCTCGCGTCGCGACCATATGGTCCGTCGCGTCGCGAAGGGCCTTCGCTGGTGGTCGGTGCGCTTTTTGTCGGGTAAGTGCGTCTTCGCTGGTATGTCGAGCTTTTCGTCGCGTTGCTTTTGGTCGCGTTTGCTGTTGGTCGCGTCGCGAAGGTAGTGAGTTGGTAGTCTCGCGATTTGAAATTTGGTGGTGTCACGTTGGAGCTTCGCGATGGAGCTCTTCGCGTCGCGACCAGATCCTTCGTCGCGTCGCGATCGCTGGGCGATTTTTGGTCTTCTGTCTTTGCTCTTCTCTTCACATCACGATCATGCCTTCTGTCTCGCGTTGAAGGCTTCGCGTCGCGACCAAGATGGTCGTCGCGTCGCGAGCGCTGTAGCAGTGTGATATTGTTGTATTTTGCTCTTTGGTTTGAAGTGTTACTTCCTCAGGTTTGGATGTTTTCTCAAAGTTGCTCGGGTCTTGATTTATTCTTGTTTTTGATCTTGAATTCACGCAACCTGAAATACTGATAATATTTGTTAGAAAACATTTCGACTTATTTCAGTGATGGTCACATAAAAACATAAAAACATTATTCAACAAACTCGTATGACTCAATAACCCCTGCTGACTCGCGGTGATAGTGGCACTATCTTATAGATTATATAAGTTACAGTGGAAGTGCATGTATGGGATAAATATCATCAACGCGATTATATGTTACAGTGGACATGCATGTACCACATAAAAAAACTCATAGTGTTTTTTTTAATTTTGGGCTTATTTTTTATAAAAAAAACTAAATATATTGAAATTTAGAACTTTTTGTCCTTTATAAATAGACATCCATATTTATATACAAAAAATGATTTTTTTTCGAAATTTCAGCTAGTTGAGATTTACATGTAAAATTAGACGTGAATGTCCCAAAATGTTGTTTATAAGAGTTATGAATATCCCAAAATGTTGTTTATAAAAAAACACCGATTTTGCATATTACATCATCAAAAGTATGGGGATTACAACTTCAAATCATCAAGAGCATAGTTTAGAGCAACAAAAGTACTAGATCAATACAAAGGGTTTTCTAATCCTTCACTAAGTCTTCATGCTCCTAGCTCCTCTCATCCTAGGTACATAACATTTAAAACACATACAATACGTAAGACATACATCTCGTCAATTACATGGTTTTTAGACTCTAATGTAAGTCATAAAATCCTTGTTATAAAATATTGATTTCATCATTTGGTCAACATATATAAAAGAACAATTTCATCATTCGGTAATCAACATATAAAAATCTAGGGATCAAGAATTGACACAAGGATATAGAAAACATGTCAAAATAAAATCAACATTTACTGGTGCCCCTGTGCTATACACTCCTCCATAAGGCAAGACATACTTACCTTACAAAGTCATGCCTGCGTAACGGTTCAAGGTGTCGGAAAGACTCTGAACTATCGATGATAAGACCCAAAGTATTGGAAAGCCTCCGAGTTACTAGGCTTAGGTCCAAAGTATCAGAAAGCCTCTAAACTACTAAGGACAAGGTCAATCCAATACTGGATGAAACAAATTCATTCCAATGCAAGGTCAACATAGTAGACTGCTACATCACGAAAGGGGTACCAGCCCAGTAGCATCTAGGTCATCTTGTCCGGACGTCCATATGAATACATTCACCATAAACATTTCAACAATATCAAAATTTAAGAAATCCAAACCATAAAGACACTTCATTTTTCTTAATCCATGATACTAAAGGATTTCAAAACCATAACAAAACAATTATTCCATCTTTCATAAAAATAATATTTTCTTCATCATATGGAAACAATCATAGTTTCCAAATAATTAATATCAAAATATAATTCAAATTCATGATTTAAGGACTCATATTGACTATGTACCCAAAAATATCCTCATGTACGAAGGGATTGGCTAGTCTTCTAACGTTCCTTTACTCTTTCCTTGATCACCAATTACTTGATCTCCACCTACTAAGATCATTTATAACATATAGTCATCAATATCTATCATAATTACACTATTATATCAAGAGTTCTTTAATTGACTTAATTCATTAAGTCATTTACTAATAACTATGTAATACAATATTCCATAAAATAATCATAACTCGATTATTCACTTTCAATAACTTAACTACTACCATTGTCATCATCACAAACAATTCCATGCCAATATCCATAATTATCATCAAGATTTCACTTATAACCCATAACAAAACTTCATTATGATTTCTTTTTAACAAACTATCATCATCATGTCAACTCCTTGCTCATTCATAGAAAATTCATCATCATTCATTAAACATTCATCCGTAACTTTGATCAATATACGTAACACCCAATCTTCATCCATGAGACTTAACTCAACTTGAAGATTCAATGGTGTTTAAAGTAAAATTTTTATCAACTAAGCATCACCCAAGTATTAGAAACACCATACCAGCATCAGTTTCATGAAATCTATAAATCCCCAAAAATTACAGTTCATCCAGGAATCAAAATTCTCATAACTTTAGGTCAAACAAATTCTCTAAATCCCCAAAAATTATGGTTCATCCAGGAATCAAATTCCCATAACTTTAGCTCAAACAAATTACATAAATGTGATTCTTACAGTGTAAGGATTATTTTGTACTTAAAAGCCCCTTGATTATCTTCAATGTGATGCTTGATGGAGCCTTCACACACTACTTTCACCAAGAACACACCTAGTGTTCTTGGAGAAGGGAATATGAGAAAAAAAAGTGTGAAAATGGCTGGAAATCATCCTTTACCCGTCCATATTGAAGTGGTATTGAAGTAGATTACATGTGGCACTATTTAAGAGAGCTTAGTGTCAAAAATGGGTGGGATTCGGGCTTGCCATGCGCCTACACGCGCCAATAATCTACCCAGCGAGGAGCTATGCGCGGTTGTGCAACTTTGAGTACAAATGACACGCGGCCCACATGCCTTAACAGAAACTCTCATTTTCAGCTTCTTGTTTGAGGGACCCATTTGACTCTAGAACCATTCCCATGTGACCCGCGTTGAGGAGTGTCAGCACTTAGAAATTTTTTTCTTTCATCCATTCCATTGCAGTTTATTCCCAACTTTCCATGGTCATAAATTTATCATATTTTATCCATTTTCTACAAATCATATATGCATAGAAAGCTAGAAACATGAACTACAACTTACCCTTACTGAAGTTCCTCCAGTTTTGTAACATCCCAAATTTTTTAGTAAATTTTAAAATTTTTAATAAAATATTTTTAATAAAAACACATCGTTTTATTATAAACATTCAAAACTCAACATCTATATCTATCCAAAAACATTTAATATTAAACCAATCCAACAACGAAAGTTAAACATGATAAAGTCAACTCAAAATAAGTATCTGAATGAAGCAACATCAGTGTGTATGTGTCACGCCTTGCGTTCACCTACACCCGAAGAACCTGAAATCTATGCAGTTATTGCGGTTAAAACTATAATAGTGGTAACATGCCGATATTTAATTTAGCGCTTTTCGCGGTGGTATAGTGGTGGTATAGCGGTGTCTTATAATATGTAGAATTTAGATATTGTACTATTACTAGTAGAATTAATATCATAAAAGTTATATAAAAAACATCACATGAGGCTTAAGGCATAACATTCTACCGTGATTGCAAACTTTGACCGCAAATGTGTATCAATCTTATATGAATGACACCATATATCCACATTTTATTTAAAAAATAAATCAAGCTAGTAAAAAAACATGGGATTACGTTAAAAGAAATTTGCTTTCATGGTGCAACTTTCATTCTACTGCTTTCGCGGTTAATCGCGGTATTCACGGTCCAAAATTGCGGTAAATCGCGTCAAATCGCGGTAAATAGCCGTAAATCACAGTGCTATTTGTGGAACCGCTATAATTAACCACTAAAATGAACCGCGATTTTGCCTACCTCCGCTAACCGCGATACCGGCGCGATACCACCGCTATACTGGCGCGATTAACTGCATAGCCTGAAATAATGATTTTATAGGGAAAGGTTAAGTACACAACTTAGTGAATTCAACACATACACGACATATCCATCACACATGCTCTACCCCTATCATAGGCACACAACACAATGAAGGCACACAACAAAACAAGGAACACTTCACAACTACAAGACATCGTATAACTACAACACAAAACATGATCATTACACCAACTCAATCATGGCACCCAGCTGATCATGACACCCAACTCAATGGTTGCACCCACCACACTCATAGTGCACAACACATCATGACACCCAGCTCAATCATGGCACTCAGCTCAATGAGAGCACCTAGCTCAATGATATCACTCCCCACACTCTCACACATACTATAAATTCATATGGCCTGTTACTACCCACCTAAATCCTAAACAACACACACGAGCTACAACAAAGGATGTATAACTTCAATACAGCGTTGTGAAGAACTCACCTTCAAATAGCGACAACAACAATCTACATGGAAACTATGCAATTCCCACCGAGCTCCACTCAAGCACCTTATACTCCTATAAAGCATTTTAAGTTACTACAAAGTATGCCAAAAGCCTTACTATAAATAAATAACTTATAGCGTTACTTATAATTTAAATATTTCTACTTCTGACACGCATTATGTCTCAACCATGGACCACCTTCTCCTTATTCACTTTTTCTAATTAATGGAGTTATTCTATGTTTTAATTAAGTTGGGTAAGCGCGAACACTTGCTATAACACCCAAGACCCCTAACTAAAACAATTTCCACAAAAAGGAATCCGACAACAAAGCTGATTTTTGACCCGGCTGCAAAGTTTGCAACTTTCAACCACTGAGGTGTTCAAGATAAAATCTGAGAAATACCATGCAAACACTAGACCCAAGGACAAGATCACAGGGCCTAACCTCAAGAAATTTGAATATTCCAATAGCAAATGATCAGACCACTCACTGAACCACACCTCAAAGATTCAACAAAGTCTATTTACTTGATCAGACCACTCACTGAACCACACCTCAAAGATTCAACCAAAGCACAAAATGCACAAGTAGTTAAGTTCTGATTTGTGGTGTGAGCAAACTACACTCCTAACGTAAAGTCTTCCCACTAGCCTTGACCCCAAAAGATGTTTTTGCAACAAATTATGAATTTAGCAAGAGAAATTTCACAGTTTGCCACAGCTCTGGACCATTCAGTGAAGATTTCCACATTCACATGACTTGGAGCTAAAATTAAGCCAATGCCTTCTAGACCAAGAAACTAAACTCATAGACAATTCCATGGATATATAGTTGGCTCCAAAAGGACACCCGCATGATTTTATGTGATTTTTATAAAATGACCTAAATTTACGAACTTTGGAATCACATGGAATAACAACTAGGATTAGGTTTTTCACCTACCTAATGTTGGTATTTGATCACATAACATAAATAATACATGTAGCGGAAGACAAATAAGATGAAACCACATAAATTCTATGAACATAGTCCAGGATCATATCAGTTGATAGCAGATCATAACAACATTAAAACTTAAAGAATGTACCTCAAGAAGTCGTTGCCTTTGTGATCTAGTCAGGGCCACGATAGCAGGAATGATCAAAATCCAAAATATGAATCCCTCTAGTGGCTTGTACCCAGGGACAACCAGAAAACTAGGTAGATCAAGAGCAAAGATCTCTAACCCTAGAGGGGGAAGAGTTTTCGTAGAGGGAGGAGGGGAGTTGGCGGCTCAAAGGGTTTGGGATGCCTTTGGGTGTCACCCCAAGGCCTCTATTTATAGTTCAGGGGCTCCTTAGGTTCCAAACTTGGAGCCTTTTGGCGGCCGCACCCCCTGGACTTGTTCTATTGATTATATCTTTAATCAATTACAATCCAGTCCCTTTAATTGGTTCCAAATTAATCCTAGATTAATTTACCAATTAAATTGTTATTATTCTTTTAGTTTCCAATTAATTTATTCTCTATAAATTAATTAACTAAATAACATTTCTTCTATTTGACTCTGAATGTTGTTCTGGGTTCTGAGGGCAACCCAAAAGGACTCTACCTTTCATTAGAATTATTTTAACAAGTTGATGACCTTGAACATTATTCCGACACCTAACCCATTAAGACATCCATAATAAGAACTCTAGGGTTTGAATGGACCTCAAAGGGACACTCAAAATCAGAAACATCACAAGTAACTCTCTACATCAACCTTGCACAACATAAACTTTAACACACACAATACACACACGTTGGTGTGTGATGCATGGTAATCGTCTTGAACAACCTAAGCTTAAACCATACGAGACCAAGATCATCATATTAGGAACATGAATCTGATGAGAAGCTTTAAGAACAACAATGCACACACACACACCCCTACGGTGGGGATGTGATTGTGGTGGTGGTATTCTTCGGCTATAGAACAAAAGAGGAAAGTAAACAACTTACCTAGTGATGCAAACCCGACACCCTTGCAGCCCATCTCTTCACGATTTCACACCCCCTCACACTCACGCTTCACGCTTCACTAGTCTCCTTCCTTCACAACTTCTTCTATTTTCCGGCTTGTCCTCTCTTTCTCATGCCTAGCATCCAAAGTTCTAAGCTACTCCTTCTCTTCTCGATTTTTACGACAACGAGGTGGGGAAATCGACTCCTTAGACATCGACTATATTAGTTTAGGGGAATTAGACGTATACTAACGAGCAACACTGGGCTGGAGTAATGGCCGAAGGCTAGGGCTGGTTTTATTTACATCCGCTAAGCCTTCATCACACACACACACACATACATAAAGCTATTCAATTCCATGCAATTTTTCATGATTAGCAAAGTTGGCCCCTACAGTTTGGTGATTAATTTTTCATTGACACAAAACCCTATAACTCCAAATTTAAGGTTTTACTATTTGACTATTTCCCCCTCTACAAATAACTAAATTCTATTTTAATTATGATTTTGTTATTATTTTTATTATCCTTCGCTAAATAATAAATTCGCAATTACAACTGTACCGGAAAACAGGGAGTTAAAACTCTCCCTTAGTTATAAGAATTTCTTCCCCGAAATTCAATTATAACGCCCCTCGATTAACGTGAAAAAAACCCTCATATGACTCACAAAACTACAATTAAACCTTCTCGCCCTCAACACATAGGGTTCCCACGCCTTCATACCCACAATGTAATACAAAACGGCATACCACTGCTATAGCTGACAACTATGGTCGCAAGAGAACTCAACTAATGTAAGGTAAGCATCCCAGTTGCCCCCTCCCTTAAAGTCCAAAACTCTTCTTCATGCTACCTGTTACCCAACTTCATCCCCAACCGGTTATAACCGTCTATCAGATCTTAGCACATCCCCATAGTCAATAAACTACACCACTATGTAAATTTTGTCGTGCCTCTCCGCTCACCACTCTAAGTCGCGCATACTCTGTTCGTCGAGCCATGTGAATCCACTCAGTGCGTCACGTCGGGCATACCCACTCTATACTATGTTGCTTAGTGCGTCAAGCCACCTTAACATCTATATACTAGACCTAGACCCGTCTAGCACTAACCACATACCAACAAATAAATACACTAGACATCCAAGTCTAAAGACCTGATGCGTATGCTATTACATTGCCGCACTGCATGAGCGTGACACCCAACCCCTGCTGTAGCGCATAAAAAGATATACAATCCACACGGATGTTATTTCCTTGCAATAGTCCAACATGCCCCGACCTTGCTACAATCAACTTGATTGCATAATTTCACCCATAACGCTAACACACTGTCACAGGTGATTTTAGACTCTGCACTCGTTTCATATAGTGTCTCTAAAACTATCTTCAGCCCCTTACACAAATTCTTAATTGAACCAAAGTCACGTCATACCACTCCCTCGTCATTGAAGGGTCTCCTTTCGCCATAAGCTATTAGTTCTCCCCCAATTAGGTTTGAACTTGATCCTACTACTGATCACTTCCACAACACGCCCCATACTTCTGCAACAATGCAAACGGCTCTTCTAATCTCGGTCACACCACCATCTCTATTCTAAATACTCTAAATGTGCCACAATATCAATTTATTTCCCGCACTCGCACACATCGACTTGACCAATTCCCCTATTTATGTTGAACATGATACTTTTCTTGAAGCTTTAAAAACTTCTAGTCAAACAGACTTCACCTACCGTCTCTAACTTCTTCAACTCTTTAGAGAATGAAACACAAGCCCACTCTAATAAGCCATCAACTCATATCAAGGCCTAACACCATCCCAATAGGCTTGTTTTGATGACGTAAAGACATTTACATCAATCACTATCGGCTACACATCCGCTTGCAACTCTAACCAACATCGTCAAATCTTCGGCTACCCAACCACAAGTGGGTTACCCAGACTCTCAACCGACACCACCCGGTTGATCACTCAAGAAAGACCAATACAAGAGTGGTTAGCCCCACTATTCCACAACCCTAAGGCAAGTACAAAGTTGACTCGAAAAATACATGCTGTCATCCCAGGCGCTGCTTGCACCTCTTCGGCCGTGAGCTGGAAAACTCACCCTCGTATCCCTTCAGTCCCTACCTGACTCATGCACCGATCAATCACATGAAGAAGAGCCACAACAAGAGCTTTCAGTGCTCCCCCTGCAACGATCTTAAAGCTCAGTAATCCGCTTCCACATTATTCATCTGACCAAACTGGTAACAAATTATCATCGGTGACTTACAATCACGAAGGTAGTGCCCTGATCATCTGGACTTGAAATGTATGCCCGCTCCCTTAGTCGTGTCATCCTCTACTGGTATCCCCCAATTCCAAAAGCTTGCAATAACTCCACTTTATCTCCCATTAAGGCACGTACTGCCTTTAAAACCGTGTCTCAAAGTCCTCCCAGGTCAATGCCTCGACCTGCTCCGCAGTCGTACATGTAGTCTCGACTTTCCACCAATCCTTGGCCGCCATCCCCAAAAGATGCATGGCAAAGCTCCGACTACACAGGAAACCACTAGTGAGAAATACGACCCCAACATCATATATCCAACGCATGCCAACAATGGGATCTGTCTCCCTCAGCGACTGGAACCGTATCAGTCCGCTCCTCTGACGTGTCCCTCAGCACATCCCTAATCCCAGTAATATACACGGGATTCCTCCCTAGTCTCCCACGATGTCTCTGTCGCTATCCGATCCTGAATCTCCTAGGTACCTAGACTAATACCCTAATTGTTCCCACTGAACCTCACGATCACCATTCAGGGACGACATAATGGATAAAGATTACCACAGTTCATTAGCACCCACATCTATTATGCTAACTACTTACACCTACAGCTCATTGGATTCCTCGTCACCAATTCCCAACTTGAACATGGATCATGTGCTTTTGATAGTAGGAGCTCTACTAGTACCTTCCACACTTATCCATGTCCATTCTGAGACCCATCCCGAAATACCCAATTCGTTTCTCACTGATAACTCTTACATATATGTATATACTAGCATGTTCCATCAATTTTCCTAGTCCGTTAGGAATCCCACCCACCCTACTACTCAACTATAATGGAACTTCCTCCTGTGTTGACAAATCACCTCGCATTTGCATAGTCATATACAATGTAGAATTAAATACGTATTTGAATAAGAGATCCTACCCTAAGGCAACAACCAAACAAGGAACATGCAATAAGGACAAATCAAGCATTCTCAAACTATTCAGATCCTACTGTATACAACTTTAATGACATCCTCTAAAAAACTAATCTATACGAGCATACAGACCTAATAGTAAGTAGCTAATAGTCAAAACATTAGAGGTATTTATTCAAACATGCTATCCCACACACACACATCTTAACTCGTCCCACACCATTAGGAATTCCACCCTACCCTTCTACTATACTAATATGGAATTTCCTCTACTGTTGATGAGTCGCCTCATAAATACACAGTCATATACAACATAAAATCAAATAGACATTCGAATAAAAGACCGTACCCTAAGGCAAAAACCAAACAAGGACCATGTAATAAGGCTAGATCAGGCATTCTAAGGCTATTCCGTTCCTACTGAATACTGTTGGATTAGGTGTCTAAGCCCATAACTAAAATTGGTATATACTTGAATTGATAGTAGCAAAGTCCTTTTGGGTTGCCCTCAGTAGTCCAAATGGTATTAAGGTTAATAGTAAGAGAGACAGAGAGAGAGAGGGAAAAATAGTATATTAATTTATTATGTGATGATAATTAATTAGAAACTAGTTTGGAATTAATTACAGTTAATTGGAATTAATTTGGGATTAATTAAAAGTGATGGGGCTAGATTGTAATTGTTCAATAGTTGAACAATAGAAGACGTCTGGTTGAAGTAACACGCACGGCACGGGTAAGGAGAGGCGCGACATGCGCGATGCGGATAACCAAAAAGGGTTTCGAAGATAAACCTTTGCTTGAACTTTTGGGTGTGAACCATTAGAGGCACGACACTTGTGGTGCTTGCTTCCGAGATATCAACCAGACAAGGAATAATTGTTATTTGCTATAATAACAATAACATATGTAATCTTGAGACTATCTTTAGTAATTTTTATTATACCTAGGCTTTCCTTTAGATGTTCTTATTTATATGTTGAATAGAGAAAACATAGATCCTTTAGGTTGCGTGTGAACTTAAGAGTTTAATTTTATTTGTTTGCCTATTGTCCATCAGTGGTATCACAACGTTAGTTTTATTTTCTATTGAATTGCAATAATTGTAGAACTTGATCTTTTAGGGTTTATTGAGATTAAATCCTAAAGGCCATAAATTTCGACTTGGACTAGGATTTTTGAAACCTTAACCGCCTCCCCTGGTTTTTAAAAAATTGTGTAGGGTTTTAGGGTTTTCTATTTTGGTATTTATGATTAATTAATAAATGGATAAATCCTTTACCCTTATTTTCAGAAAAATTAGAGGGTTAGGATTAGGATTAAATTATTTGATTAATTTAATTAGTTAATCATTATCTGAATAGTTTCAATGAATCTCAAGAGACCTAGGAATTTCACTTAATTTGATTATCTTTCGCGGTGAAATTGGTAAATCGTAATTTACCTACCTTTATAAAATTTACAATTAGATTACGACATCCCTCTTCTAATTTGGGAATTATATAGTTGGATACTAGCCTTAATATTTATTTTGGGTTAATATATTAAGGATTATTCTTGTCTAATTTAAACTACCTTCCTTTTATAGATGTCTACTTCTGCTGATGCTTCTACTCCCCCATTCGCTCCCCACAATAACCACAACTTCTCTTCGATCATTTCGCTCTACTCAAAGGTGACATTGGATGGCACCAAATACAATGACTAAATGCGAAACATCAAGATGGCTCTTAGATTCAAGGACAAAGAGTATGTTCTCGAAAAAGAACTCATTCAAATCGATCAAGAAAAAGCTACTCTTGAGGAATATGCCTCATATAATAAACACTACGACGATGCAACCAAAGTGGCATGCATCATGGTCGCGACTATGGTCCCTGAGTTGCAGTGATTTTATGAGGACTATTGGCCATATGAGATGAACAAGGACCTTGTGGAAAAGTTCCAAAAGCGAGCTTGTCAGGAAAAATACGAGGTAGTCAAAGCCTTGATGGCACGCAAGATGAAAGAGGTAGAGTCTGTGAGCGGCCACATGCAGCGAATGCAACGATCCGTGGAACGCCTCATTAAGCTGAATGTGCACTTTGATGAAGAGTTGGCTATTGACATAGTCCTGAACTCCTTACCTAGTTGTTATGATTAGTTCATATTGGCTTATCATTTGAACAACAGTGATACCACCTTCGCTCAGTTGCAAAACTTACTATAGACTGCTGAAGCAGGAATGAAGGGTAAAGGTTTAGCATCCACTTCTATCAGTGCTCCCGTTCTTGCCATTAGACAAGAAAAGGGGAAGAAAACGAAAGGTCCTCCTAGACAGAATTGGAAGCGCAAGGCCCATGTCGGGTCATCTAGCAATAGCCCAAAGGCCAAGCCCAGTTCTGACATTCCTCCCGTCCCAAATCCCAAAGATGCTGATTGCTTCTACTACAACGAGAAGGGGAATTGGAAACGAAGCTGCCCAAAATATTTGAAAGACCTCAAGGATGGCAAGATAAAGTCGTTATATGCATGTATATACACTATTTCTAATAACTCATCATCTTCTCGTTCTTGGGTCCTTGATACAGGATGTGGTTTTCACAGTTGTTCTAATTTGCAAGGCCTAAAAGAAAGTGAGGAGGTGGAGCACGGAAGAATAAACTTGATCATAGGGAATAGGCGATCTTCTCCTGTCACCAAGATTAGAGTTTATAGTCTAGTGCTTAGTAGTGGTGTTAGTTTAGATTTATTAAATTGTTGTTACTCGTCAGAAATGACACGGAATATTATTTCTTTTCATGCATTGTTCAGACAAGGTTATATACATTCTTTTGATGATTTGAATGGATCTATTTTAGTTTATAAAAGTGATGTTTTTATATTTGAAGATTTACCTTGTAATGGTGTGTATGAAACTATGACATGTGTAGACAATTTAGGCAATAGTGTATTTCAAATTGATTTGTCTAATGGTATATACAAGGCATGCTTGTGGCATTGTCGTCTTGGACACATCAACAAGAAACGCATCGCCCAATTCCAAAAGGATGGAGTGTTGGAATCATTGGACCTAAGGTCAGATGATGTATGTGAATCTTGTCTTTTGGGAAAAATGACAAAATTACCTTTCACGGGATCTTGTGAAAGAGGTGAATTTTTGTTGGATCTCATACACACAAATGTGTGTGGACCCTTCAGATCGTCCATAAGGGATACTAGTCGATTATATGTGACTTTTACAGATGATTACAACAGAGATGGCTATATTTACTTAATCAAGCATAAGTCAGAAACCTTTGAAAAGTTCAAGGAGTTCAAGCATGAAGTCGAGAATAAATTAGGCCGGAAGATAAAGATGCTTAGATGTTGGATTAGGTGTCTAAGCCATGACTTACAATTGTATTTATCTTATGAATAAAAGCAAAGTCCATTTGGGTTGCCCTCATAGATGGAGGATAGATATATAGTTCAGTAGAGAGAATAGTTGATTTATTAATTGTATAATAAATCTATAGAAAATATATATATGGTTTATTAATATATTTAAGTGTTAATATATTAATTAGAAACTATGATAATTAATTAAGATTTAATCTATAATTAATTGGATTTAATTCAGTGATTAAATTAATTAATTAAAAGGTGTAGGGACTGGTTTGGCATTTATTCAATAGTTGAATAGCTGGCTAGGTAAAAACCTGGGGCAAAGTTGGCGCCACCCTGGAGGAGCCTCCAGAGTTTTGGCGAAACCCTATTAGGGTTTTTGGGGAGTTTGGTCCAAGTGTCCAAAAGCCTTGTCCACTTGGAGGCTTTCTAGGGTTTCAGGTGTAACCCTAGGAGGCTATATAACGAACCCCCTGGGTGCCCTAAATCCCACGCCTCCATCTCTCTGGAATTACTCTGTTGGACTGATTCTTCCATCACTTGGGTGTGACTTGCATTTGAGGCAGGATTCTTTTGCTGCTTGCTTGAAGGATCATAAGATCAAATGTTGGTTTTCCTAATTCTTCTTTAGAATTGAATTGTATCCTTTAGGTTTTTAGTTCTAATCTTCATAGAAGAAAACATAGATCTTATTAGGGTTTCATGTGAACCTTAGGAATATTTTGTGTTCATTGATTGCATAGAAACCCTTCAGTGGTATCAGAGCTTAGGCTGTTTTCTTGTGAATTGATTTGAACTGCATGAATTGTTTTGTGCCTAAGGGTTTTTTGCGAAAATTAAACCCTTGGAGATGGCCTTGTAGATTTCAAGGCTAGGGTTTCCTAACCCTAGCCGCCATCCCCTTTGGTCCCCCCTTTTGGTTGCTTGATTTGCTTGCCATAAAAGTATGTTGTTATTTTTGGTAATTGGAATAATTGAAATAACTTGAACCCTTTTGTGTGCCTTGCTAATTTCGATCACCATAGGGACCATGATAGATAATTAATTTGATTAATTTGATAATATCTATCCTAGATTTAATTAATTTAATTAATTGATTAATTAAAAGACCAATTAAATCGGTTTAAAGAATTAATTAAAATTTTCAAAAAATTAGTTAAAATTTGCGAAAATTAAGATAAAACTAATTCTAAAATATTTTAATGAGATTAAAATATAACTTATATATATTTATGATTAAAAGTTAATTTAATATATATAAGAAAAATTGGTTAGTCTACCGTTAGTAGACCTCATTCACAAAACTGTCCTATAAAGAGGGTATAAAGCGACTGACTATAAAATGTTAGTCTAATGGGTATCTACTCTTACCCACCGCTCTCCTGGTCAGTCGAGTGTCGTTAGCCGAACGGGTATGATAGAACCGCTAAAGCCTCTTAAAAGAATAACGCTATAATTGAAAGTACTAGAACCTTAAAACAAACCCCAATATAGTTACTTTAGGTTAAAAATGTGAATTGGTGCTAATCCATGAAATTGCACATTGCACTTTGTGGAACGTTGGTGGAGCGTGTGTGGTTTACCGGCATGCCAACTGGGGTCCGCAATGAGTCGCGATGGGTTTCTTGATTTTGTCATTATTAACGGAGCGTGTGTGGATTACTGGCACGTTAATTAGAGATGACAATTGACTTCAAGAGTACCAAGCAATTTGCATGGTTATTCACACCCGGTTTGTGATCCTCGGTATCCCAATCACAAACAGCAGGGCATTCCCGAGATTAAAACAAGCTATCGAACAGTTCGGTAAATCTCAAAGAAACTAGGAATTCCATTATAATATGATTATGTTTCCGCGGTGGAATTGGCTGAATCATCATTCGCCTACCTGATAAAATTTACAATATTGATTACGGCATCCCTTTTCGGTATTGTAGATTGTTATTGTAGGATCCTAGCCTTATATTTGTTCTTGGGTGAATATAAGGGCTATTATTATTATTATATCTAATTAAAACTACCTTCTTCTTGTTCAGATGTCTTCTGACCAATCCGTTCCCCACTCAAATCCCGGTAATGTCACATCGATTCTGTCATTATGCTCAAAGGTGACGTTGGACGGCACCAACTATAATGACTGGATCCGCAACATCAAAATGGCTTTAAGGTTTGAACATAAAGAGTATGTTCTGGAAACCGAGCTTGTTGATGTGGACACTGAAACCGCTACTCCCGAGGAAATCGCTGCGTACACTAAACACTTTGATGATGCAACCAAAGTGGCTTGCATCATGATCGCTACTATGAACCCTGAACTGCAGCGTATCTATGAGGACTATTGGCCTTACGAGATGTACAAAGAGCTCGCGGAAAGGTTCCTCAAGCAAGAGCGCATCGAAAGGCGTGAGGTTGTAAAAGCTTTCACTAACAGCAAGTCCAAGGAGGGCGAGTCCATCTATGCACATGTGTAGAGGATGCATGGTTATGTGGAAAGGCTTAGAAAGCTGGAAATGCCTGTCCATGAGGATTTAGCAGTTGACATAGTGCTAAACTCCTTGCCCAGTTCTTATGACCAGTTGATATTGCCTCATTTATACATATATTTCGGGCAATATCGAGTGCCTAAAACACGCGTTTTTGGTTTAATTTCAAGATAAAAGGTACTTATTCAATTTAATTACCAAAACACAGGAAAAATGGCTTTACGGATAAAGAAGGAGCTGAATACGAGCCTTAAAGTGAACAAAATTGAAGGCAGCATCAGCACAGATCGCGACGCAATCCCCTATAGGGTCGCGACGCGATAAGAGAGGTCACGGTGACGACGTGCTGATGGAACGAACGCGAACACGGCTCAAAATCGCGACCCTACAGAGATCGCGACCCGATCACCATATGGATCGCGACCCTACCCAGCAACCACAGTCCACAAATTCAGAGTAGCGGCCAAATGAGAAACGCAAGTCACGCTGGATCGCGACGCGATCCCCTATAGGATCGCAACGCGACGGACCCTGGACAGCAGTATAAATAGAGGCCTTCTCTTGTTGTTTGAGACACACCAACCTATCAACACCTGCACCCATACCTCAGAACCACAACATCAAACTCGGCAGTTTGCCTACTGGTACGGTGCGGATGGAATCGAGAGCTTGAAGAATGTTCTGCCGGGACTTCATTCGGTTTGCTTTATATATGCTTAGCATTCTACTATGATTTCCTAGGCCGTATTCTTCAGATCATGTTATATTTATCTGCATTATTTATTACTTAGATTTGAATACTATCTAGTTATGATTTGATTGTTATTTATCGGATATTGAACGTTTTATATTTTATCTTGCATAATTCATTTACCTATCATATATGTTAAGGAACCTTCCTTTTGGACTTATTGCTGAGTTATTTTAGTCTAGAGGACCAATCTGACTATATGACTTTTATCATAACTGTGCTATGACCATTAGACATATATGACTAGTGATGGACCAAATCCTAGGGTTAAGTCACGAAGGTAGAAACTTATATGTGTATTGCAAGTTTGTACTAGAGGACCAATCTGTACAAACCATTTTGATTTTCATGACCATTGAGATCAAAAACTCGAATGAATCTTGTATGATACGAACCAATACATGATTATTTGGAATATGTAATTGCATGACCATTGCCATTAATGACCTTATAATCATAGGATTAGGTAGTTGGACAAAAACATCTAATCACTCTAGAAATCGATATTTAACTTTCAATATCCGTTGCACTAATAGCATATCAAACATAACTAGATGGTTGAATCGAATCTAAGTATAAACGTTTACTTTTATGTTTTGTAATTTATATTTTCCGATTCTAATAAACTTTTGCGTTGTCTCTTGACACAAGTCAATGCATTCTCTCAACCCCCCCTTTTTAATTACTGTTTTCTTGAATAATTGTTAATTAATAATTTATTTTCTTAACTTAAAAATATCCGTTTTCCCTTGGGTTTGACAACCCGGATTTACCATTACTATACTACAACCGATTAGGTACACTTGCCTAATTGTGCTGTTCTATTCATACATGGTATTTCCCTGTTTAGAAATGTAAAACTAATGTGAAAACCAATTGCTAATATTATATATACGCTCGTAACACACCAAGTTTTTGGTGCCGTTTCTGGGTATTTTATATGTATGTTTGAAAACACATCAAGTTTTTGGTGCCGTTGCCGGGGAATTCGGTTTTATTTTTTTGTATAAAAAATTAAATTATTAGTTAATATTTGTGTGATTGTAAATATGTTTTTGTGTATTATGTATTTTTATTGTTTTGATTGACATATCACTAATCATAAAATGGATATTTGCACACCTTAAGCATATTTTAAGTGTGGGGTGAATATTTCGGGAAAAATGAAGTGACAAAACTTTGAAGTCTTTTCTACTCAAGCAATGCGACGCGTATGCCATCCGGACGTGACGCGTCGACAATCCGGATCGCATTGAGAAAGAGACAACTTCAATTTACGCGACACGCATGACGCGTAAACAACCGAGGCAGATGCTGGTCATGCATAATGATACATGGTTTTTCAGGCTAAAAATTAGCCACTACTGAGAAAGGGGACGCTTCTTTACAGTGGAGGCAGCGATACTGATGACGGTCAAAAGTCGCACAGCCAGGACAACACACCACAACAGCAACCCAGTAGCCACGGCTTTGAAACTTCAGGGAGCACAAAATGAGTGATATTTTTCTTTTACTGTTATTACTTTTATTTTTGTGTGTTTATTGTGTGTGAATAATATTTGTCTGAGCAATATGTATGCAGATTTGCTAAAATTCAATGCTGGTAGAATGTTCAACGAATTCTTTTATGTGGAAAGAGCCTCATATATGACGTCGACCGGTACCCAAGGGGAGTCTGTTCCATTTTGCTCCCTTTACTGTTTTGAATTATATATACAATAAAATTATTGTATAAAATAAGTGTAGGGTAAGAGCGTCATACTGCAATAATTAACTAAGCCAAATTAAATTTTTTATCTTAAACATCTATTCCAAAATTGAACGCTAAAAAGATAATTGTTAAGAAAAATGTTTTGAAAATAAATTCGTAGGTTACAATTAATTTTATGTATGTATTTTTAGTTTTTTTATTGTTTTATATAAAATTTAGTTCTATAGAGGATAAGTTTTCAGCTTGGTAGTTGCAAAATGTTTTGCATAAATAATGAAATAGACCCGTTGAAAATTTATCAGTTGTGAAAACTGAGTTTTTGCCAAAATAGATTGAGTTAGTTTCCCTACATGCAAAAATGCACGAATTATATGCTGTTACTAAGTTGAGGAGAATAAGCCTCGATAAATGAACTTAAAATGAGAAAAATTCTCAAGAAATTTGATGTGCTAAAAAGCAGAAGTCAAGTAATGTTACACCATAAGATTGAGACTCAGGAAGGAAAATTCAATCAGTGGCCTTTGACATTCGAGCAAGTAGACATAAAATGGGTGGCCGTCGGGAATTCATGCACCTTATTACCTAAAACCAACTGGTTTGGGATAATATTGTCGAAAGCTCGCTACACGGGTGTCATCGAAAGTCATGGAATTTCCTTAGTGGCCTTTGGAATTTGAATTAGTAGACTCTGTACAGTCTTGAGTCGAAAATTTGTAATCAAGAGTTCCATCGAAAGTCACGAGTTTCAAAGGTGCGAAAAAATGGAAATAATAACTAAACTTGATAAATTTAGTCCAGCATGATTTTTATTTTAAATATGGGAAATTCGAAAAAAAGTCTTGAGGTGGAAGAATCTTTAAAAGGTGTATTCGATGTTATGTAAAAATGAGTATTTATCAATCTAAAGACTTGTCGTTTATAGAAAGAGAGTTTGTGTAAAGTTTTGAAAAGTTAGAAATATGTACATAGGACTAGGTATAATCTACTATGTTTATTCTTAATTCATTATTCTTAACATCGGTAATAAACGCTAGATCTGTGATAGCGTATGGAAAGTTGTTTGGACATCAAGTTTCTCGGCTCGGTTTTAAATTGTAGTTTCCTTGAGGACAAGCAAAGTCCAAGTGTAGGGTATTTTGATATTGCCTCATTTATACATATATTTCGGGCAATATCGAGTGCCTAAAACACGCGTTTTTGGTTTAATTTCAAGATAAAAGGTACTTATTCAATTTAATTACCAAAACACAGGAAAAATGTCTTTGCGGATAAATCAGGAGCTGAATACGAGCCTTAAAGTGAACAAAATTGAAGGCAGCATCAGCACAGATCGCGACGCGATCCCCTATAGGGTCGTGACGCGATAAGAGAGGTCACGGTGACGACGTGCTGATGGAACGAACGCGAACACGGCTCAAAATCGCGACCCTACAGAGATCGCGACCCGATCACCATGTGGATCGCGACCCTACCTACCAACCACAGTCCACAAAGTCAGAGTAGCGGCCAAATGAGAAACGCAAGTCACGCTGGATCGCGACGCAATCCCCTATAGGATCGCGACGCGATGGACCCTGGACAGCAGTATAAATAGAGGCCTTCTCTTGTTGTTTGAGACACACCAACCCATCAACACCTGCACCTATACCTCAGAACCACAACATCAAACTCGGCAGTTTGCCTACTGATACGGTGCGGATGGAATCGAGAGCTTGAAGAATGTTCGGCCGGGACTTCATTCGGTTTGCTTTATATATGTTTAGCATTCTACTATGATTTCCTAGGCCGTATTCTTCAGATCATGTTATATTTATCTGCATTATTTATTACTTAGATTTGAATACTATCTAGTTATGATTTGATTGTTATTTATCGGATATTGAACGTTTTATATTTTATCTTGCATAATTCATTTAACTATCATATATGTTAAGGAACCTTCCTTTTGGACTTATTGCTGAGTTATTTTAGTCTAGAGGACCAATCTGACTATATGACTTTTATCATAACTGTGCTATGACCATTAGACAGATATGACTAGTGATGGACCAAATCCTAGGGTTAAGTCACGAAGGTAGAAACTTATATGTGTATTGCAAGTTTGTACTAGAGGACCAATCTGTACAAACCATTTTGATTTTCATGACCATTGAGATCAAAAATTCGAATGAATCTTGTATGATACGAACCAATACATGATTATTTGGAATATGTAATTGCATGACCATTGCCATTAATGACCTTATAATCATAGGATTAGGTAGTTGGACCAAAATATCTAATCACTCTAGAAATCGATATTTAAGTTTCAATATTCATTGCACTAATAGCATATCAAACATAACTAGATGGTTGAATCGAATCTAAGTATAAACGTTTACTTTTATGTTTTGTAATTTATATTTTCCGATTCTAATAAACTTTTGCGTTGTCTCTTGACACAAGTCAATGCATTCTCTCAACCCCCCCCCCCCCCCTTTTAATTATTGTTTGCTTGAATAATTGTTAATTAATAATTTATTTTCTTAACTTAAAAATATCCGTTTTCCCTTGGGTTCGACAGCCCGGATTTAACATTACTATACTACAACCGATTAGGTACACTTGCCTAATTGTGTTGTTCTATTCATACATGGTATTTCCCTGTTTAGAAATGTAAAACTAATGTGAAAACCAATTGCTAATATCATATATACGCTCGTAACACACCAAGTTTTTGGTGCCGTTTCTGGGTATTTTATATGTATGTTTGAAAACACATCACCAGTTCACACTGGCGTATCATTTGAACAACAACCAGGCGAATCTAGCTGAGTTACACCGCATGCTTCGTACGGCTGAGGACGGGATGAAGGGAAAGGCTATGCTCCCTGTCAACCCGCCTATCCTGGCTATTATTATTTATTTCTATTTATTTATTAAACAATTAATAAATCAACCTTTTCTCTTTACTGAACTCTACACTAAACCTCTGGCAACGAGGGCAACCCAAATGGACTTTGCTTCAATTAACAAGATAAATACAATTATAAGTCATGGCTTAGACACCTAATCCAACACCTTACGCTTTGGCTGTGGGGTTGATCATGTACGCTATGACATGTACTCGCCATGATGTGTCCTTTGCTTTGAGCATGGTCAGTCGCAATCAGCGAAATCAGTGCAGAGCTCATTGGACAACGGTTAAAAACATTCTCAAGAATTTGCGGAAGACGAAGGACATGCTTCTAGTCCTTGGTGGCAGTGATACGTTGAGAGTAAGTGGGTAGAGTGACGCCAGCTTCTAGATAGATAGAGACAACTTTAGAACTCAGTCGGGCTGGGTGTTTCTTCTAAACGGCAGAGCGGTTACATGGAAGAGGTGCAAACGAGAAACAGTGGCTGATTCAACTAGTGAATTAGAGTACATAGCTGCAAGTGAAGCGTCAAAAGAAGCGGCTTGGCTGAGGAATTTCATCAGTGGCCTCAGAGTAGTCCCAACCATTCAGGAGCCAATAGAACTGTTTTGCGATAATGAAAGAGCGATTGCCTTGACTAAGGAACCAAGAGATCATGGAAAGTCCTTACATATCGACAGAAAGTACCATTACATCAGGCATAGAGTAAAAGAAGGTCACCTCATCGTGAAGAGGGTATCATCTAAAGAGAACCCTGCAGATCTTTTGAAAAAGGCTCTAAGTAGGGTCAAGCACAGTTAGCATGCTAGGAGCATTGGTCTGAGAGATGATATTAGTTTTAATAGTTAGATAATTATTTTTGAAACTTGTAACAAAGTAAATGTAATTGACTTTTGGTGATTAAATAATACAAAATTATTTATGAGTATTGTCTACTGCCTTTTGTTAGTTATTTATTCTTGTGTTTCATTTTTGCATGTTTTACTTTCCGAATAATATGATTATTCAAAATTCCACAGTCGCTCATACTTTTGGAAGTAAGTAATGAATCAAGACTGTCATGAATTGAATTGTAGATTGTCTAAGGAGTTAGACATAGCAATAGTATTGCTGCAATGTTTATGAGTACTTAGAAATGGGGATTTGAGTATTGGATAAACCTACGCTCAAAAAATTACTTCATGGATTCTATCACAAGTAATTCTGAGACGATAATATCTTATGATCTTGAAATGGAGATATATGACTTGAAATTTACACGTCGGTTGTACATTGGTAATGCGTAAACGCATCAGTAATATGATGTTATAAAACATATTGTCATGCATAATTTGATGAGTAAAGGATACAAGAATATGAGTCAAAGTTTATTCATTCCTTTTGCCCTGACGGGAATAGCGCAGTGATTTGGTGTTGACTTATAGTGCTGGGCCCAGTCAGGACTAAATTGATGTGTTCGATTAGAAGTCCTATATCATCACAAATCAAAAATCGGGAAACAAAGTCTTGGACAATGAGATTGATTCCAATCCATGTCTCATTTCCGCATGATATCTTGAAGAACGGAGGATTATATGATCACTTATCTTCGGACGCGTAACTGTCTAGGTCAGAGTTCGGCAACAGCTTTTGGAAGCTACCATTTGCTGATCGATTTAGAAGTTATACTGCAGTTATAGTTATTAGACTTATCCAAGTAGAAGACTGTTGGATTAGGTGTCTAAGCCCATAACTAAAATTGGTATACACATGAATTGATAGTAGCAAAGCCCTTTTAGATTTCCCACAGTAGTCCAAATGGTATTAATGTTAATAGTAAGAGAGAGAGAGAGAGAAATAGTTTATTAATTTATTATGTGATGATAAATTAATTAGAAACTAGTTTGGAATTAATTATAGTTAATTGGAATTAATTTGGGATTAATGAAAAGTGCAGGGGCTGGATTGTAATTGTTTAATAGTTGAATAATAAAAAATGTTTGGTCGAAGTAACACGTGCAGCGCGGGCAAGGAGAGCTGCAGCCAAAAAGGGTTTCGAAGATAAAAAGGTTTATTTTGTTTGAATTCAAATGAGGTTTACCCTTATCACCCTTGAGGCTATAAATACCCCTCCCCTAGTCCTTTATTCTGTGCCCTATTCCAGTAGGCAGCTCTCTAGAATTTTCTCTTCCCTCTCAAGCAAAATCTATAATCCTTCTCTAAGGTTTATCTTGTTTGAATTCAAATGAGGTTTATCCTTATCACCGTTGAGGCTATAAATACCCCTCCCCTAGTACTTTATTCTCTGCCCCATTCCTGTAGGCAGGTTTCTGGAATTTTCTCTTCTCTCTCAAGAAAAATCTATAATCCTTCTCTAAGGTTTTATAACGAGCTTTTCTTAATAAGATAATTAAGATAATTAACCTTTGCTTGGACTTTTGGGTGCGAACCATTAGAGGCACGACAGTTGTGATGCTTGCTTCCGAGAGATCAACGAGACAAGGAATAATTGTTATAGGCTATAATAATAATAATGTATGTAATCTTGAAACCCTCTTTAGTAACTTTTAATTATACCTAGGGTTTACTTTAGATGTTGTTATTTATATGTTCAATAGAGAAAACATAGATCCTTTAGGTTGCATGTGAACTTAAAAGTTTAATTTTATTTATTTGTCTATTCTCCATCATATACAACCCTAATGGCATTCATAAAGCAACTAATCAACACTGGCATAGATTCCAAAAGCTAGTAACATAAAATCACAACGTCAACAATATTCTTTCTATTAGTCAACCTAGCATACATACATCATATATTCTAGAAATCATACAACAAAAACTAAGCATTTAAACATTTTCCCCACTGGCGTCGGCTGGTAGTACACAATGTGTCTTCAGTTTACCCTTCATCAAGCTTCATTCTTTTGTAAAAAAATGTTTTAGGAAAACTTTTAAGCCTCAACTTGAGTTCAGAACTCATCGAAGTGAGCCTGATTCTCTCAAGCTGTGCTCAGATGCCAAGTGTAATGTCATATATTTTTTAGTAAATTTTAAAAATTTAGTAACACAATTTTAATAAAAACACATCGTATTATTATAAACATTCAAAACTCAACATATATATATATATATATATATATATATATATATATATATATATATATATATATATATATATATATATATTTATGAGCTTTTGAGAACCAACTTCATCCCGAGAACCCGAGAACTCCCAAACCGATATTTTTTTCAAAAACCCGACCCCATAGGCCTCTTAGACACTCAAAATGGGCCCGGGTTGCTAAAAAAATTTCCAAAAAAACGACTTTTTTATTTTTTTTTTTTTGAAAAATTTATACATGTGCAAAAAATAAATTTGAACATGTACAAACTTTTTTATACATACAATTTATTCAATTTTTTTTCAAAACGCCTTAAATATGTGTTAGAAATGAATCCATAAAAAAAACTTGAAAAAAATGCACAAAAAAAAGTTTGTACATGACAAATTATTGTTTTTTGCACATGTACAAATTTTTTCAAAAAAAGTCGTTTTTTAGAAAAAAATTTCAGCGTCCCGGGCCCATTTTGAAAAAAATATCGGTTTGGGAGTTCTCAGGTTCTCGAGGTGGAGTTGGTTATCAAAAGATCCTAAGTGTATATATATATATATATATATATATATATATATATATATATATATATATATATATATATATATATATATATATATATATATATATATATATATATATATATATATATAAATATTAAACCAATACAACAACGGAAGTTAAACATGAAAAAGTCAACTCAAAATAAGTATCTAAATGAAGCAGCATCAGTGTGAACGCGTTGTTGGACCTTATTTATGTTTGGTTTAAGCTTCGCATTCAACTGGATCATTTCTAGGAGACAGGCTGATTTCTTGGCAATGCAGAAAACAACAAACCGTGTCAACTTCTACATCTGAAGCTGAGTACGTTGCTGCCTCGACTTTTTGTTCTCAGGTTATCTGGATGCAACATCAACTCCTTGATTATGGTATGGACTTTCTTGATACTCCCATATTCTGTGACAATGAGGTTGCTATCCAATTTATGAAAAAACCTATTCAGCATTCCAAGACTAAGCACATGGATATCAAAATTCATTTTATTCGAGATTGCTACGAGTGAAAATTAATTCATTTGGATAAAGTTCACACAGATAATAATGTGGCAGACTTGTTCACTAAACCTGTTGCAAAAGCTCGATTCAATGTGCTGGTCAAAATATTAAAAATGATACGTTTCACTGACTGTTAAATCAGTTTGTAAATTTTGTACATTTTCTTTTAGTTAAATTTGTTTATGGTTTATTTTCAACACTCTTTCCCATGCACAAATTTAGGGGAAGAGGAAAATAAAACAAAATTTTCAATTTTTCAATTTTTTTTCGTTTATGTCTTTATTTTAAAAAAAAACTAAAAGTTCAAAAATATTTCTTACCTACCGACGACGCACCGAGTAATACCACTCACTGCTAAGGTAACACTTAAGTGCTAATGATTCTTACTGTTACACCATAGTAAGTTTGAAGCGCTGACAACCTTTCTTAACCAAATATAACAGTTTCTTCTGCAACATAAACTTCTAGACACTTTGAGTAAAGCCACTCAGAGTCGAGTGTTAAAAAGTCTGTGCCGATGGTTAGATTGTGTACCGTAATCTATCACACACACCAATCCATTCTCAACCACCTTTACCTTTCTGCTGCAAGAAATAGACGACTCGTCACTTTGAACCAAGTGGTGATGATATTTTGAAACTTTATGCCAGTGATCTCTGGTACAACACCAGTAGTAGATACGAGGCATCGACAATCATTCTTATCTACAAAGCTTCTAATTCAAGAGTTGGATGACTCAGTGTAATAAACCATACACTGATGACAATTCGAAAGTCTAGCCGATGGGTATGTCTAGTAACCAAGACATATTACACGCTCTAATTAAGATGTTCGTGATTCAATGTGATTTTACCTCGCATTGATGAAATATCGAAACTCTCGGTCAGTGATCGTTGTTGTTTACAACAATAGCTGTGAGACCCCAACAACTTTACGAGGATTCAAATTGGCACTAGGATGTACACTCCGTAGAGTTTGGATACCATTGAACGTCTCGCCAAGAGCCAAGTCAACTTGTTGTCTTGTCAACTGCATTGAGATCTTTAATCAAGGATATGCAGGGGTCAAAATCAAAACGGCCATGAGTAGTTCTCCGATACTCAAACAATCGCAATGCGTTCCCCCGGGTTCACACAGATACTGCGAGAAGTCTCATTCTGATCCAAGGATGAATCCTTGAACAACTGTGGTGAGAGTTTATAACTCCGTGACCAATAGGATTTGCTGTCAAAGTTCGTATCAAGAAGCACCTGCAAAAGTAACTTTCAAAAGTTTCGACATTAATATCATGTTCCCGAAGAAGGTGAAGCTAAACTCCATGCGACAAGATTGCTTGAATTCCTCCTCAGTCAATTTTGTTGCTACATCTACACCTGTATGTGATCAGCAAGAGATGAAGAATCAGACTCCAGTCAAAGTCAATGTCAATGTCAAATCAAAAGTTGGTTGTGCTGATTCAAGACCTGCTCTGAAGCCTGACTGCCAAATGATCTTTCAAAGTTAAATCTAAAGTCAGGTCCATGTTGAAGATGAACTTGTTTCTGCAAACCAGCAGAATTCCTCTAACATCTGTCTCCCGTTATTCATTAAGGGGGAGTTTGTTGGATTTTGTATGCAGTATACAACCAATGCCAAGATCAAGACGAAGCTCGAAGTCAAATGAACGCATTAAACCAATGGGGATATTGTTGGACCATATTTATGTTTGGTTTAAGCTTTGCATTCAACTGGATCATTTCTAGGAGTTTCTGGGCTAAAAGGAAGAGAAAAAGGAGCCTGATGGATGATTTTAGTCCTGGACCAAAATCCTCCTGGATCTCGGTCATGATACTGAAAACCAGAGGTTTTCGGTTGGGCTTGGTGTAACGTTTTCGGTTGGATTTGGTCTGTGGGCTTAGGTTTTCGGTCCGAGTAGCATAGGTATATATATGAGGCTTAGTCTTTATTTGTAGAGTTAGTTGTTTTGGAGCCTCATTCTAGCATAGAGATTTTCTTATTGCTCAAGCAACCGTGTTTTTATGTACTAGTCGATTGATCTAATAAATCGACTGCATTGAAGGATTATACTTGTGTTTTTTTTATTTGATTGATACCGTGTTAAGATCTAGGATTGTTACGGGACCTACACGCATCACGCCTTGCCATCACGTACACCAGAAGAACTTGAAGCAATGAATTTATAGGCAAAGGGTAAGCACACAACTTAGTGAATTCAACACATACACGAGATATCCATCACCTACATATTCTCTAACAATGACAAGGATAGCCTTCATGTTAGACACATTCATCCAACTGCATTCTTCAAGAGTCAAAGTTGTGATATTCAGTTTGTTGATCTTAGTCCCCGTCTTCAACCTTGATGCTTTGATACCACTTTTTTGGGGAACCGAACCTTCTTCATAGCTCGTCTGTTGGTCAAGGTACTTATTAACCCCACGACTACGAACTTCAAACAAACAATCAACCTCACAACTTATCTTGACTAGAGAGAAATACGAAGAATTAACTGGGAAACACAAGATATAAAGTGTTTACTTGACAGTGAGTCATGCTACATCTACTGTGAGAACCGAGAGAATATCATTAATACACTTTAATGTTTTAGAGGAGAGAAACTAAGACTCTTCACAATGTTCACAATCAGAACATTGGATATTTACCACACATAATATTTTTAACTACCACATTGTGTAGTGAACAAGATGTATAAATAGCAAAAAACTAGGAAGGCTGAACATGCAAGATCTTGAGCGGGAATCTTCAAACATAAACTTGGAACACCTAGTAAACTTTACACCCTGTAAAGTGCCTCTTCTGTGCTCCCCATGCTGAACAATATCGTTCATGTATTTCCAAGATAAATCTGATAGCCGATGTGACAATACCAAGGCAGGGTACAACCGAAGACTCCTTCTTCGGTTGGATAACCCTCCTTGGACTGTAGTTGAATAGTCTTGCCCTTTAATGAGACAATGTATTTGTTTAAATATGCTTCTACACTTTAATCAGACTACACTTTGGTTTAGGGCCAAACTCTTTCCGCCTGAGAAAACTTCTCCTGTCCAAACTGAGCTTCGGTCTGAAGACACTGCTATTTCATATTCTTATGTTGATGATGCATTCCCTCTTGTGACCATAGCCCAAGCTATTGCTATCACGATGAATCTGCAAATCCACATAAGATATTGATGATTGGATTCTTCGGACATAGTTCTTCGGTCATGATGCAGTTCTCTTCCTCATCACAATCCTTTGATATGGTAACCTATCTCAGTTACCATTGACTTATGTTGTCTATCTTAGATGCTTCGTTTGAGTGCCTAAGACAAGACGTATCTTCTGATCCGGACGAGGTGTCACCTTCCTCGGTCATGCTGATCTGATACTATTCCTTCTACCCATTTCTGATCCACTGGAGCAGAATCATTGCCCTTCTAGGAAAACACCCGAAAACTGATACAGCCTCCAGTTGCTGATCTTTTAGTTAGTCAAAACCTGGAGTAAATGACTTGCACTACCGAGGTTTGAGGATCCTATCGAAGCACCAACTACAACATCACAGGCTTTGTCTTTGCCTCTATTTCTAGTTGTTTCGGTTAGCCGATCTTCTTCGGTTCTCGATAAACTTCGGTTCTGATCAGGCTCCACACTTTGCTTAACAGGATCATCCACCATGCACCTGGTGGGCACTTCACCAATAAAAGACTTATCTATATTAAATATGATGTGATTAAATTATTAATATAAAATAACATAATTAATTCCAATATATATATATATATATATATATATATATATATATATATATATATATATATATATATATATATTTATAAGTTAATTTTGTAATTACTTTTCCACTCTTATCTTCTGTGGCAACTACCCATTCTTTTGTATACCGAATAATATATCCTAATATTTAACATTCTTTGGTTGGGGATAAAACTTACAGGAAACTTGGAGGACTAACTTATTAAAATAGAATAAAATTATAAATTCATTCCTTGGATTTATAAATGGCTCTAACAATAGCCGAGTAGTTTTGGGGACAATCGTAGATAGGGATGTCATATGTGTAATATGTACACTACATGCTCTACGGGGGCGCTATTGCATTAGAGTCGTCTGAACGTAGATTTAATTACATAATTTATTAATCTTATTCTAAGGTTATGATACATATGAAAAGATGTAATATTAGTACTTGGACGTAAGATGATTTCATAAACTGGGATGGGTCCACTTTCTTCAATGGCTCCATCAAGATTAGCCTACTCAGGAGTAATAAAACTCTTATTTCTAGCTCTCAATGCGTCGTCCTCCGATATGTGCAAAAATATCTTGCTGAAGATAAGATTTAACAAAATAGATAATTGTCAATGACATATTTGTTTGCTCTGGGAAGCAAAGTTGCTAATACAATGTATCAATAGATTTCAGGTCCTTATCTACATCTGGAAGCCAACCATCGAACTTGAATGCAACTATTAAAAAAAATTCATCACCGATGAAATACACGAATTGTTCATCAAACAAAAATCGTAACCTCTCTTATGTGATTAAAGTATCATTTGATCGCACCTCATTCAACATCAAACAGTGGGTCCCGATGGCCTTAGATATATGTTCCCAATATCTAAAGGTTGTAGACCAAAATAACTCAAGTGTTCTTCAAACGAATTGGTCTATAGTTCATCTAACATTATGCGCATGAGCTTTGGAATTCAAACTTCGACTAAAATATTGACTTATGGTGTTAGGAATTAATTTTAGTTGGTTTAATCTTTTATTTATACGTAATAAAAATGTTAAATATCAAAGTTATAGGTTTAATTGGGTTTTTCGGTGTGAACCGAACAACCAATGGGTTGTTCGGTCTGGTCTTTTGATCGACAGCCCTTATGGGTTTGGTGTTCGGTCCATGGGCTTAGGTTTGCTAGGGTTTTAGGCGTAGAGTATTTAAGGCTCTAGGAGCTGTCATTTAGATAGTTGGTTGTCTCGAAGTGTGTGCTAATTAGAGAGAGAATATTGCGTGTTCTTGCAACCAAATAACTTATGTACTAGACCATTTGATTAATCAAAGATGTGCATTGAAGTTTAATCTCCTTGTTCTTATTGTTCTTGTGATTTGATTGATATCATATAGATCTAGGATTATTGTGGACCTACAATTGGTATCAGAGCTTGATTTTGGTATCAATCTTTTCATTGTTCTTGGACAGTTTTGAAGTTTTTGGGAGTTTGATCCGTTTTTGGACAATTTTGATCGATTTTTGGTGTTTGTGTGCTTGTGTTCTTCGTGTTTATCGAAGATCTTCAAGCAAAATCATACAAAGTAGCGTTTTTTATCCAAAAGTACAAGTTACAGACTTGTTCGTGAAATCTAGATCTGAAAATTATTGCTCAGTCACGCTCCTTGTGGTTGTTCGGCGGCGGTACTGTAGCATTTTAGGGTTTCTTTGGGTTGTTCGGCGGCGGATCTGATTCCTTAGGGTTTTTGGTGTTGTTCGGTGGCGGCGCTTTTGGCTAGGATTTCTTGTGGTTGTTCAGCCCAATTAAAGTGTTACTCGGTCAGCCCAGTTGCGTGTTTGGTGCTTTTAGGGTTTTTCACATTGTTCAGTATTAGTTGATTGATCGGTTTTAGTTACTCGCCAAGTTGTTCGGTCATTTTATTGTTTGGTGGTTGCTTAGTTGTTGATCGGTTAGTTGCTGATTGGTTTGTTTTTCGGTGTCTGTTACTCGGTCTAGTTGAAAAGTTGTTCAGTTTCTTTATTGTTCGGTCAAGTGGTCTTTGCTCGTTTAAGGTGTTCCTCGCTCTAGGCTGTTCGATAAAGTTTGTTCGGTGCATTATTCGAGTTGTTCGGTCCAGTTGAAATTTATTTTTGTGAAAATTTTTGAAGCATTTTCAAGACTCATTTCAGATGGATCCTGCTATTTCAAATGTCAATAATGATCTCGATTCTGTTATGGGTACCGTTACCCGTATTCCCCGAGTGATCAAAGTTGAAGGTTTTACCGAATGGAAATACAGATTCGAACAGTATATCAAGATGAAAGACGTTAAGCTATGGAGAAGTCACCTACGTCCTCCGGTCAGAATTACTTTGACCAAAGACGATGTCGTGTATGATAAACCGTTTGAAGAATACTCTGATTTGGACTTTGAGAAAGTTAAACTTGATCAGAAAGCTCTTGCTACTCTATCTATGGCACTTTCACCTGAAATTGATTA
The DNA here is from genome assembly GCA_023525715.1 of Cichorium intybus. Taxonomy (NCBI): domain Eukaryota; kingdom Viridiplantae; phylum Streptophyta; class Magnoliopsida; order Asterales; family Asteraceae; genus Cichorium; species Cichorium intybus. Next base: position 80,423,659 of record CM042013.1, on the reverse strand, counting down.
GGTTTTCCGTGAGTACCAAACTGCTAAATCTTTGTGGGATGCTTTGATTGATGTTTACGAAGGAAATGAGGATATGAAGCAACGCATGCAATATATGCTTCGTCAAACATTCAATCTGTTTAATCACATCCTTGGAGGATCTCTTGAATCTCAGCTACAACGTTTCATCACTCTACACACTGAGTTGTCCACTGCTGGGATCACATTTCCAAAGATTGATGTAAACAAAAAGCTTCTTAATTCTCTTCCTAGAAGTTGGGACATGAACGTGGCAGTCATCAAGAAAACCAAAGACTTAGCTAGACTCTCACTTTCTGAGATTATGGCTATTATAAAATCTTGTGACATGGATGACAAACAGAAGGAAATGAATCATGTTAGCTCGTACCAGTCTGCTAACATTGGAACTTCAACAAACAGTGCTTTCTCTGTTCAAACTACTGGTCAAGCCACTACTAAGGTCCAAGCTCAATTTTAGCTTCGTTCATCTTCTATGGCACCTCAAGCTCCACCTGTTGCTACTTCTTCTGTTAAGACTCCAACTCCTGCTCAAACTCTTCCAAAAGGTGCTGAAGAGAATCTTGGAATGATGGCTGGTCTCCTTAACTGTTGCAATGCCTTGGTTGATGGTGAACTGTTTCATCCTATGACTGCGGGAGACCTTGATCAAATCAATCCAGATGACTTGGAAGTAATTGACATTTCTTGGCACATTGCTATGGCAGTGCATAGGGCCAAGAAATTCACTTAGAGAACAGGAAGAAACAGTTGGGTGAACAATAATGGTGAGAGGAAGGTGAGTTTTGGAAAAGCTAATCTAAGGTGTTTCAACTGCAACGAGCTCGGTTATTTTGCTCGTGAGTGTACCAAGCCCATAATGGAGAATCATGATAGAACCATTGTACCTGGTGGAACAAATAATCATGAAGCTGCTCAACCTCAGAATGCAGAAAGGGCAATGGTGGCACAGCAGTTCACTTGGGAGGATCAGTTGCAGGACCTAAATCTGAATGGAGAAGGAAGAGCTCACTTGGCCCAGATTGAAGGAGAGATGGATGTGGATGCTGCTGAAGGAGAGATGATGGACTTGCAGTTTGCTTTCATGGTTTCTACTACTCGTGTGGTGATGAGATAAATTAAAAACGAAGATTGAGGATGTTGAAGATTCGCCTGCTATTAATCTTGTTAAAACTTGTTTGAAGACTAATTTTGTTGATGTGTGTGATGATGTGAAACTTGACACTAAGAAATCTGTTGATTCTAAAACTTCTTGTGATGCTGTTTTAAAAACCACTAGGAAGAAGATTTTGGTTGATAAATCTGTTGCATGCTTGTGTGTGTGTGGAAATAATTTGTTTAAATCTGGACCTGGACAGAATTCCAATGTACCTTTAAAAAGACAGACTTGTTTCAATTGTGGAATTGCTGGTCACATAGCCAAAAATTGTCCCCGACACTTGTATGCTTCTCAAAATGAACAGTGTTGGCAGAATCTACCAAAAGGGGCATCTCATAAGAGAAAACCCTCAAGGTCACGTTCTAGAAAGAAAAATCAAAATAACACGAATGCCTGGAATCGAATTGCTTTTAGAAGTAACTATGTCTTAGCAACTTTTGTAAACCCAAAGTCTTTTCAAGAATCAACTTCTAGTAGTTCTGATTCTACTTCAAATGTAAATGTTCCCATTTGGTCAAAAGATAAACGTTTTTAACCAAACATTAAATGGGTTCCTAAAGGCAGTGTTAACAAAGTTTCAAATGTCTCACCATTATTTGATCAACGTGACATGAGTATTAAATTGGTTAAATGTCTTGATAGTCAAGGTAAACCCAGTTTCCATATGGACTGGGTGTCTAAATCTAATTGATCCCGTGACTTGTGCAGGAACAGTTACGGAGGAGTATCAGCAGACCTTGGTATGTTGATAGTGGCTGTTCTAGGCACATGACAGGGGACATGTCCCAACTACACAACATTGAAAAATTTAAGGGGGGATGTGTTTGCTTTGCTGGAGGTGAAAAAGGGAAGATCACACAAAGAAGGACGGTGTCGAATGGTTTGTTGAAATTTGAGAACGTCAATTTTATACCTGAGCTCAAGCACAGTCTGCTGAGCGTTTCTCAAATATGCAACAAGGGTTTCTCAACCCATTTTACAAAGAAGGAATGTCTGATTCTCAAACCCGATGTAGTTATTCCAGAGGAGTGGATTCTTATTCGATCAGAACGAAAAAGCAATGCTTACATCATTGACATGAATCACAACACTCCCGAGAACGTCACCTGCTTATTCTCAAGAGCATCTGAACAAAGCGCGATGTTGTGGCATAAACGTCTCGGTCATGCCAACGCAAAGAATCTGAATCGTCTTGCAAAGAACAACATGGTTGCAGGACTTCCAATCAAGGACTTCATTACATTCGAGAAATGTGTTACCTGTGCTCAAGGAAAACATCACAAAAAGCCACATAAGCCCAAACTGATCAATTCCATTGATTCGATTCTTCAGCTGATTCACATGGATCTATTTGGCCCGATTAACGTTCTCAGTCTCAATCGCAGTTCTTACTATTTAGTTATTATTGATGATTTCTCACGTTTTACCTGGGTTTTCTTCTTAAAGAATAAAAGTGAAACTGCTGATTTGGTCATTAGATTCATCAAGCTCATTGAAAATCAAACGAATCAGAAGTTGAAAGCCATTAGATGCGACAACGGAACAGAATTCAAGAGTGTAGTTCTGAACAAGTTTTGTGTAGATAAAGGTATCCTGCGTCAGTATAATGCTTCTCGTACTCCTCAACAGAATGGTGTTGCTAAGCGATGGAACAGAACTCTTATTGATGCTGCACGTACCATGCTGTGTGATTCTAAACTGCCGGTGATATTTTGGGCTGAAGCCATCAACACAACCTCATATATTCAGAATTGGGTCATCATCAACAAACCTTAAATGAAGACACCTTACAAGATTCTCTATGGTCGCAAGCCTAATGTTTCACATTTCTGTACCTTTGGCTGTCCTTGCACTGTTCTTCATCTTGAAGCTACTCCGAAGTTCAACTCCAAGGCGGATGATTGCTAATTCGTTGGATATGCAAGTAAAACTACGTATCGAGTGTACAACAAAGCGACAAAGCAGATTGCTGAATCATATGATGTTCACTGGCTAGAAGAGAATCCAACTGATGCCCGTGTTGGACCTGACTGGTTGTTTGATTATGCTGAACTGTTTAAACCTTTCTATGTGTTTTCTGATGTTCTTTCAGGCACACAACCAGGACCAGTGGAATTAACAGTGAAGATGCTGAAGATCTCATTCATGATCTTATCACTCCGTCAGTCATTCTTGAAAATCCTATTCATGATGACGGTGCATCCCCTATTTCTGCTACCATAACTGAAGATGCTCCAGATATCTCATCCCAAGTTGTTGGCGATACCCCAGTTGTTGAACAATCAACTACCCCTGAAGATGTTATTCAACCTGAACCTGTTGATCTTTTTGACTCTACTCTCATGGATTCTCTCTTTCCTGAAAGAATTCCTTATGAGTACATTGCAAGTACTTCTCATGACTTCAGAGATTCTGATAGAGGTGCTTCAGGCTCAGACAGAGTTGAGAATATAACCAATCTTCTGGTCTTAACTGCTTCGCTCCAATATGTTGTTCCTTCAAGAATTCAACGGGACCATCTAATTGACAACGTTATTGGCCCTATGGATGATGGTGTTTTAACCAGTAGCCAAAGTGGTCAAGTCAACGAGTGTCTCTATTCGTGCTTCATCTCTCAAATTGAGCCGAAGAACGTAGAGATGGCACTCACTGAACCAAGTTGGGTGGATGCCATGCATGAAGAGTTGAACAAGTTTGAGAAGTTGAACGTCTGTCAACTGGTGGAACTACCCGAAGGCAAAAAGGCTTTGGATACAAGATGGGTGTTTCGCAACAAGCAAGATGATTCTGGAGTAATTGTGTGTAATAAGGCACGTCTGGTGGTTCGAGGTTTTCGCTAGATTGAAGGACTTGATTACACGAAAGTATATGCTCCTTTGGCGCGACTTGAAGCGATTCGGATCTTCCTTGCCTACGCTTCTTACATGAACTTTACTGTTTACCAAATGGACGTCAAGACTGCCTTCCTGTACGGTGAGGTGAAAGAGGAAATTTATGTTGATCAACCGCCTGGTTTCGTCAACTCTAAGTTTCTAAGTCACGTCTACAAGCTTGATAAAGCCCTCTATGGTCTGCATCAAGTTCCTCGTGCTTGGTATGCCACTTTGACAGAACATTTTCTACAGCACGGTTATACTCGTGGAAGAATTGATCAGACTCTGTTTATCAAAGGCCAAGATGATGATCAAATTGTTGTCCATATCTATGTGGATGACATCATCTTTGGTTTAACAAGCGATGTTCTGTGCAAAGAGTTTGATTTGGTGATGAAGAAAAGGTTCGAGATGAGTTTGTCGGGAGAGATGAGGATGTTTCTCGGGTTGCAAGTTAAGCAAAGCTCAATGGGTATCCTGCTTCATCAAGCGAAGTATGTGGATGATATTCTTGCTAAGTTCGGTTTCAAGGATGCGAAAGAGGCTAACACTCCAATGGCTGAGCGACCTCTGCTATCTTCAGACTCAGATGACCAATCTGTCGATCAAACTTACTATTATTCGATGATCGGTTCGCTGATGTATCTGACTGCTAGCAGACCTGATATCGTTTTTGCAGTTTGCCTGTGTGCTCAAACGGATCTTTCGATACCTTAAAGGGAGACCAAAATTTGGTCTTTGGTATCCAAAGACCCGTGAATTTGATCTTTATGCTTTTTCAGATAGCAACTATGGAGAGTGTGAAATTAACAGAAAGTCCACCAGTGCTGGATGTCAGTTTCTAGGAGACAGACTGATCTCATGGCAATGCAGAAAGCAATAGACTGTGTCAACGTCTACAGCTGAAGCTGAGTATGTTGCTACCTCGGCTTATTGTTCTCAAGTCATTTGGATGCAGTACCAACTCCTTGATTATGGTATGAACTTTCTCGATACTCCTATTTTCCGTGACAATGAGGCTGCTATCCAAATTGTAAAAAACCCGGTCCAACATTCTAAGACTAAGCACATTGATACTAAATTCATTTTATTAGAGATTTCTACGAGCGAAAATTGATTCATTTGGATAAAGTTCACACAGATAATAATGTGGCGGACTTGTTCACAAAACCTGTTGCAAAAGCTCGATTCAATGTGCTAGTCGAAATGCTCAAAATGATACGTTTCACTGATTATTATATCAGTTCTGTAAATATTTTTTTACTTTATTTTTGTTTAGTTAATTTTGTTCATGTTTTAATTCCGCAATTCTTCCCATGCACAAATTTAGGGGGAGAAGAAAAACAAAAAAAAATTTTGACTCAGCCTTTCGAAAACAAAAAAAAATCAGCAAATTTCAAAAATACAAAAATATTTTTTATAATTTTCATATTTTTCCTTTTAAAATTTTACAAGTGGTATCAGAAAATTATAGGTAACTACAATTGGTATCAAGAAAAACAAAACAAAAATTAAAAAAACTTAAAAATACAAAAATATTTTAGATTTTTTATAATTTTCATATCTTTCCTTAAAAATTTAAAAATCCAAAAACATTTTTACCTACCGACGACGCACCGAGTTAATAACACTCACTGCTGAGGTAATTTTAAGTGTGTGTGATCCTCATTGATACACCTCAATGAGTGTGAAGCACTGACAACCGCTTCTTAACCAATCTAAGGTTTTCTTGTGTAACACCAACTTCTAGACACTTTGAGAGAAACCACTCAGAGTCGAGAGTTAAAAAAGTCTGTGACGATGGTTAGACTGCATACCGTAATCTATCTCACGCATCAATCTACTCTTAACCACCTTAATATTTCTGATACAAGAAATAGATGATTCATTACTTTAAATCAAGTAGTGATGATATTTCGACATTCTATGCTAGTGATCTCTGATACAAAACAAGTAGTAGATGTGAGTCATCAACAACTATTCTTACATACAAAGCTTCTAATTCAAGAGTTGGATGATTCAGTATAATAAACCATACACTGATGACAATTCAAAAGTCTAGCCGATGGGTATGTCTAATAACCAAGACATATTACACGCTCATACCACTCTTGACCTAAAACTTCTTTTAAACATGATGTTCGTGATTCTATGTGATATTATCTCACATTGATGACACATTGAAACTCTGGGTCAGTGATCGTTGTTGTTAACTACAATAGCTGTGAGACCCCCAACAACTTTACCTGATTCAAAATTGGCACGAGAATGGTACACTCCGCAAAGTTTGGATACCATTGAACGTCTCGCCAAGAGCCAAGTTGACTTGTCAACTGCATTGAGATCTCTGATCAAGGATATGCAGGGGCCTAAATCAAATCGGTCACGAGTAGTTCATCGATACTCAAACAATCGCAGTGCGTTCCTTCGGGTTCACACAGATACTGCGAGAAGTCTCATTCTGAGCCAAGGATGAATCCTTGAACAACTATGGTGAGAGTTTCTAACTCCATGACCTACAGGATTTGCTGTCAATGAATCGTATCGAGAAACGCCAGTCAAATGCAACGTTCAAAAATTTCGACACGAAGTTTTGTTCCCGAAGAAGGTGAAGCTGAATTCTATGTGAGAAGTTGTTTGAATTCCTCCTCAGTCAACTTGTTACTACATCAACACCTGAAGTGATCAAATGAAGAAATGAAGAGTCAGACTCCAATCAAAGTCAAAGTCAAATCAAAAGCAGGATGTGCTGATTCAAGACACGTACTGATGGCTAAGGAGCTTACGAATCCAAAATCTGAAGACAACCTGCACCGAAGACAACGTTGTCACTGCAGCTGTGCTGAATTTTTTATCAACATCTATACCTGTCACCTGCTAAGAGGAATGTTTTCCTGCTAAGGAGGAGTTTGTCAATTTGAGGGGGAGATTGTTGAAAATTCTTTAGAGTGTTCAACTGAAGCCTACGAGAAGCCTGCTGTTATAAATGAAAGCTTTAAACCAAGGGGGAGATTGTTAGGAATTAATTTTAGTTTGTTTAATCTTTTATTTATAGGGACTAAAAATGTTAAATATCAAATTTATAGGTTTAATTGGGTCTTTAGGTGTGAACCGAACAATTAATGGGTTGTTCGGTCTGGTCCTTTGATCGGCAGCCCTTATGGGTTTGGTGTTCGGTCCATGGGCTTAGGTTTGCTACGATTTTAGGCATAGAGTATTTAAGGCTCTAGGAGCGTTCATTTAGATGGTTGGTTGTCTCGAAGTGTGTGCTAATTAGAGAGAGAATATTGAGTGTTCTTCCAACCAAAGAACTTATGTACTAGACCATTTGATTAATCAAATGTGTGCATTGAAGTTTAATCTCCTTGTTCTTATTGTTCTTGTGATTTGATTGATATCATATAGATCTAGGATTATTGTAGACCTATATATGCTATATTAAAATATCAATTGTCAATAATGTGACAATTGTAAATTTTGGTCAACAAAAGTCAACTGTAGTCAAACGAAGCATACGTTAATTTATATGTTGAAAATTTATTTTCCATAACTTTTGCGATGAAATATTAACATTATAGTATTTCGTATGCTAAATCAGAACAATTAGCGGTTAAAAATCGAAAATACGGACAACAGACTACTGTAGCGTAAAAATTCGATAATCATACAATTATTATTCTGAGAATAATAATATTCATAAAACGATCTACTCGTAAATACGAAACTGTGGATATATAGAACGTCGAAAACGGAGTTCATATGTGAAAGTTATAACGATTAAACCGCTGTGAACGAATAAATGTACACAGGGTTTGGACTCAAAATACAAAATGAGGTGCCTTAAACATCAAATATGAAATAACAATTCATATGATAAGTAACGTAATAATATCTAGTATTTAATTTCAAAGCTAAATGCAATTTTCGGTAAAATGCCGAAAATCGCGAAAACGGAAGTATACTGCGCTTAAACGCGTATTTCGACATCCAACGAGTCAAAATTCAATCAAAATAAATGTTTGGCAATGTTTTTATACAAAATAATTATTTAGAAATTCGTTTCGTCAAAAACGCACAAAATTTCACTAAAACGACTTACTATTTTATAAAAATCACACATTTTATATAAGTACATTGCTATTTTATAAAAACTAACCCACCCCACCTCACCCCCCCCTCCCCAAATCGGCAGCCCCCCCCCCCCCCCCCTTAGGGGACAAACCATCACACCAAAAGCTTTATCTCATTTTTATAATCATAGGCCTTAAAAGGCTAGAATTTTATAATAAGAAAAGTCAAGATCAAATCTACCAAAAAGAAACCATACCATCTCATTTTGAACCAAATCACCAACTCACTTTCCTCTCTTTCTCCTCTCTTGCTCTCGGCCAAACTACCACCATCATCATCTTCCTCAAACTTCAAATTTCTAGCTTCTTTCACAAGATCAAGTGGTAAGTTTTGATTCCCCTTTTGATTCTAAACAACATAACACAAGTTTTTACACCTTTTACACACACTAACATCCATCCATATCCATTGGATATTAGTTTTGTTCAAAGGTCTTTGAGCTCAAATCTTCATCATCTTCAAAGATCTTTCAAGCTCTCTTGGTAAGTTATGATCAACTAGTGATTTAAGTTCTAAATACCTTCATATACTCTTTTACACACACATACTCACGAGAATCCATTGGATAATAGCTTTGTCCAAGGGTCCTCCGGGTCTTAGAACCAAAATCTTCAATCTTCTTCCAATGAATCTTAAGATCCACACTCAAGGTGAGTTCATACCCCTCATTTTCATCTTTTCAAACCTTTTTGGGGGGAGAATACAAGTTCTTTAACTATATATGTTGTTTATTCAAGTTTATATGTGTTTAAATGATATATATGTCGATTTACACAAGTTTATAAAGTTAGTATTTGGGTAAAAATACCTTTGACATGAAATATGGGTAGATCTTTGTAAGATGTTCATAATGATACATAATATGCTTGTATAAAAGTTATTAGACTATAATTAAAGTGTGTAAAAATGTTAGATCTTGAACAAAAATGTTATAAATATGAATTTGGCATGAAATATGAGTAGATCCATGTATTATGAACACTTTGACATATTAAGTTGTGTAAAAGTTACTAAACTACAAATAAAGTGTACAAAGATGCTAGATCTTGAGTAAAAACGTTATAAAAACGAAAACTAGTAAAAACTACGTTTTTATAAATAAAGGCAATATTTTCTAGCAAAATTGGTTATAATCAAGATATTACACTATTTTTGTGAGAAATACCACAAAAGATGATAATTATAATCTTTTGGATAAGTCATTTCGCTATCGTTCGTAAAAATAAGGTTATTACGACGCAATTACTAAAAATAGACTATTATTGGAATAGTTTATGAACAAAAGGTTATTATGACATTTGAACCTGACAAAAATAATTATATAAAAATATATAATTATTATACTATACTATATTATCATGGGAAAAATGATAATGGACGATTTCAAGAGTTTTTGTATACAAAACATACGTAAACAAGTTGATTGGAATACATACATTTTTGTGAGATGAATCTTCACAGTACTTTTATAAGTACCTACTATAAGTCCTGAATTTATATAACCAGAGTCTCGGTAAGAGAGCACGATATTTGAGTATAGATCTATACGGGGCTTGACAAACCCCGCACCTGAGCTGCTAGCTACAGCTTGACCGGCAGGTCTGAGGTGTCCAAATGTCTAACATTCCGACGCCTGAAGAACGTCGCAGCAGGCCAACTAGTCACAGTATGGTTATATGGTATCTCACATGGGAAAATAATCAACTTAATATTTTTATAAATTGTTTACGTTGAAACACACATTTCAAAGAAAGTACACTACAGTTTACATATTTACATTTTAGTCTTTCGGATTTAAAAACTTGAACATTTTATGAGAAAATATTGGATTTTCTTATACAAAATCTTATGAACTCACCAACTTAATTGTTGACACTTTTTCAAACTACTTGTATTCTCAGGGAATTGATAATGTAAGCCTCAGCGCGATTTGAAGAGACGTTACGACGTCGTTTTTGTTCATTTTGAAATCATTTGTAATTGTGATTGAAACACGCAACTTCTAAACGATGTAACATTTGCAATTATGTAATGATGGTTGTTTGCTTGGATTTCACTATTGTGTAACTTTGTTATGATATTGTTCATGAAGTCATCCACCCTTAAACTATTCCGCCAATACGGTTTTGGGGTGTGACAAATAAAAACTGAAAAATATACATTTTCACAGTCAAACACCTGCAAAAATCAACATTTTCTTAAAAGTTTGAGATTTTCGTAAGTGGGTACCTACGAAAATCTATATTTTCTAAAAACTATCCAGATTTTTGCAAGTAATCACCTAAGAAAAACCCAACCATATTTGAAAAAATATAGATTTTTACAGATGGATACCTGACACGCCTAGGTCGTCGTGCGGTCAAAAATAAGAGAAAACCTAACACACACTAGTATAGCGGTAGTCAGGGTCGATCCGCAGGAGCTTCGTTGTTAGGCTAGATGTGAGATTATCAACTAGTAGTGTCACAACTACAGTTGGAGGATCTGGTTTCTATCTTCCTAATCACTAGCAAATGAGACAATGATCAAACACACCAAAGCCAAGCTAAGCTATGCTCAAATGACCTAGTCACTTTCAGAAATCAGAAGTACATCTCTGAATCAGAAGCAATCAAAGGCAGCCAAACTAGCAAAACCAAGCAAAGCATAAACTAGCCACTAACTAAAGTTCCACTGAACAGTTACTAGCCAAGGTTTAATGCTTACAAACTAACCTAATTAGCTACTGATTTCAGCTAAGGAAAACAGTCCCAACAAGGTCCAAAATACAATTCAAACACAACCAATCAATCAAAACCAAACACAATCATCCAAAACATCGAAATGCCAACATTAAATATAACCAAATGATTTTATTCACTAAATCCGAATTCCAATCACAAAAACAGTAACGAAATGTTTCAAAAGCAGAAACCTAAGTGCTCAAAGTCAGTGGTTGTCACTCCCAAAGACTTTAGCTACAAAAACTACTTGCTACTAAAAGGAAATTAAATTCAAAAACATAAAATACCAATTAAGAGCTTGCTGAAACGAATTCCTGGAGTCAAAGAGCTTCAAGGTCGATTTTACACCCGGTCTTTGCTAGGGTTTTCGGCTGGAAATGCCTCTATTTATAGTTGCAAATTTCCCGTGACCGCGCCGCGCAGAAGTGAATTCCGCGGCGCGCGTACTTATCCGATCCCCGTTTTTTCGTCATTTGAATGTGTTCCACCGCCTTAAGCCCGCGTCGCGCAGATAATGTTTCTGCGGCGCGCGTACGAGTTCTCTTGATTTTTCATTCCTTCCCAACTTCTTCCTTTTGCACGCTTTTAGTCCCTGTTTCCATTCTTTTTCTCCAAACAAGTCCTGGCACGAAAAGTGAGAATACCCAGACATATTTGATATAATTTTATCAAGAACAGGGCTCAACAACGCCTAAAATACTTGATATCACTAGGCGTTGTCAATACCTACGAAAATTTCTCAAGAATTCATCCGATTTATCAAAATATAGTCTGAAAGATATAAAAATGAAAAAAAGAATTACCCTAAATAGGAAGAACCACTACACGCCCATAATATCTGCCCATGACGGAGATTTTCGCACTACACAAGAGACTTTCACACCCCACTAGAGATTTTTGCAGATATGTTTATCAAAACGATTTTTAAAGCAAAATATACATTTTCGCAGAAGACCTAAATTTTCATAGATATTTACTTGTGAATATAGGGTTTATTTCATAAAAAACCTTATATTTTTAACTTTTTTCTATTTAAACCTAAAACTTTATTTTTTTTTTAAAAAAGACCTAAATTTTGGAGAAACTTTTTAATTTAGACCCTTTACCCGGTTTTACAGGTTCTACATACTTTTTTTTTTTTCAGAAAAAACCCTAATTTCTTTTATTTTTTCCGAAAAAAACCCTCAATTTCAGTGATTTTTTCACAAAGAAAATTTTTTCTTGGTTTTTGTAATTGACATAACTTTCATATACGATATCCAAATTCTACTAACTTTATATACTTGGAAAGGTCGTAAATAATACTACAAATTTGCTTTACTGACTTTTGTTTGAATATATTCAGATATTTTGCTACACTGGCTTGTTTTATTATAATAGCTGTATCTTTTGCATACGAGCTTCGTTTTCGACGTTCTATAAGTCGATGGATTCGTAAACACGAAAACAACGTTTAATGAATATTAATTAAACCAAAATATTATTTGTATGATTTATCAAATTTTACGCTATCGTAGTCTATTATTCGAAATTATATCGTTTACTCGATAATTAATTCGAAATAGCGTATTGTAGTATTATAATTTCCAATAATACATTTGGAAAGTTATGAAAATTACATTTCAACATATTATACTAAATTTTAAAAATTAATTACATTAAATATAATTAAATTAAAATAAAACATTTCATTAATTAAGAAAATAAACTTACAAACATAAACTAAAACCACAAATTACAAATTAAAAAATACGACAAACCACAAACGTAAAAAAACGAAACCACGACCAATATTTTTATGATATCAGCTTTGTATTTTAAAACCATCTGGAGTGCTTCCCCCTCGAGACCCTCCTCCGGATTCGACGACAAAAACTTTATGTCTTTTAGTCGTTGTTTTTATTCACGGACTCGTTGTTGATCATGGCAGGCTTATTGTTTGTCTTCGTAAGCTTTTTCTTTTCAAATTACATCCGCTTGTGAAGGTTTAAATTGTACTGAGTTTAAACTCCAACCACATAAGTGTCACGTCGTCACTTTCTTGCGACCCCGTCTGCGACATCCGTCAAATTTGGTCAACAAAGGTCAACCAGAGCGCAAATTAGGATAATACGTTGAAATGTAATTTTCATAACTTTCCTAATGTATTATTGGAAATTATAATACTACAATATGTTATTTCGAATCAATTATCGAGTAAACGCTATAATTTCGAATAATAGAGTATAGTATCGTAAAATTCGATAAATCATACAAATAATAGTTTGGTTTAAATAATATTTATTACACGATGTATTTGTGTTTACGAATCCGTGGACTTATAGAACGTCGAAAACGGAGATCGTATGCAAAAGATACAATTATTATAAGAAAACAAGCCAGTGAAGCGAAATATTTGAACATATTCAAACCAAAGTCAGTAAAGAAAAGTTGTAGTATTACTTACGACCTTTCCAGGGATATAAAGTTCGTAGAATTTGGACATCGTATATGAAAGTTATGTCAATTACAAAAACGAAGAAAAAATTTTCTTTGTGAAAAAATCACTGAAATTAAGGGTTTTTTTCGGGAAAAAAAAGAAATTAGGGTTTTTTCTGGAAAAAAAAGTAGGTATAACCTGTAAATCCCGGTTAAGGGGGTAAATTAAAAAGTTTCTCCAAAATTTAGGTTTTTTTTGAAAAAAAATAAAGTTTAAGGTTTAAACAGAAAAAAGTTGAAAATATAGGGTTTTTTATGAAATAAACCCGCGAATATAACTTGAAACTTAGTTAAAAAATTAAATTATTTGAATTTTTCTCAGTTTCACATCTTTTTTACATTTATAAATTTAAAAAATGAAAAAAAAATAAAGAATGATTGTTTCAAGTAACTTTATTCCACTTTACTTCTAGATACGGCTAGTGCATTGGCACTCATGGTGCCTTTGTACCACCTGCTTAATAAACAAACGTCCTTGCTTGTGGTTAGCACGCGCACCACCCAATATGTTAAATATTTAACACTAAATTTTATTGTCTTTTTGCTACAAAAGTTTTATTCAATTTTTTTTTTTACATAAATTGACATTGGCACTCATCGTTCCTTTGTACCACCTGCTTAATAAACAAACGTCTTTGCTTGTGGTTGGCACACGCACCACCCAATATGGTAAATAATTAACACTAAATTTTATCGTCTTTTTGCTACAAAAGTATATTCAAAGGCTTTACATAAATTGAAATATGGGCTATATTTTATCAAGATTATTTATTAGCTTATTGTATTTTTTATGAAATATAAAAACATAGTATTTGGCTTCCATTATCTTCATATCTTTAATAACTAAAATGTAGTCGCGACTTATAATACATCTTTAAATAAATTCTGAAATTGTTGGTTGAGTCATGTCCCATATCCCAAAAAGATTGATGCTACTTTGATTGAAATTTTATAAGGGTGGACGGCAGCGGTTTCGAGCGGGTTCAAGGCATTGTTTTGAAAACCGGACCGGACCGGCCGGTTCAACCGGTTAAACCGGGAACCGGGGTGGATTCCGGTTTTTAAGACCAAAAAAACCGCTTGACACATGAACCGCTAAAAACCGGCGGTTCTTTACGGTTTGCGGTTCAACCGCACCGGTTTTAAGGCTCTACGAACCGGTTTTCCTTTTATTTAATATTTTTTTTTCTTTTTTTAAATACTGAAAATGGAAACAGATTACAGATCGTATTCGTTAGGTTTATCATTTATGTGTTTACCGCCTCAGTGCGTGAGTCACGCTCCTCCGACCAAGCATCCGCGCTCCTCCGACCAAGCATCCGTTCCCGATTTCCCTCTCTTCTGCCGGCGATTGGTCTTTGGCATTTGCTCCTCCGGCAGCGACCGGCGATTGCATTGCTGCTGTCTGCGTGAATTCGACACTCCCGACTCCCGACTGACTACTCCTCACCACGGTAATGTATTTGCTAATGATTCCGGTTTTATGATTTGCTCCTCTTGCATTGCTGCTATTGATTTCAGTTAGTTCTAGTTACAATCTTTTATTGGGTTTTATGATTTTACAGTTGATTCTAGTTACCTCGGTTGAGCAAATTGATGAAATTGGTTAATGTGGATTCTAGTTACCTATGAGTTTGCTACTGATTTACAGTTGATTTCAGTTGAGCAAATTGATGAAATTGGTTACAATCTTTTCTTGGTTACAAATTGATGAAATTGGTTACAGTGGATGTTGGGTTTTATCACTTTATGATTAATGGTTTATGTTGATTTTGTTTTCATTGTAGACTATGAGTAATCCAGGTTCAAGCTCAAACCCATCCGAAAGACAGTCAAATACAAACCCCTCTAGTCAACAAGCTTCTACTTAACATTTTTATTATTTTAATTATGTTCTTTTAGGTTATGTGTATGAAGGGATGTATAGGGCAAAAAAAGGAATTAAGAAACTTTTTCGCAACAATACAGGGTTGTATAAACCTTATACCGACATCATTAAAAATCGTTGGGATAGGATGTTACGTAAGAGTCTTCATGCTGCTGGTTATTGGTTAAATCCAGTATTTCAATATGATCAAGAAAGTTTTTGCACGAAACCAGAGGTGGTTGCGGGGGTTATCGATATGATTGAGCGTTATAGTAAGATCGGTAATGTCGATGCTCTAGCTCTCATGAACCAACTAAACTTGTTTCGTGAGCATGAAGGTAGTTTTGGTGGATCACTTGCTTCTTCTTCTTACAGAACCACTCGTCCTGGTAATATGCTTTCCAAGTTTTTATTAATGATGAATTATAGTAAAAACATTATAATATTATTTTCTTATTTTCGGTTAGATGAATGGTGGAGATTACATGGTGGAGCTGCTCCGGCGTTGCAAAAGTTTGCCATTCGAATTTTAAGCCAAACTGCTTCTTCTTCCGGGTGTGAGCGGAATTGGAGTGTCTTTGAAAGAATCCACACTAAAAGAAGAAATCGGTTGGAGCACCAAAGGCTTAATGACCTTGTTTATGTTCATTATAACTTACGTCTGCAAAACAGGTATCTTTTTCAAACTTGTTTCAACTTTCTTTTTTATGTTTACAAGTATAATAATATTTTTTCTAGGCTCAAGGATAACAAAAGGTCCTATGATCCGGTCGATTATGAGAGCATTGATAATATTGATTTTTGGGTGGTCGATGAAATACCGGAAGGGGAATTAAATTATAACGACTTGGAGAATATGATTGAAGAAGAGCCACCAAACTACAATGAATCAACAACTTTTGATTCGCAAGCTTCTCAAGGTTAGTTTTTTATGTTATTTTATCAATATGATGGTTATTTTTCTATTTAGGTTTACTAAAATTGAATTTGTATTTGATATTGAAGAAAATGAAGAAGATGATGATGGAGTTGCGTTAGAAGAACTTGACATTGATTCCTTTACATGAAGATTAGGTTATGATCGAGTTTGGATTTTGATACATTAGTTTTATGGTATTTTGATGTTGATATCATGAACGTTGTGTGTTTTGATATTTTTATTCAATGATGAAGACTATTTTCATTGATATTTTCAGTTTATATTTATTTGGTATTTTTTGAATTTTTTATAATTTTTATAATAATTATTACGTAATAATGACGTCATCCGGTTTTTTTGACCGGTCCGACCGGTTGAACCAGTTGAACCATCGAACCGGTATGGCGGCCGGTTCGCTTGCCGGTCCGGTTTTCAAAACCTTGGTTCAAGGCGAACTGTCGGCCGGTACTGTGTGGGTTCGGCATATGGCGGGTTCTAGTAGGAGGGTTTGCGGTAGTGAAGCTCCTTGGTCGAAAGCAAAGAAGGACAAACAGGGCAGTGGGATCAGCAGCGGGTAGGTGTTAGATGGCCGGCGGCTTTTGCATCGTGGAGGGCGGGTTGAGGACGGGTTCGAGTTATGGCGGGTTCGACGGGTATTGCACCGTCCACCCTAACACCATCATATTTTTATATTTTTAGTTATATATTTCAATAGAAACATTATTATTCGTATACATTTAAATCCATAGTGAGTTTATTTCATTATTTATGTTAAATGTCATTGAATTATCTATGTATGTGCAAATTCAAATAGAAACACAAAACATGGTTAGAAACGATAATCTTAAATTCTATTAGCTTTTCACATATTATTGTTAATAGCATAGAAATCTATAAATATTGATACAAATTCACATTAACAAAATAATAAAGCTCAAAAGTCATTCATCATAAATATGCGTTATTCATATATATATATATATATATATATATATATATATATATATATATATATATATATATATATATATATATATATATATATATATATATATATATATATATATATATATATATATATATATATATATATATATATATATATATATATATATATATATATATATATATATATATATATATATATATATTCATCATAAATATGCGTTATTCAACATATTTATATTTTAGGGATTATATATATATATATATATATATATATATATATATATATATATATATATATATATATATATATATATATATATGCGTTATTCAACATATTTATATTTTAGGGATTATATATATATATATATATATATATATATATATATATATATATATATATATATATATATATATATATATATATATATATATATATATATATATATATATATATATATATGGATCTAATAAGAATGTAAATGTTGTTAGTAAAGGTTACAAATGTTTTATTTGTATTATTTTTTACGAACTAATAAAATGAATCATTAGAACTTATAAAAGTTATGATTCATAAAAAAAATCTTCGAAAAAACGTCTAGATTATTCATTTTTCTGATGATTCATTATAATTGTTCGCAAAGTGTACAAAAAAATTGTTTCAGTAAAAAATGAATTATCGAGTTGTTTTTTGGGGAAATTTTTTAGCGAATCATGTTTTTTTCTTATATTATCTAATGATTATTTTGTTGGTTACTCAAAAAACATGCAAATAAAGCACTTTTGACCCTTCCAATATATATATATATATATATATATATATATATATATATATATATATATATATATATATATATATATATATATATATATATATATATATATATATATATATATATATATAGGGTTAAGTTATAATATATATATATATATATATATATATATATATATATATATATATATATATATATATATATATATATATATATATATATATATTGGAAGGGTCAAAAGTGCTTTATTTGCATGTTTTTTGAGTAACCAACAAAATAATCATTAGATAATATAAGAAAAAAACATGATTCGCTATATATATATATATATATATATATATATATATATATATATATATATATATATATATATATATATATATATATATATATATATATATATATATATAGGGTTAAGTTATATTGCGGACAATAGTTATTGTGAGACCGTGCGGACACTGCAATTTTGTGAGAAATAACGAATATAATATATTTTTTATGGTAATGTGAATACGAAACAAACATATTCTCATAGAATTATTGTCATTAAATCATTTATACGGGTTATATGAAGTTTTTATGATTATCATTCTGTTAGAATGAGAATGAGTGAATCAGAATGTGTGAAACACTAGAACGAATGATAGTGATTGAAAATGCGTTATAATAGAAATAATTCTATGAGAATATGTTTGTTTAGTATTAATATTACCAATAAAAACATATTCTAATCGTCATTTCTCACAGAATAGCACTGTCCGCACGGTCTCACAATAACTGTTGTCCATAATATAACCTAGTTCTATATATATATATATATATATATATATATATATATATATATATATATATATATATATATATATATATATATATATATATATATATCATTTACAAGATTCCAAAATATCATATATGCCCAATTTTTAATTTTTCTTATATTTATTTATCATTTTTTTAATGGTATATATGATCGATCATACACCCGAGGCATATGGGATTCGACTCATTTTGTCCAATTCATCACTACTCCTAGGGCATTGCTCTTTGCTAAGCTTTATGCCTTGTTGTATGGGCAAGAATCCTTTCTTGGAATCATGCATCTTGAATTTTTTCAAGATTTTGTCCAATTAGGTACTTTGGCTTAGTGCTAGTAGACGCTTCGATCTATCCCTATGGATGTTTATACCAATGATATATGATGCATTTCCCAGATCCTTCATAGGAAAACACTTCCCAAACCAAGTCTTCACAATTTGAAACGTTGGGAAGTCATTTCCTATAAGGACTATGTCATCGACATGCAGTACCAGAAATACTACATTACTACCACTGGCTTTGACATATATGCACGATTCATCCCGACTTCTAGAAAATCCAAACTCTTTGACCTTTTCATGGATGTAGATGTTCTAGCTACGAGAAGCTTGTTTAAGTCCATAAATGGACCTTTCAAGCTTACACACTCTATTCGGGTACTTGCTATGTATAAAACCTTCAGGTTGTGCCATATACACATCCTCTGACAGTTTCCCATTAAAGAAAGAGGTTTTGAGTCTGAGTGAAGGTTTCATCATAATCAATTCCTTGAGTCTGTGTGAAACCATTCACAACCAACCTAGCCTTGAATATGTGTATATTTACATCCATGTCGGTCTTCTTCTTGAAGATCCACTTACACCCAATGGCCAAACTTGGTTATCGTATATTGACTGAATCTTGCTCTTCATGGCTTCTTTCCATTTGGCAGCCTCAAGGCCTGGCATCACTTCCGTGTAGTTGGATGGTCATCCTCACTAACTAGTGTGTTATCACTGATCAGTGTGTAACCTTCTATAGTGATATGGAAACCATAGAACTCAGGAGGATGATTAAGTCTACTGGATCTACGAAGAGGCGGAGGAGATATGTCAGTTTTCTCAACAAGAGTCTCATCTTCGGGTGGAGTGCTAGTGTCAACTATAGGTTATTCGTCGGGTTCTTTGTGAATTTATTCAAGATAAATTTTACTCCCAGTAGCCTCTTTGGATATGAGATCTCTTTCGAGAAATACTTCTCTTCGAGCAACAAATACTTTGTTCTCAGAAGGCTTGTAGAACAACTATCCAAATGACTTTCGTAGATAACCGACGAAGTAATACT
This sequence comes from Cichorium intybus, assembly GCA_023525715.1. Taxonomy (NCBI): domain Eukaryota; kingdom Viridiplantae; phylum Streptophyta; class Magnoliopsida; order Asterales; family Asteraceae; genus Cichorium; species Cichorium intybus. The sequence goes on along the minus strand of CM042013.1, from coordinate 80,403,631 downwards.
TCTCTGCTCTGGGTTCAAGCTTGTCATGAACTTCGTGCCGAATGAATACTTCACAACCCCAGACTTTAATATGTGCTAGCGAGGGACGTTACCCACTATATATTTCAAAGGGTGTTTTAGCAACCTTCTTAGTTAGGACGAGGTTTAAGATGTGAGCTGTAGATTCTAAGGCATGACCCCATAAACTTATTGGAAGTGTAGCACGACTCATCATAGATCGAACCATGTCCAACAGGGTTTGATTTCTCATTTCAACACACCGTTATGATGCGGTGTTCTTGGCGGAGAGAATTAGAAAACTATTCCACAATCCCTAAGATGATGTTAGAATTCTGGACTAAGATACTCTCCGCCCTTATCGGATCGGAGCATCTTAATCTTCTTGCCCAGTTGATTCTCTACTTCGTTCTTAAATTCTATGAACACTTCAAAGGTTTTCGAATTATGTTTAATCAGATAAACATAACCGTATCTACAGAAATCATCAGTAAATGTCACAAAGTAGCATTCACCTTGTCTGCTGGCGGATCTGAACAGTCTACATACATTTGTGTTGATTAGTTCCAATAGGTCATTGCCTCTTTCACAGCTTCCCGTGAATGGCAATTTGGTCATCTTTCCATGTAAGCAAGACTGGCATACATCATCCGACTTTAAGTCGAATGATTCCATGATTGCTTCCGACTGGAGCTTGGCGATGCGATTCTTGTTTATATGACCAAGACGATAGTGCCATTGATGGAGAATAGGGCAAACAATAAACTTAACTCTTAAGTTCACATGCAACCTAATAAGAATATATGTTTTCTCTATTGAACCTATAACTAAGAACCTAAAGGTATATAATTAAATTCTAAAGAAAAGGATTAGAAACTACATACCTTTAAACTCTTGGAAGCAAGCACCACAAGTGTCGAGCCTTTAATGGCTCATACCCAGAACCAAAGCAAGCAAGAAACTAGAGAGAGGAAGGAGAGATTATTGAGAATGGTGTGAATGAATGGGGTGCTAGGAGGGTCTATTTATAGTCTCCAGATGATAAGGGATAAGGCTTATACACTCCCTTATTTGGATTCTGATATGATAACTCTTTTATAATATAATCCAAATACCTTATCATTACCATAAATAGTCCTTGTATCCATATATGGTGATTTTCGAATTCCTTAAGGGTGTAACCCTTTGAATTTCATCCAACACCCTATATATACCATATTTGTCTATTGCTCAACTATTGAACAATTACAATTCAGCCACTGCACTTTTAAGTAATCCAATTAATCCTAAAATTAATTCTAATTAATTTCTGATTAATCATTAATTAAATATTATGATTTCTTATTAGTATATTATCCTCATAATATATTAATAAATCAATCTATCTCTCTCTTTATAAGTTATCTTTTCCTCTGCTAGGTTTTGAGGGCAACCCAAAAGGACTGTGCTGCAATCAATTCAAGTATATGTATCAATTATAGTTATGGCTTAGACATCTTAATCCAACAGTCTCCCACTTGGATAAGTCAATAACAATAATACAATATAGCTTCCGAATTGATCAGCAAATTGTAGCTTCCAAAAGCCGCTGCCGAACTCTGACCCAGTCAGTTACACGTCCTAAGATAAGTAGTCATATGATCCTCCGTTCTACAATATATCATTCGGACATGAGACATGGATTATAATCAATCTCAATGTATAATACTTTGTTTCCCGATTTGCGATTTGTGATGATATAAGACTTCTAATTTAACACATCAATTCACTCCTGGCTAGGCCTAGAACTATAAGTCAATCACCAAATCACTGAGGGGCCCACAAATATCGCTTTTCCCGTTAGGGCAAAAGGAACGAATAAACTTTGAGTCATATGCTTGTGTCTTTTAGTCATCAAATCGAGCGCAACAATACGTTTTATAACATCGAGTTACCGATGCATTTACGTATTATCAATGCACAACCGACTTGTAAATTTCAACTCATATGTCTCCGTTTCAAGACCATAAGATATTATTGTCTCAGAATTACTCGTGATATAATCCTTGAAGTAATTCTCTAAGTGTGGGTTTGTCCAATACTCAAATCTCCATTTCTAAGCACTCATGAACATTACGGCAACTCTATTGTTTTGGTCTAACTCCTTAGACAATCTACAATTCGGGAAGTAAAATATGCAAAATGAAACAAATGATCTGATAGGTAGCCACTCCTGCTTATTACCAACTCTCCACGAGGTAATCACCAAATTAGATCTGACACAATACAGTTGTGTTTTTCTTGGCTTCTTTTAAACTTTCAATTAAGAATTTTTATATGTCTATATGACCTTCACTCTGTCTATGTATCCAAAATGTCTTACATTGATACACATCATTGCAGATAATCCGATCGGACACTCTTCTAATGATATCTCAATATGTCATTTCAATTTTCTCTCCAAACTCCACTCCGGAAACGGTGGTGTGTACTGTGACTTCTCATGATTATCGGGTTCTTAAGTTCAGGTGACTGTACCCTTTGGTGTCAAGAAGATTTCAAGGTGTGATGATGTGCCGGTGAACCATACACGCTTCATCAATATACCAAGGAACTCTTTAACCATGAAGTCCCTTAGCACCACACACTGATGTTAATAATTACATATTTGAAACTCCTTTCAAATTATTATTACATTCACCCCAATCATTTATTATTGATTTCTCACATGTGCTCAAATAATCTGTCTAGTATCCTAAGCCAGGTTGTGTCCTGAATCCAACTTACTATGCTCTAAGCAATAAGTTATTAGGATAAGTCCATGACACTTATGATCGATTCAATCAACAGAAGCTCATGGGATCAAATTTATTCCATTCCAAACTTCTCAGAATCTAAGGATTACTCATTATCCCTGTGTCATGACTTTTAGAAACTCTTTCTCTTAGAGTCATGCATCGTGAATCTTATCAAGATCATACTCATATTGGCTGGATCTATACTGACGATTTCATCAAACTGATAGATTCTTGTAACTACGTGAGTACGTTGTATCTCTGTTAGATCATGCCAAGTCATTACACTTTTTAATGATAAGAAAAACTCTTTTCCTGAAGTCATGCATCTTGAATCTTATCAACATCATACTTATATTGGCAGGGTCTTTACTGATGATTTCATCTATCTTATAAATGCTTGTGACCACCTGAGTTGTATCTCCTTATGGATCTTTCATAGCAAACCATCTCTTAATGCCAAGTCATTACACTTTGTAATAATTAGAGACGATTCCTAGAAAAGGTATGTAACCGACATACATTGATAGGTAGATCACAACGATACTGCTACTGGCTTTGACATGGTTATAGGACTCTTTTAGACTACCAAGAAATCCAAACCTTTTCGCATGTTTCGAGAATCCAAAATCCAAACCTTCTTACATAATCATAGGACTCTTTCAAGCTATTCACAAAATCCAAACTTTTGGCATATTTTGAGAATCCAAAGATCGTTCCTTGCGAGGTTCCTGTTAGATGAATCTCTGGGGCCATGTACCTCTTCTGTTTGGATATATCGGCATGTTCTAAACCCCTTTGGTTGTGTCTCACACACAACCCTTGTGTTTTTCCATTTAAGGAAAGCGGTTCAGATCATCTAATCACGCTACGACTCACGAACTACAGTTATAACATGCAGTATCATTTCAGATTTATTTTAGTTATGTTGATAGCGTCTCTCTCAAACTCAATCTCATGACTCTGAATATTGATTCACTCAACCATTCTTGATTAGAATATAAGTACATTTCTATCTATGTTGCCTTCTTTTGATGATTCAATTACTCCCACTGGTTTTTAGGCCAGGTGTAAATCAGTCAAATTATCTCATAGACTGAGTATCGCCCTTAGGTTCTCTTATTTGGTAGCAACCAGGCTCACCAATGCTTCTAAGTAATAGGATTTCTTATACGTACCAATTTAGTGTTTTACCACTAATTGGTATGCCACCTAGATCATAATACCTTATGACGGTGATTAATACTACGGTGATTAATACTACCGGTCTGCGAAGAGAAGGGTATGTTAGATTTAACAGGAATCTGATCCTTGGTCAAATTTTAGTGATGACTAGAGGTTCTTTCACTTGGCTAATCCTTGAACTCCTTCAGGATCACTCTTACTCCCACTATTTACTTAGAATGTGAGTTCTTTCTAAAATGACTCTTCTTTCATAGGTACTTGTGGGATGACCAATAAAAACTACACAGTTGATCAGGCTCAAGCCAGTCATGAGGTTTGGATGAACATTACATGACCTTGGACCCTCCATGTACAAGTGGGGCGAACCCTACTTTACATTTTAGATGATGTTTGTGCAACCTACTTAGTCTAAGATGTGGTCGGAATATGCTTTTACGGTCTGACTGGTTGAATATCTAATTTATCGAAAACTAATTGGAAGTGTATCTAATACATCGAGGATCGAACTATTTCGATCAATGCTCGATCTTCTTCCCTAAGACACATTATAACCATTTAATGTTCTTGGAAGAGGGGAACTATGAAACATTTTCTCAGTTTATGTTTTCCACTCAGATTTTGTTGATCTTATACTTCCTTTGAAGTCCTTGAACAGTTCAAGGTTTCAATCAATTGCTTATTCTAATAAGCGAAGTCATATTTGTCATACCAATTGGCAAATATTATGAAGCATAACTAAGTTGTTTTTTATTTGTAGATTTGAGCAATTCACAGTAACTAATGTGTTCGTTGCTCATGTCTTTTACAACTCTATGTAAATTTATGACTTTGTTAATTTGTTCAAGATATGCATTTATCACTTGACTCTAAGCCAACTGATTCCAAAATCCTATCTATTGGATCTTTGGGTGATTCATTTCTTGCAACAATCACTTTTATTAAGAACCCTATTCATCATGTGACTCCAAGTCAAATGATTCCAAAGTCCTATCCACCTGGACCTTTAGTTGAAGCGATTCTTATTAAAAATTTACTTTAACAATCATAAAAACACAATTCATAAATCCAACACACTTTGGATGCATCAACATTTAAGTTATTACTGTTTATGCTATTAACACATTGATACAACATTTCAAGGATAATTTAAACAACCATGTTTATACAAAATCAATTTTATTAAATCAAAAATATCCTTAAACAATGTAATATATGAAAACAATGTGATACGCATCTACAAAATCAAATACCTAACTAAACTTCAAAACTGCACCAGCTCGTGATCCAATCCAAATGTGCTCCTATGCGCCAATTTCCTGCATCCTATCGAGTCCCTATATACAGAGCAAACGTGAGAATCACATCCTGTATCAAGGAATTAAGGATCATGTGTTTTGAGATTTAGATATACCTGAGTTGCTAAACAATTTGGCTCTGGAGCTTCTTCCAATCTGTTTGTGCCTGTATCCGACCCCGTGGATTCCCAGTTTGAGACATCTCAGAGGTCCAGACAATCTGGATCGTTTCTTGATGTGTCTCATCTATGGACTCAATCTCGAAGTAGCTGAATTAGTGGAACTATGCATTTCCATGAACGACTCGTATGGAGTCAACATTTAATTCATCTCCATGATAGTCTTTTCTTGGTTTTCCTTCTTGGTACATCTGGATGAACAGATCGTACCGGCTAGTCATAGAGGCGAGCAAGATGTTGATGCTCAACTCTCGATTCATAGGGTGACCAAGTTTATACAATTCGCCTATGTATCCCTCAATCATGAGAACATGCGGACCGATGCCACTTCTTCTAGCTTGAACACTTCAAGCTCTTTGCATATCCTAGTTCGTTCCTTTTCAACCGGCTCTCGGAACCTTTCCTGAACCAATCGTGTTAACTCGTATGGCTCTAGGAATTCGAAATCCCTGCGGAACTCGGGGTCAATGGTTAGTAGCATGAGGCTACGAACTTCCTCGGATTCATCAATCAAGAAGTCATGCTCATCACAAGGCTGCTGTGTGATGCCATGCTTTGGTAGAACGGGGAGCAGATACTCATTCAGATATGGCTTGCCAGTAAATTGAGAACCATTCTCCATTTGCAAAGCCATTTTACATAGTTCAGGCTAGTTAGCCTTTCCATATTCAACAAATACTTTCTGAAGCTTTCAGAAATGGGTGATGGAGGAGAAGGAGGAGAATTGACACTAGGTTTAGACATCTATAAAATCAAAATTTATTTGTTTAATTTAATCCTTTTAAATAATTAGCCAATTATCATTTAATAAGGGTAGGACCAAAAATCTCCCGACTATGGTGTGAAGAGGGATGCCGTAATCACAACATAATGGTCATTAAAGTAGATATACTTTCATCAATTTCAGTCTCCATGAAACCCCTAGATCTGTGAGATTCATTGAAATTATTCAATGACATGTTTAATCTCGGATTATGCTATTCCATTTGTGACTGGGATGCTGAGGATCACAAACAAGATGTGAATAACCATGCAAATGTGCTTGGTAACCTCAATGTCATTTATCATCTCAATTGATGTGCCGGTAAACCACACACGTTCCATCAACAATGATAATTCATGAGATACCCATTACCACTCTTTATGAGCCCTTATTAGTATGCCGGTAAACCACACACGCTCCAATAATGTCTCATAAAGTGTAATGCACAATTTCATGGGTTAGCAAACTTTTCACATTTTCCTAAAGTAACTAGATTGGGATTCTATTAAGGTTCTAGTACTTTTGTCTAATAGCATTATACTTTTAGTGAGATTAGGTTTGTCCTATAAGATGTACTTTAAACATTTTAAAATATTTTGCTTTCTCCTTTTAAATTTCGAATTAAACTATTTAATTAAATTTAAAATTAAACCCAAATTGATTTAATGTATGTCTTTTAAGTAACTGTTAATTAAATTAATTAAATCAAATAAGGATCATCAAATTAATTTAATCCTAATCCTTGCCCATTAAGTTTTCCATAAATAAGGCCAATGGTTTCCATTTATTAAATAATCATATTTACCAAAAATAGAAAAACCCTAAGGGGGCCATACAATTTTTGAAAATTAGGGATGGAGGCTAGGGTTTTTAAAACCCTAGCCCACGTCGACAATCCAAGGAGGCAAGGGTTTAATTTCATTAAACGCTAATAAGAGTTCTACTGTTATAGCTATTCAACAGAAAACAATCACAACTTTGATACCACGGATGAAGAATAGGGCAAACAATAAACTTAACTCTTAAGTTCACATGCAACCAAATAAGGATCTATGTTTTCTCTATTGAACCTATAACTAAGAACCTAAAGGTATATAATTAAATTCTAAAGAAAAGGATTAGAAACTACATACCTTTAAACTCTTGGAAGTAAGCACCACAAGTGTGGTGCCTCTAATGGCTCACACCTAGAACCAAAGCAAACAAGAAACTAGAGAGATCAAGGAGAGATCCTTGAGAATGGCGTGAATGAATGGGGTGCTAGGAGGGTCTATTTATAGTCTCCAGATGATAAGTGATAAGGCTTATACACTGCCTTATTTGGATTCTGATATGATAACTCTTTTATCATATAATCCAAATACCTTATAATTACCATAAATAGTCTTTTTATCCATATATGGCGATTCGAATTCCTTAAGGGTGTAACCCTTTGAATTTCGTCCAACACCCTATACATAACATATTTGTCCATTGCTCAACTATTTAACAATTACAATTCAGCCCCTGTACTTTTAATTAATCCAATGAATCCCAAAATTAATTCTAATTAATTTCTGATTAATCTTTAATTAAATATTATGATTTCTAATTAATATATTATCCTCATAATATATTAATAAATCAATCTCTCTCTCTCTCTCTCTGTTTATAAGTTATCGTCTCCTCTGTTAGGTCTGAGGGCAACCCAAAAAGACTCTGCTGCTATCAATTCAAGTATATGTATGAATTATAGTTATGGCTTACACATCTTAATGTAACACCATAGACGTGATTTATCGAGAACATTCTTGTCAGAATCAACATTCAAAGTTATATTATCATTCCTACCAATGCAAACAACACTTTCATATATGCCATTACAAGGACTAGCTTTAAAACAAAGATAATGATTTTTATAAACCAAAATATTTTCATTATCATTATCAAAACCAAATTTGAAACCCTCCTTAAACAAAACATAAAATGAAATAATGTTTGGAGCCATTTCGGGCGAGTAGTAATAGTTTAATAACTTAATTGAACTACTATTATTCAACATCAGCTCATAGCTTCCAATCCTTGTAATAACAGCAGTCTTTGTGTTTCCCGTGACCTTCGGGCATCTACGTTTCTGGTGTCCCTTCTGTTGGCTGTAAAAGCAGATAGCCTCTTTCAAGGCACTGATAGGGGCAATATCGGAGTTTCCTTTTCTCTTAAAGCTGATGGGGAATAGGAAAACTATAAACTTAAAGTTCTTAAGTTCACATGCACCCAAAATGATCTATGTTTTCATCTATTGAACCTATAACTAAGAACATAACAATAATCGAAAATTTCATAAAGGAAAACATACCTTTTGATCCTTGTATCTGTTGAAAGCAAGCACCACAAGTGAAATGCCTATAATGGTTCACACCCAAGACATAGCAAGCAAGAAAGCAAGAGAGAAAAGAGAGGAATACTCCTCAAGATGGTGTGAGAGGGGAGGGGGAGGGCTTTATTTATAGTCTCCAATTGATAATTCTTACGGCTTATAGCTGCCATAATTGAACCCTTGATATGATAACTGCTTTATCATACAAGTCAAATGACTTATTATTACCATAAATAAGCTAAATTCCATAATTAAACATATATATATATATATATATATATATATATATATATATATACATACATATATATATATATATATATATATATATATATATATATATATATATATATATATATATATATAGCTGCCATAAATAAGCTAAACTCCTTCTACAAGATATCATTCAGACTGAAGTCATGGATTAGAATCAATCTTAGTATGATACTATGTTTCCCAGTTCCATGATTTGTAATGACATATGACTTCTAATTGAACACATCAATTTAGTCGTGGCTGGCCAGCACTAAGTCAACACCAAATCACTGAGGGCCCCACAGATATCGCTTTTCCCGTTAGGGCAAAAGAAACAAATAAACTTCGACTTATATGCTTGTGTCCTTTACTCATCAAATCGCGCACAATAGTACGTTTTATAACATCGAGTTACCGATGTGTTTATGCATTATCAATGCACAATCGACTTGTAAATTTCAACTCATATGTCTCTGTTTGAAAACCATAAGATGTTATCATCTCAGAATTACTCATGATATAATCCATGAAGGAATTCTCTGAGCATGTGTTTATCCAATACTCAAATCTCTATTTCTAAGTATTCATGAACGTTGCTGCAAAACTATTGCTATGTCTAACTCCTTAGACAGTCTACAATTAATTCATGACAGTCTTAATTTACTACTTACTTTTGAAGGTATGAGCGACTGTGGATGTTTGAATAATCAAATTATTCGGGAAGTAAAAATGCAAAGCAAAACGTAAAGATCTAACTGGCAGCTACTCTTGCTAATTACCAAGTCTCCACGTGGTAATTGCCAAGTCAGATTCATTATAATACTGTTATATGTGTTTGTTGGTTTCTATTAAACTTTTAATTAAGATTTATATGTCTATAAATACCCAAAATGACCTTCACTCTTTCCATGTATCCGAATGTCCTACATTTATACACATCATTGCAGATGATCCGATCAGACACCTTTCCGATGATATCTCAATGTGTCATCTTAGTCTTTCTGTCCTAACACCATTTCAGAAATGGTGTTGTGTACTATGACTTCTCATAGTTCTTGCAATCTTTAGTCCATGCGACTGCACCCTTTGGTGTTAAAAATATTTCAAGGCGATAATGATGTGCCGGTGAACCACACACGCTCCATCAATATCCCAACGAAACTCTTCAACCATGAAGTCTATTAGTGTGATATATTGATGTCAATAATCACATATTTGAAACTCATTTCAAATTATTATTACATTCCTCCAATTATCTAACAATGATTTCTCATATGTGCTTAACTATTCGGTTTAGTATCCTCAGCCAGGTGGTGTCCTGAATCCAACTTACTATGCTCTAAGCATTAAGTTATTAAGATCAGCCCATGACAATTATGATCTATTCAATTTGCGGCAGCTCATCAAATCTGATTTCGTTCTATTCTGAACTCTTTCAGAACCTAAGGATTACTCATCATCCTTGTGTCATGTCCTTTAGAAAACCCTTTTCTTTGGTCATGCATCTTGAATCTTACTTATACTGGCAGATTCTTTACTGACAAATGTTTTCTATCTGATAGATGCTGGTAACCACTTGAGTACATTGTATCTCCTTTAGATCTTTCATAGTGAATCGTCTCTTATGTCAAGTCATTACACTTTGTAATGATGAGAGATGTTTCCTAGAAACAGTATGTAACTGACATACATCGAAAGACAGATTGCAATGATACTCCCACTAGCTTTGACACAGTTTTGGAACTTTTCCAGACTATTCACAAAATCCAAACCTTTTGGCATATTTTGAGAATTCAAAGCCCAAACTTCGGACATAATCATGGGACTCATTCACGCTATTCACAAAATCCAAACTCTTGGCATATTTTGTGAATCCGAAGACCCTTCCGTGCGAGGTGCCCGTAAGATGAATTTTCGGGACTATGTACCTTTCGTATCGGCATGTTCTAAACCCTTTTGGTTGTGTCGTACACACAACTGACAATGAGTAGTAATATCAAGTATTTTAGTCGTTGTTGAGCCTTGTTCTTGGTGATTTTATATCATATATGTTGTGGTATTCTCACTTTTTGTGTCACTGCTTCTTTGGAAAAAAAATTACAATTAGGGGTTAAATGCGTACAAAATGGAAGAAGTTTGGACATAAAGGCAAAAACAGTCGCCTGAACACGCGTGCCGCGGGGATGTATAAGGGCACGCCGCGCTGAGTCAACGATAAGGCGGTGGGAAGAATTCAAATGACGAAAAAACCGGGATAACCCTACACGCGCGCCGCAGGTATCAGAGCTGCGCGATGCGGTTACATAATTTCCACAACGATAAATAGAGGTTATTAGGTCGAAATCTGAAGGCAAGGAACGACCCATAAGGTGGATCTGAAGCTTCTTTGACTCCAAGTTTCGGTTTTCAGTCGCCATTCGTGGTATTTATGTTTCTTCACTTAGTTTTCATATTAGCTTAGTTGTTTTAGTAGTTTAGCTTGGTGTTTTTGGGTGTGACAACCATTAGCTTTAGGTTAAAACTTCTGATTTTTATTGTTTACTATTTTAGATACTTTGTATCGTTTATGCAATTAATCATTCGGTTACATGTTTATTGATGTTTTTGGTATTTTTTGATGTTTGGATGCTTTATGCTTTTGAGATTAGTTTTCAGTTTAAGTTCACTTTAGTACATGCTTGGAATTGGTTTTTGTTTGGATTTTGGTTTTTGGCCGTTTTCGGGAAAGTAGATATTGATCCCTCTGGTTGTAGCGTGACACTGCAACAGGTAATCCATCACCTATCTTGACCACGAAACTCCTGATTTCAGTAAGCAAGCTAGATTAGTTTTCAGTTTAAGTTCACTTTAGTACATGCTTGGAATTGGTTTTTGTTTGGATTTTGGTTTTTGGCCGTTTTCTGTTTCTGAATTATACTTCTGATTTCAGTAAGCAAGCTAGATTAGTTTTCAGTTTAAGTTCACTTTAGTACATGCTTGGAATTGGTTTTTGTTTGGATTTTGGTTTTTGGCCGTTTTCGGGAAAGTAGATATTGATCCCTCTGGTTGTAGCGTGACACTGCAACAGGTAATCCATCACCTATCTTGACCACGAAACTCCTGTGGATCGACCCTGACTACCACTATACTAAGTGAGAGTGAGGTTTATTATTTTTGACCGCATGACGAACGCTGCGATGTCAAATTTTGGCGCCGTTGCCGGGGAGTTGTGAGCTTAAGAGTAGGTGTGATCTGTAGGGAGTTTAGTTTCTGATTTTTAGTTTGAGATTTGAATTTGGTTAGTCTTTTTGTTTTGGTTTTGACGGGCGTGTTGCAGTAGTGCATGGGTACCCGTCGGGGTGGGGAGTTTTCACCCTTGCTTTTTGACTCGGATATCGAACTAACCGCATGCAAGAACCGTGCACGTAGGCGCTTAGATAAGATGAGTCCTAGTAGTGTTAGTATAGAGGATGTTACCAATGAGCCTGTGGGCAAGGTAATAGGAGGGGGAGTTCCATTTATTCCCCCAGTATCAGAATTTCATTTTGGTGGCACGAGTGCTAATGGTGGTGCGGTTTCAACCCCCGTATCAATGCCAACATGCACTCCGCCTTCAGTTCCACCATTTCAACAATAAACCACCAACCCTTTTTCAGCTGCTACGGCTTGGGGAGCACCGACCCGAGATGGCAACCCACCGCCTAGACAGCAAACCACCATTTCACAACCGTAACAATCACAACCATTACAACCACCATACCAACCAACCATCTTTAAACCACAATTCTCTTTCCAAACCTTACCACAACCTACCCAATATGTGCAACTACAACAACCTCCACCACAGCAATATCAGTACCGGGAGGTCGAGCACGGATACGACAAGGAGGATGAAGGCTGGATTCCTCCACAGCCGCAGCAACAATGGAATCATGGTCAGGGACCTCAACAAAGAGTACAATGACAACGCCTAGTAATATTACATATTTTAGTCGTTGTTGAGCCCTATTCTTAGTGAAATTATATCATATATATCGTGGTATTCTCACTTTTCGTGCCAGTACTTGTTTGGAAGAAAATAATGAAAACAGGGACCAAAAGCGTGCAAATTGGAGGAAGATTGAAGAAGCAGGCAAAATCAAAAAAATACGTACGCACGCCGTGGAAATCAAGAAGGCGCGACGCGGATCTAAGGCGGTGGAACAAATTCAAATGCCGATAAAACGGGAGAAGATTAGTACGCGCGCCGCGGAAACAATAAATGCGCGGCGCGACTGTGGGAATTTTGCAACTATAAATAGAGGCTTTTTCAGCCGAAAACTCGAACAAAACCCTGGTGAAAAATTGACCATAAGGCTCTTGACTCCGAGATTAAGCTTCTGCAACTTCATATTTGGTATTTCTAGGTTTTATAATTTATTTTCATTTAGCTAGATAGTTAAAATTCAGTAGCTAGTATGTTTGTACTCGGAAACCCTGTATGTTCACTGTTGCGCTACAACTCCAGAATGCGAAATCAAGGACCTTTTTGTTCGAATTTGTACCTATGATACCGAGTAGCAACCAAGCAATCTACCGTCCAAAGGGGTAACTCTTTCTCCCTTGTTCTAAATAATTTTGTACAACGGGGACGTTGTACGGGTTTAAGTGTGGGGTGTGGACGGTCGAAAGAGTAGTTTTTTGAAATTTTTGCGGGAAAAACCAATTTTCAAATTTTTAACAACTTTTTTCAAAATTTTTTAATAGATTGTAAGCTTGAAACGAATGGCTTGTGATTGTTTATAGCACTAGTATCTTTCAAGAGATACTATGTAGTTGTTACCATGCTATTAGTTTAGTCAAACAAGTTGAGTTTTAGGAGTTAGACGATTAGAGTGTTTTAGGATTGGAATTTAGGAAGGAAATGTCAATTTGTGGCCTTTGTTGTTCGAGCCGGTAGGTCCGAAAAGGGTGGCCACGAAGAGGCATTTATGCACCTTACCACCTAAGATCGTCTGGTTTGGGATGGTATTTTCGAAAGCTCGTTACACGGACAGCATCGAAAGTCATGGACAATTCTTTAATGGCCTTTAGAATATGAATGAGTAAGTACACTTCATTGTGGACAAAAAATTTGTAATCAAGGGTTCTCTAGAAAGCCATGAATTCCAAAAAACATTCCGATTATGTTTTCATGAACTATTTCACTCTAACTCATAGGGCAATAAGCTTTGAAACTGAACACAGTCAAAAATTATTTGAGTCTTAGTTAGAATTTATTAAAAACTCTCTTGCTTGGGGACAAGAAAGGCACAAGTGTGGAGTGTTTGACAACGCCTAGTAATATTACATATTTTAGTCGTTGTTGAGCCCTATTCTTAGTGAAATTATATCATATATATCGTGGTATTCTCACTTTTCGTGCCAGTACTTGTTTGGAAGAAAATAATGAAAACAGGGACCAAAAGTGTGCAAATTAGAGGAAGTTTGAAGAAGAAGGCAAAATCAGAAAAATACGTACGCGCGCCGCGGAAATCAAGAAGGCGCGACGCGGATCTAAGGCGGTGGAACAAATTCAAATGCCGATAAAACGGGAGAAGATTAGTACGCGCGCCGCGGAAACAATAAATGCGCGGCGCGACTGTGAGAATTTTGCAACTATAAATAGAGGCTTTTTCAGCCGAAAACTCGAACAAAACCCTGGTGAAAAATTGACCCTAAGGCTCTTGACTCCGAGATTAAGCTTCTGCAACTTCATATTTGGTATTTCTAGGTTTTATAATTTATTTTCATTTAGCTAGATAGTTAAAATTCAGTAGCTAGTATCTTTGGGAGTGCCAACCACTGATATTAGGCTTTAGTTTATGTTTTTGAATTATTTGGTTACTGTTTGTACTCGTGGATCTGAGTTTAGTTTATGATAATCATTCGGTTACAAGTAATTGTGGTTTTTCGGTATTTTTATGCTTGATATTGGATTGTGCTTGTTGTTTGGTGTTTGGATGTTTGTATGACCTTGTTTGGACCGAATTCCTTTGCTGATTTCAGTATCCAACTAGGGTTAGCCTTGTGGGTTGAACTTTAGCCAGCGACTGTTCAGTTAGACCTTAGTTATTGGTTTAGTTTATGCCTTGGTTTATGTTTGATTGTTTGCCTTTGTTTGCTTCTGAATTACAGATGTACTTCTGATTTCAGTAAGTGACTAGGTTTGTTTGGAGTTTAGTTTAAGTTTATGTTTGGTTGGAATTGTTTCAGTTCATGTTTTCTGAGATTAGTAGTCAAAAGCTTAGGAACTAAGTCCTCTGACTATAGCGTGACACTATAGTTGGTAATCTGTCACCTGACTTGACCACGTAACTCCTGCGGATAGACCCTGACTTCCACTGTGCTAAGTGAGTGTGTTAGGTATTTCTTATTTTTGACCGCATGACGACCGCTGTGATGTCAAATTTTGGCGCCGTTGCCAGGGAGTTGTGAGCTTAAGATTAGGTGATTAGTAGGAACTTTAGTTTCTAAATTTTTGTGAGTTTCAGTTGGTTAGTATTTTGCTTTTTGATTTTGTGGGCGTGTTGCATTAGTGCATGCGTACCCACAGGGGTGAGCAAGTATCCCCTTTGCGTTTTGATCTTGAGATTGAGCGAACTGCACGCAAAATCCGTGCACGTAGGCGTTCCAATATCATGAGTTTTAGCAATATCACCAGTAGTCCAGAGCATGTTGCCCAGGAACCCTCGGGTGAGGCAACGGGGATGTCTTTTATTCCCCCGGTTTCGGAGTTTCATTTCGGGAGCACGAGTGCTTCTGGTGGTGCAGTTTCAGCCCCAGTACCCATACCATAATCAGTGAGCCGGAAAGGAACACGTTAATACTGTCGAGGCTGAATGGAGAAAGGTCACCTTAGAGGACTTATTAGATTCAGGAAGCAAGGCAGAACTTGAGAAGAAAGAAGAACTCCAGGAGAAAGTGGAGAGTAAAGAGGAAGGTAAGGAAGGAATGGAAGAAAAGGAAATTCATGTTGAGGAGGGAACTTAACCAAACGTGGACAAGGAGGTCCAGGAAGAAAAGCCGTCAGTGATAGCAGGAATTAAGCAAAGAAAGAAAGATAAGAAAGGGAAGAAAAAACAGGTAGCGCCTAAATCAATAGGGCTATTGATGAACCAACCTCTGTGGGATGAACTTAAAGACGCTCCTAAGGATACAAGAATCCTTCAGGAAATGTGCGATAGAAATGAAAAAAGTAAGATTCCCACACCAGACACTGTTAGATTGACAATTAAGGCAAGTGAGGCACTGTTGGGAACACTGCCCAAAAAAAAGAAGGATCCTGGGTCACCATTGATCACTACTACTGTAGGAGATGTGGTCATTCGGAACACTTTGCTGGACTTGGGAGCAAGTGTAAATGTGCTACCGGGGTACTTGTATGATAAGTACAAGAATGAGGAATTAGAGCCAGCAAAGATCGTACTGCAGCTGGCTGACCAGTCAACAAAGGTATCCCGGGGAAAATTGACCAATGTCATAGTTAAGGTTGGAGACTTCTTTTATCCTGTAGATTTCCTAGTCATGGAGTATGAAAGTTTGGAGGACGCGCCTGCGCTCATTTTAGGACGCCCATTCTTAGCTACGGCTGGCGCTGTGATTGACTCCAAGACGGGGGATGTGGACATCTCCTTTGGGACACGAAAAAGAAGGCTGAATATGTTCGGAAACCCTGTATGTTTACCTCCAGGGATCGATGACAAGCAAGCAGACAAAAATATGCTAATGGAGCCTGGGATTAGGAACAAAGGAAAAATATGGACGCGAACGGGAGAAGGAGGTCAGGAGGAAATTTTAAAGGAAACAAAGGATCACCCGTTGGCCACTATTGATAAGGAGCAGTTGCTGGATATGATGGAGATGCTAAAGGCAAGACACCAGCAGTATGAGAAAGAATCAAGAGAAAGGGAAGCAAAAGTCTTCAAGCTTCTGGAATCGCAGCAACAATGGATTAGTGGAGTGAGTGATAGGATGACTCAACTCACATCCTTAATGTCAATGATGGCCATACCAGAGTTCAAGCAAATGTCATTCGGAGTTGAAGGAGAGGAAGAATAAGAGTAGGAGTACTACGTCTGGATGAAGACGTTAAACTTAGCGCTTGTTGGGAGGCAACCCATCGTGTCATAGAATAGGTTTTGTATTTCTTAGAAGTAATTAGGAAAAATATCATCATTAATGGCAGGTACTAGTGGTCTAAGTAAAGTGTGGGGTTGTGTGAAGAATTTGTAAATTTTAATGACCGCGCCGCGGTTTGTTCATATGCGCGACGCGGGATCGTAAACCAACCCGATGCGCAGGGGTTGATTTGGTGACACGCGTGCCGCGGTTTGTGTATTTGCGCGACGCGGGAATCGATCGGTCGGTTTTCTTCGATATTAAGGTAAGCCGCGTCACTATTCACACACACCACGACTCGGAGCTCTGATCAACCAAAATTTCTCGTGTTTTTTCTTGCTCATTTCATTCCTACTACTACGGTACGTCATTCTAACTAGCTTTTACTTGTTAAAACTAGCGATTAGGTGGTTAATTTGGTTGATTTCTCCAAAAACTTCAAAACTTAGAAATCGCCAATGCTGACTTATAGGGTGTTTGTTTTGCGAAATAGAGACCCTAGATGAGTTAGTCGGCACTTAGGCTACCTTGTGGTGCATTTGGATTGAGTTTAAACAGGTTAAAAATCGATTTGGGTTTGGATTTTGGAAACAGCCGCTCGCCGCGCCGCGCCCTTGCTCTTGGGCCGCGTCGCGGCGTGGTGGGGAAGAAAAAGGACTAAAATTGCAATTTTTTTCTTTTGTACAGATGTCTTTCAGATTAGACCACGAGTTTCTTCAGTCTCTAGAGGGACCAGCCAGCTCTGTGGAGTACCGATCACGGAGAGACGCCCTCATCAGTCGCCGGGTTCTCGAGGCGACAGTCATCGATCGAGACATTCTACGAGACGCGGGGCTCTGGGGAGAGATAGAGCCATTTTCGCACCGTACTTGGGTTGAGGGGGATGCTTCATTTACTTGTCGGGGCTGGGATAGCCTCATGGCCACCGAGGAGGACATTGTCTACACTGAGCTCCTTCTGGAGTTCCTTTCCACTGTCCAGTACGCACCGAGGTCGACAGACCCGCGTTCCAGACTGATACGGTTCAAACTGGGGGGTGTGCACAGGGAGTGCAACCTCTGGGAGTTCGGGAGGCGTACCGGTATATATACGGAGGCAGACCTACAGCACCGCCACTTCACACAGTTCACGGAGGCATGTATTTAGGGGCAGCCTGAGAGGGCTGCCAATACGGAGGTTTGGGCACCATTGTCCAACATTTTCTATGAGGCGGGGACCTCCAGGGAGAGCCATCTCCGTGATCCACTCCACCGTCTCATGCACCGCATCGTCTCCACCACCATCATGCAGCGGGAGGGGGGCGAGAAGGTGTCTGGTGAGGACATGACATTTCTCTAGGTCCTTCTCGACCCCTCCAGGTTCCTTCACCTCCCATTCGCCCTAGCCGTCGCCCTGTCCACCCGTACGACAGGTGCATCCGCTAGCAGTGCCCTGGCCCGTGGGTACTTCATCACCTGCTTGGCTCGTTCCTACTGGATCCTCACCGCCCGCACTGTCGCTTCTTTGACCGCTTTACCTCCATCTCGCACTTCGACGCGAGCATTGGAGAATATGGGGCTGATTGAGCAGCAGCGCCCGGGACAGTTTCTGAGGGTGGCGACCGAGGCACCCCAGGACCCGCAGCCAGCATACGCCCAGCCTGGTAGGAGACGCAGGAGGCAGCCCGCACCGGTAGAGCCAGCTCCACAGCCACAGCAGCAGGAGGATCCATCAGCCATCCACCGACTGGAGACCAGGGTCGCCAAGATGGAGGACCAGTTAGAGTGGATCGGGGAGGTGCTTTTACAGATCGCATCGGCACAGGGCCAGCACACCCGACCATTCCCAGCCAGAGCCCATGACCATGAGGCTGGACCATCCAGGCCACCAGGTGGCGCTTGATGTATTTTTCTTTTTCATCTTTTGGGATATATGTACTGTATCTATGACACACTTTTATCTTTTGCTTGTTTATATTCTATTTG
This sequence comes from Cichorium intybus, assembly GCA_023525715.1. Taxonomy (NCBI): domain Eukaryota; kingdom Viridiplantae; phylum Streptophyta; class Magnoliopsida; order Asterales; family Asteraceae; genus Cichorium; species Cichorium intybus. The sequence continues at coordinate 80,384,745 of CM042013.1, read as the reverse complement.
TTATGTTTGTATTTAATGTTTTGTTGAGTCATGCATGTTATACCAAATGGGAAGGAGTTGTCTCAGACAAGTGTGGGGTCACCGTGCCCCCTCCACTTGTCTTGACCACCGGCGTGTTCACTATTGCGCTACAATTCCAGAATGCGAAATCAAGGACCTTTTTGTTCGAATTTGTACCTGTGATACCGAGTAGCAACCAACCAATCTATCGTCCAAAGGGGTAACTCTTTCTCCCTTGTTCTAAATAATTTTGTACAACGGGGACGTTGTACGAGTTTAAGTGTGGGGTGTGGACGGTCGAAAGAGTAGTTTTTTGAAATTTTTGCGGGAAAAGACCAATTTTCAAATTTTTAGCAACTTTTTCAAAATTTTTTAATAGATTGTAAGTTTGAAACGAATGGCTTGTGATTGTTTATAGCACTAGTATCTTTCAAGAGATACTATGTAGTTGTTACCATGCTATTAGTTTAGTTAAACAAGTTGAGTTTTAGGAGTTAGACGATTAGAGTGTTTTCGGATTGGAATTTAGGAAGGAAATGTCGATCTGTGGCCTTTGTTGTTCGAACCGGTAGGTCCGAAAAGGGTGGCCACGAAGAGGCATTTATGCACCTTACCACCTAAGATCGTCTGGTTTGGGATGGTATTTTCGAAAGCTCGTTACACGGACAGCATCGAAAGTCATGGACAATTCTTTAATGGCCTTTAGAATCTGAATGAGTAAGTACACTTCATTGTGGACAGAAAATTTGTAATCAAGGGTTCTCTAGAAAGCCATAAATACCATAAATACCAAAAAACATTCCGATTATGTTTTCATGAACTATTTCACTCTAACTCATAGGGCAATAAGCTTTGAAACTGAACGCAGTCAAAAATTATTTGAGTCTTAGTTAGAATTTATTAAAAACTCTCTTGCTTGGGGACAAGCAAGGCACAAGTGTGGAGTGTTTGACAACGCTTAGTAATATTACATATTTTAGTCGTTGTTGAGGCCTATTCTTAGTGAAATTATATCATATATATCGTGGTATTCTCACTTTTCGTGCCAGTACTTGTTTGGAAGAAAATAATGAAAACAGGGACCAAAAGCGTGAAAATTGGAGGAAGTCTGAAGAAGAAGGCAAAATCAAAAAAATACGTACGCGCGCCGCGGAAATCAAGAAGGCGCGACGCGGATCTAAGGCGGTGGAACAAATTCAAATGCCGATAAAATGGGAGAAGATTAGTACGCGCGCCGAGGAAACCATAAATGCGCAGCGCGGCTGCGGGAATTTTGCAACTATAAATAGAGGCTTTTTCAGCCGAAAACCCGAGCAAAACCCTGGTGAAAAATCGACCCCAAGGCTTTTGACTCCGAGATTAAGCTTCTGCAACTTCATATTTGGTATTTCTATGTTTTAGAATTTATTTTCATTTAGCTAGATAGTTAGAATTCAGTAGCTAGTATCTTTGGGATTGACAACCACTGATATTAGGCTTTAGTTTATGTTTTTGAATCGTTTGGTTACTGTTTGTACTCATGGATCTGAGTTTGGTTTATGATAATCATTCGGTTACAAGTAATTGTGGTTTTTCGGTATTTTTATGCTTGATATTGGATTGTGCTTGTTGTTTGGTGTTTGGATGTTTGTATGACCTTGTTTGGACTGAATTCCTTTGCTGATTTCAGTAGCCAACTAGGGTTAGCCTTGTGGGTTGAACTTTAGCCAGTGACTGTTCAGTTGGACCTTAGTTATTGGTTTAGTTTATGCCTTGGTTTATGTTTGGTTGTTTGCCTTTGTTTGCTTCTGAATTAGAGATGTACTTCTGATTTCAGTAAGTGACTAGGTTTGTTTGGAGTTTAGTTTAAGTTTATGTTTGGTTGGAATTGTTTCAGTTCATGTTTTCTGAGATTAGTAGTCAAAAGCTTAGGAACTAAGTCCTCTAACTATAGTTTGACACTATAGTTGGTAATCTGTCACCTGACTTGACCACGTAACTCCTACGGATCGACCCTGACTTCCACTGTGCTAAGTGAGTGTGTTAGGTATTTCTTATTTTTGACCGCATGACACCGCTGCGATGTCATACAGCAACTACATCAACAACCACAAGGTCAACAAGGGTACAACAATAATCATCACCATGACTGTAACTTTGTTCAACCTTTATACTTTACACAACCAAGAGGGCAGTCGGTTGCATGGTACTTCCAACCGCGGGAGTATGACGATTCATCGCCTATTTATATTCCCGATAATGTAGACACTCACGCAGAAATTAGGCTACAACTTTTAGGTATATTTCCTGAGTTTAGGGGTTATAAACAGGATGATCCATATAATCATTTGTATGAGTTCATAGCTATAGCGAATGCCAATACCCCTAGGAACACAAATAAGAACATCTTTAGGTTGAGGTTGTTCGCATTCACTTTAAAAGACAAAGCGAAGTACTGGTTTACATCTCTTCACTCTAACAGTATCACCACATGGGAGCAGCTGAAGGCTAAGTTTCTACAAGAGTTCTACCCGGCGAGTAAAAGTACAGAGATTAGGCGAGCCATCCAAGGTTTTCAGCAGAAGCCCGGTGAGGCATTTCACGAGGCTTGGGATCGTTTGAAGGAATTGATGCGCTCTTGCCGTCACCACGACATTCCGAAGTGGCAGTTATTACGGTTATTTTTTGAAGGGGTGAATGAAACGAACCAAGCAATGATCAACACATCATCCAGTGGTACCATCATGATGCAAGATCCCGATGAGGCGTGGCAATTTCTGGAACAGCTTAGCAATGGATCAAAAGCGAATTTTTCCACTAGGAAGCCGGTGAGCACAGCTGCTGCGGTAGGGGCAGACACAGATTGATAGGTTAATGTCTACCTTACAGAACGAGCCTCAAAATCAGCAACAGGGAGGCCAGCAAGGACATAGGACCCCGGAGACGAATCAGGTTTTCGGTCAAGGTCAAGGGCAGTACAATAATGGACGACCTTACAGACCATACAACCAGGGTTCTCAAAATTTCAACAATCAAAGGTAGAATAACTATCAAGGGTAGGCGTCCAATCCGCCCAGGCAATTCCAACCTGCAAACAATAGCAATTTAAGTGGGAGCAGCAACAACAACAGAGGGCCAGTTAATAATAACAATGTCCCAGGAAGCCAAGAAGATTTGACTGCAAAGATGTATAAAATGTTCAACACCACTCAGCAATAATCCCAGGCTAATGCCAAGGCCATCGCCAACATGGAGAGGTAGATCGCTCAGATGGCTGAGGATCAAAGAAAGAGGGACAATGGAAAGTTGCCTAGTACTATGGAAATCAACCCAGACCATACTCAACGGGTAGGAAGGAGCACGTGAATGCCGTCGAGGCCGAATGGAGGAAGGTGATTGTAGAAGACTTACTAGGATATGAAGATGAAGCTGAGGTTGAAGGGAAGAGTAAAGATGGAGAATAAGTTAAGGTTGAAGAAGAGAAAGATAAGGAAGAGGAAGAGATCCAAGTTGAGAAGGAAACTCAAAATCAAGAGGACAAGGAGGTCCAAGAGGAGGAGCAGCCAATGGTGGCTGGCATTAAACAAAGAAAGAAGGACAAGAAAGCAAAAAAGAAGCAGGAAGTGCTAAACAAATCAACTGGGCCATCAATAAATCAACCCTTACGGGATGAGCTAAAGAACGCTCCTGAAGATACCAGAATTCTTCAGGAGATGTGTGAGAAAAATGGAAAGAGCAAGACTCCCACACCTGATATGGTGAGGTTGACAATTAAAGCAAGTGAGGCATTGTTGGGGACATTGCCTAAGAAGGAAAAAGATCCTAGATCGTCGTTGATTACTGTCACGGTAGAACATGTGGTTATTAGGAACACCTTGCTTGATTTGGGGGCAAGTGTTAACGTGTTACCAGGATACTTGTACGACAAATACAAGAATGAGGAGTTAGAGCCAGCAAAGACAGTATTACAGCTGGTCGATCAGTCAACTAAGGTTTCAAGGGGCAAATTAACAAATTTGATAGTGAAAGTTGGTGATTTCTTTTACCCCGTGGATTTCTTAGTCATGGAATATGAGAGTTTGGAGGACGCGCCCGCGCTGATCCTGGGAAGCCCATTTTTGGCTACAGCCGGTGTTCTTATAGATTGTAAGACCGGAGATCTGGATATCTCCTTTGGGACGAGGAAACGAAGGGTAAATATGTTTGGGAGTCCCATATCTCTACCACAAGGGTATGATGATAAGTATTGGAGTAGCAATCCGCTGATGGAGCCAGGAACCAGAGATAAAGGAAACATATGGACATGAGCAGGTGAAGGCGGAAAAGAAGAAATTTTAAGGGAAACAAAAGAACATCCGCTATCAACCATTGAAAAGGTACAGCTGCTTGACATGATGGAAATGATGGAATTAAAACATCAGTGATACGAAAAGGATGCCCGGTGTAGGGAGGCGAAAGTCTTCCAGCTCCTGGATGCACAGCAGTATTGCATTAGCCAATTCAGCGATCAGATGATGCAACTCACCTCATTGCTGGCAACGATGGTTCACAATTTTGCACCCGAGATGAATAAGATGATGCCTCGGGAGGATCGTGAAAAGTTGCTGGCAACGATGGTTTACTCAAAGAGCCGAGACGAGCATAGATTCCATTTACAACAAATGTTGGATCTTTTGATGCAACTTAAACTAGGCTTTTGATGCAACTTTGTAACTAGTTACTCATCTTTTGGGTTTACACCAATATAAGACTTGTATTTGATAAATTTTTTTGGTGTATTCTAAAATTGAGAAACCGGGCATTACAAGTTGGTATCAGAGCTGTGGTTTAAGGGAATTAAACCTTGAGATTGGTTTAGACTTAAACCAATGAGATGGAGAGGTCCCAAAGGGTCCCGAGTAGCTATCCCTCACGGTGTATTAATTGAGTTGATTATGTAACCATATTGAGTATTATGGTGACATACAAATTGAGTTGATTGTACACCATATTGAGTATTATGGTGGTGATTGTTAAATGAGTTGATTTTCTTTTTCAGTTGAAATGAGCACTGGAAAAGAAAAAAAACAAGGTGGTCCAGCAAGAGATCAATCGGGATCACGAGATTCAGGAGGAGAGCATCAATTCGAGGGAGAGCGACCTCCCGAAACACCGAGTAATATGCAAGCCATGATTGCGGCTGAGGTAGTCAAGGTGCTTAAAGATATGTTACCTACTTATTTAAAGCCTTAGGCGGAGGCTACAACTGGAGGTCCTTCGGGACAACCACCGGTTCAACCTGAGCAAAGGGAGGATCGTGGGGAGATCTTTACTGAGATGAGTGGAGCCAGAGTACCAGAGAAGGTGAGAAAATGCACTTATGATGTTTTTCAAAAGTGCAAACCGTATGACTTCTATGGGAAGGATGATCCTATAGCAGCCATAAATTGGCTGACACACGTTGAAAAGACGTTTCGTACGAGTAAATGCGATGAGACTGATAAGGTTGAATTTGCAACAAACTTACTGAAAGAGGATGCCCAGTTTTGGTGGGAGAATACGTGCATGGAAGTTGGAGAAAGCCTGGCGCTTACGTTGAGTTGGGAACAGTTTAAATTGAAATTCATGGAACATTATTGTTCTAATAATGCCATGAAGGGTATAGAAGAGGAGTTCTTGAAATTACAACAAGGGTCGAGAACGGTACAACAATATACACTAGATTTTAACGAGAAGGCGAGATTCACGCATCATCAAGTAGATGCTGAAGAACGCAGAATGGATCGTTACATGTGGGGTTTAAAGACCCAGATTCGGGAGTTTTTGCAAGGTTCCAAGTATAATACATATCAACAAGTTGCAGAGGCGGCAAGAACGAGGGAGACGGAATTACAGAGACAAGAAGAGGATAGGAGAATCGAAAGAGAAAGTGCGGGGTCAAAAAGAAAATGGGATAGTAGAGTTAGAGATAATACACAGAAATCGACTAACACGGGTTTTCAATTACGTGGAGAGTCGAAGAAGAACGAGGAGAGGTGGTGTAAGAAATGTCGACGAAAACATACGGGGGACTGCGATTCCCCTACTCCACCATCAGTTTGTTTTCAATGCGGGAAGACGGGACATATGGCCCGACAGTGTACCGAAAGCCGTCCTGTATGTTTTAACTGTGGAGAAAGCGGACATATTCGTCCCGATTGCCCAAAAATGAAGTCTGAATCTCAGAAAGATTTCTAAAAGACCGGACGAGGAGGAGGTCGAGATCGAGACGAGCGGAGAGACAGAAGTGGCAGACATGTGAAAACGAGAGCTTTTCAGCTGACCGTTGATGAGGCTCGAGATCAAACCGACGTTATCACATGTATTTTTAGCTTGAAGTCTTGTCAAGCGCGAGTACTTTTTGATTCTGGCGCATCTGTGTCTTTTATATCGGTGTCCTTTACTTCTAAGCTAGATATCTCGTTAGTCGATTTGCGTGAAAAAGTGATAGTAGATGTTGCAGATGGGAGATTTGTTTTTGTAAAGAGTCATTATGAGCAGTGTCGGCTTGAGATCTATGGGATTGCGTATCTTATTGATCTAAAGCCGATCACTAATCATGAGTTTGATGTGATAGTCGGGATGGATTGGATCGATAATAATAGAGGTCAATTGGATTGTCATGAGAAAACACTTTCAATAAAAACGCCGAGTGGTTCCCGAATTTTGATACGGGGTAAACTGAAAGGTTTTACCTAATCCAACATAAACGACGTTCCCGAAAGGTGCCGATAGTATCATTAGCAACGGCTAGAAGATATATGGAAAGAGGAGGTGAATTGATTATGGCACATGTAATTTGTGCTGAATCAAAACATTCCAAAATTGAAGAGGTAGAAGTGGTTGGTGATTATCCCGATGTATTTCCAGATGATCTTCTAGGCTTACCACAGAGTCGGCAAGTTGAGTTTGTGATCGATGTTATACCCGGAGCAAAGCCGATAGCTCAACCACCTTATCGGTTGGCACCTTCCGAGATGGAGGAATTAAAGAGACAGTTGCAAGAGTTATTGGAACTTGGATTCATTCGTCCGAGTTCATCTCCATAGGGTGCGCCTATACTTTTCATGAAAAAGAAAGATGGTTCTATGAGAATGTGTATAGATTATCGGGAGCTCAACAAGATTACTATAAAGAATCGTTACCCGTTGCCGAGGATTGATGATTTGTTTGACCAACTACACGGAGCTACGTATTTTTCGAAGATTGATTTGAGATCCGGTTATCACCAGTTGAGAGTACAAGAAGTTGATATTCCGAAAACGGCTTTTCGTACGAGGTATGGCCATTACGAGTTTTTAGTTATGCCATTTGGTTTGACTAATGCTCCGGCCGCTTTTATGGATTTGATGAATTGAATTTGTCGTCCCTTTCTCGATAAATTCGTAATTGTATTTATCGACGATATTTTGATTTACTCAAAGAGTCGAGACGAGCATAGATTCCATTTACAACAAACGTTGGATCTTCTTCGTAAGGAAAAGTTATATGCAAAATTTTCAAAGTGTGAGTTTTGGTTACGGGAAATCCAATTTCTCGGCCATGTGATAAATAAAGATCGTATAAAAGTGGATCCGGAAAAGATCGAAGCTGTGATGAGTTGGGAGCCACCAAAGAGTCCGATGGAGGTTCGTAGTTTCTTGGGATTAGCGGGTTATTATCGCGATTCGTTGAAAACTTTTCTCGAATCGCTACACCCCAAACCAAACTGACAAAGAAGACAGAGAAGTTTAGCTAGGCTGAGGCGCAACATTCAGCTTTTGAACAGTTGAGATATGGTTTTTGTAAAGCTCTGGTGTTAGCATTACCACAAGGAGGGGAAGACTTTGTTCTCTATAGCGATGCCTCCTTAAGTAGTCTCAGATGTGTATTAATGCAAAGAGGACGTGTAATTGCTTATACATCCCGACAACTTAAACCACACGATAAAGCTTATCCGGTACACGATTTGGAATTGGCAGCGATAATTTTTGCGTTAAAGATGTGGCGACACTATCTTTATGGTGTGCGGTTTCAGATTTACACAGATCACAAAAGTCTGAAGTACCTGTTCGATCAAAAGGAGTTAAATATGAGACAAAGACGGTGGATGGATTTGCTAAAAGATTATGATTGTGAAATACTTTACCATCCCGGTAAAGCTAACGTGGTAGCGGATGCAATGAGTCGTAAAAAATCGCCTATTCGAGTTGTATCGGCTCGAATGGGAGTTGTCAGTCGATTGCCAGAGGTGATACACAGATGTCAAAGAGAGGCTAATGATCTAAATAAAGAATGAATGATTCGCTATGTGGATAAATTAGTAGAAAATGCGCAATGAATCAAAACCTTTCAAGAGCGGGTTTGAGTTCCGAAATATGGCGAGGCGAGACAGTTGTTGCTAGAGGATGCTCACTGTACCAGATATTCGGTTCATCCAGCCATCCAGGTAGTACGCGAATGTATCATACTCTAAACCCGTACTACTGGTGGCCCGGTATGAAGCGAGATGTGGGACGCTTGTGGAGAATTGCTTGACATGTCTTCAAGTAAAAGCCAATCATCAGAAACCGTATAGGCCAGTACAACCGTTACCTGTACCAATGAAGAAGTGGGATGAAGTCACTATGGATTTCATCACAAAGTTGCCTCGGACTCCTCGAGGGTATGATTCTATATGGGTTATTGTTGACAAATTGATGAAGTCGGCTCATTTCATTCCAATCAGAGAAGATATCAAGTGTCAAAATCTATACCAGAGAAATAGTGAGACGATATGGAGTGCCAACTTCAATAATTTCTGATAGAGACAGTCGTTTTAATTCACATTTTTGGCAGAGTTTTCAGAAGCATTTTGGTACTAAAGCCCTGTTGAGTACCGCGTATCATCCCTAGACAGATGGACAGTCGGAAAGGACGATACAAACACTTGAAGATATGTTACGAGCTTGCATAATTGATTTTGGAGGTAGTTGGGAGGATCATTTGCCTTTAGTAGAGTTTGCCTATAACAACACTTATCACTCCAGTATACAGATGGCACCTTTTGAAGCCTTGTACGGTGCACCGTGTCGAACGCCAACTTGCTGGACAGAGGCTGGAGAGAAACCATTGGCGGGACCAGAAATTATAGCCAAAACTGAATAAAAGATACAAAGTATCCGTGAACATATACGGATAGTCCAAAACCGTCAGAAACAATATACAGATAAGAGGAGGAAGCCATTAGAAAATTGGAGCAGTTGCGTACAAGCTTGAACTTCCTGATGAATTGCGAGGTATCCACAATGTATTCCATGTGTCACACCTTAGAAAAACATTGTATGATGAGTCCACTCGAGTACCTTTGGCCGGAGTTCAATTAGACGAGAAATTGAGATATCAAGAGATGCCGGAACGAATCTTAGACAAAAAGATCAAGAAGTTGCGAAATAAAGAAATTGTTGTGGTCAAAGTACAATGGCGACATCATGGAGGACCGGTTGTCACTTTGGAAGCCGAGGAAGAGATGCGGTCAAAATATCCCTTTTTATTTCGAGAGATTCCGAGGACGGAATCTTTTGAAGGGGGTAAGAATTTGTCATACCGTAACTTTAAATTTACAGTAGAGTTGAGTTAATTATAATATACTTGAGATTAAATAAGTTTAAATATGAGTTAGGAAGTATAAAACCCCATCTAAGAAAAGTAGGATGCTAAAAAGGGTAAAAGAAACAACTTAAGTTCTTGAAAAGTCAAACCGGGTCAAGTTTTATGATACGGGTCGAGTTGGGCTAAAATGGGAAGTGGAAAAACAGTAACCCGGGTCGTGTTAAGGAACCCGGGTCGTGTTCGACAAAACCCGGGTCAGGTTGGAGGAACCGGACCGTGTGGAGCCTTGAATCAAAAAACGGTATTTTGCAGAACAAAACCCGGGGCGGGTTTGACAGCCCGGGTCGGGTTACGGGTACAGGGCATTTTTAATGTGCAAATTTCCATTCATTTAGGATAAAACCCATTTCGAGCCAAACCCTCTTCAAACCCTAGAAATCGATTCCTAAGCCTTCTAAGTCGAGATTTAAGTCTAATCTTCACGAATTGAAGCTAGGGATTCATACTTGGAGCTTGAAAGGTAAACCTCTTCGATTTTTATGTCGTTTCAACCGTTGGATGGTTTGATTTGGGGTAGTTCCTTGTGGTCCCGATGACCCACCTGTGAATTGATGAGGTTAGAGCCAAATTGTTAGATTAGCAAGCCTATAAAGAGTTTAAATCCTAGATTCAAGTTAGTGAAATACTTGTTGTGGTATTTTGATCTTGAATGGGTCAAAGTAGTGAAATAAGAGTATAACTAGAGTGATTTTGTTATAGATTGATTATCACTTCACTATATGATGCTAATTTCTGGATTTATTGTTGATGGAAATTGTGATTGAGGTTATTGAGAAAATTGAGTATTGAAATATAGCTATTGTGTTACAGCTAAAGCTAGATAGGATCAAGCATGAGGTTCTGGAGTTCCACGTATCGATTCAACTTCAGGTGAGTAGTTATTGTTAAATAAATTATATATTGTTGAGATTTTTGTTGCAGATTAAAGATATATCATATTAGATTGATTGAGTAAATCAAGGTTTGAGTATTTAAATTAAAGAATAACAGTGTATGAGATACACTAAAGACTGAGATGGTCAATTTAGATTCACTTGAAAGAGAAGTTGGATTATATAACCAAGTTATTCTCTAATTACTCACTGAGCTATTGAAGCTGATAATATGTTTGTTATTGTTGTCTGTGTTAGGTTCTGGTAGTGCAGGTCATGGAAAACATATCATGGAGGGATAGCTGGAATGGACCTTGGACTTTGGAATGGAATTGTTGTTTGAACTTTCAGTTGTCCCAGTTTTTTTGTAAAACTTATAATACTTATTGTATATGGTTATTACTTAAACTAGGCTTTTCATGCAACTTTGTAACTAGTTACTCATCTTTTGGTTTACACCAATATAAGACTTGTATTTGATAAATTCTTTTGGTGTATTCTAAGATTGAGAAACCGGGCATTACACCAACCGAAAAACAAACTTTGGCCACCAAACCACCAGCTTGCTGGACCGAGAAAAGATAAAAACCGAGCTATAGACAACGACCAAACAACTGTGCACACCAAACAATTAAGATGGGCCGCCCGAGTAGCACATTAACTGGACCGAAAAACCAAGCAAAAACCCTAGCACAACAAGGCAGCCGCCGAACAACACCCAAAAACCCTAAGATTCCTTCTGCCGCCAAGAACCTTCCGGGAGCCACACCGAACAACTAACACTAAACCCTAAAGAATAATGCAGCCGCCGATTAACCCAAGAAAACCTAGCCTCCAACCGATTAACCCAAAGAAAAACCCTAATCCTTTCTTGTGCCATCGAATAACCCACACCAAGGGTAACCGAATAACTAAAAACACGCCAAAACAGATCCGAAAAACACCATTTTGGATCAAAAACAGGATTTTAAAGGATTTTGCTTGAAGATCAATGAAGAACACCAAGAACACAACCTCAAAAACATGAAAAACAGTCCAAAAACTCACAAATCTCCAAGAACAAAAGATGATTGATATAAAAAACAAGCTCTGACACCAATTGTGGGTCCCAAATACACTCAAGATCACAAAGATATCAATCAAACAATCAAGAACAAGGAGATTTATCAACTTCAATGCACACTATATTGAATAGTCTAGTACATAAGTTGTTGATTGCCAAGAACATTCAAAGGTTTCTCTCTCTTGCTTAGCACACTCTCCAAGGCAATCAACCCACAAATGATGTCATTTTTCATTTAAATACTCTAGGCCTAAAAACTCTACTGACCTAGCCCATGGACTAATCCACAAGCCCAAAATGACGTGGACTACAAGGGCCAAAGTTGAACAACCTAGTGTTGTTCGGTCCACACCGAATTTCCAAATAAAACCCAAACTATAATGTTTTACAATTTTAGTCCCTTATAAATAAAAGACTAAACCAAACTAAAATTAATTCCCAACACGGTGTTTGATAACGCCTAGTAATATCAAATATTTTAGTCGTTGTTGAGCCCTATTCTTGGTGATTTAGTATCATATATGTTGTGGATACTTTGGATCTGAGTTTTATGCAATTAATCATTCGGTTACATGTTTATTGATGTTTTTGGTATTTTTGGATGTTTGGATGCTTTATGCTTTTGAGATTGATCTTGTTTGTTTCTGTTTCTGAATTTTACTTCTGATTTCAGTAAGCAAGCTAGATTAGTTTTTAGTTTAAGTTCACTTTAGTATATGCTTGGAATTGGTTTTTGTTTGGATTTTGGTTTTTGGGCCGTTTTCGGGAAAGTAGAGATTGATCCCTCTGGTTGTAGCGTGACACGAAAACTGGTAATCTATCACCTATCTTGACCACGAAACTCCTGTGGATCGACCCAGACTACCACTGTGTTGAAAATACGATAATCGATCACCACGAATAAGGGTTTTTAAGCCCGTTACTGTGTGACAGATATGTATTTTATCTATAATATGCGAAAATAAAATAAGAGTTGCGGAATAAAATAAAGCGGTAAATCTAAACTAGACAGTATTTAAATAGACAGAAAGCGGTAAATAAAGTAAATGTTAGAAGTTAGAGGTTAGATGTAATAAACGCCATTATCAACGATAAAGTGTTTTTACAATAAATAAAAAGGGTTAGAAGTTAGAAGTTAGAAGTTAGATGTCTCGGTTAAATACAGTCCATATACATTTTCGTTGTCAAGGTTCAATTCGGATGTATTGGATATTTGGTACAGTTGATTTATAACGGTTTAAATAAATCAATAACGACACAGATAATTTCAAAAGAACTTATCGATAGCAAATGAAGATGGCGTTTTCTTTGAAGCGTCGATTCTTGTTCTTTACGGTAGGATGAGGTTTGGTAGTTTTTTGGTGTTTGGTGAAATGGGTTTTTGGTGTCGGTTTAATTGAGATGCACGGGGTTTTTGTGGTTTAGTTTTCGTGGTGTATGTATTTGGTAGAGGGTGTGTAGGTTTTGTAGTTTGGTATTCGGGTTGAGGTTGTTTAGAGGTTTTGAAGTTTGGTGTCGGGTAGAGGTTTTGTTTGGTGTCGGGTAGAGGTTTTGTATGGTGTTGGGTAGAGGTTTTGTTTGGTGTCGGGTAGAGGTTTTGTATGGTGTTGGGTAGAGGCCGATTACTTGCGGTTATATGGTTTGGTTCTCGTTGACAAGTTCAGAAATTTGAGTGTCTTGAGGTGTTTGGTCGTGGGTTTCCTGGAGAGTATATGAGTATGTGGTGTAAGGTTTTATTTTCTACACAAGAATGGCAAGAGTTTGGCTTCTTATTTATAGTCACTGAACACAGTGTTCGCGTCGCGACCGGGTGGTCCGTCGCGTCGCGAAGGAGCTTCGCTGGTGGTCGGTGCGCTTTTTGTCGGGTCAGTGCGTCTTCGCTGGTATGTCGAGCTTTTCGTCGCGTTTCCTTTTGGTCGCGTTGCTTTTGGTCGCGTCGCGAAGGATAGTGCGTTGGGTTGGTAGTCTCGCGATTAGAAAGTTGGTGGTGTCGTGTTGGAGGGGCTTCGCGATGGAGGTCTTCGCGTCGCGACCACCATTGCCGTCGCGTCGCGATCGCTGTGGAGTTTTGGTTTTCTGCTTTGCTTCTTCTTCACGTCGCGACCATGGCTCCTGTCGCGTCGTGATTGCTGTAGCTGGGTGACATTTTTGCATTTTAAGAATATTTTCTTTTTATCTCGTTCAATCTTGAATCCTTGCAACCTGAAATACTGATAATATTTGTTAGAAAACATTTCGACTTATTTCAGTGATGGTCACATAAAAACATAAAAACATTATTCAACAATTTCCCCCTATGTGATCATTAATGAAATGAGGAGAAAAATGTTTGATTGAAAATTCTTGAAATTTGGATAAAACATTTTATAAAACCATATCACTTGTTTTGAAAAAGTGTGACTAGATTTTACTTATGTTTTGAAAAATGTTTGTCAAGAATATTTGTTTCTGAATCAAGGTTTCATGTTCAATTATCAAAAGGTTTTTGTATATGTACTTTCATAATATTCTTTAAGATTTTATAACATTTATAAAGACGACAAGTGATTTTAATAGGTCGATTCAGTGAACTTCTCATAGGTATAGCTCACACTTGACTGAGGTGTTTGTTTGTTCTGGATGCAGAACTGGTGTATAATCACTAAAGATGAGTGATATCTCTCAGTTTGAAGGTGTTGACTTATGCTTAATGTGGATTTATACCTATATACTTTAGTCACTTGGTCTTCATATTAGATAATCAATCACATAAGACTGGTTTTGGCATTACTCTGAGGGTTTCTTCATTCATGCCATTGATGTTCACTCTCTCTCCGTCGGGAAATACATGTAGAGGGGTTTAGAAATTTTTCATAGTGCAGTTTGCAACTAAGAATATTCAATTATGAAGGCTACAGTATCCCGGTAAATCTTTGATTTTGACAGCTATATTTGATAAAGCTTTTGAGAATTCGTTGTTTGAGAGATGTCTGTCTTGATGGATTGTTGTTGTAAATCTTCTTTTTCTTTGGTGAAGTGTTCACCTTTGTCTTTATCTTTTCTTGATTTGTGCGAATACCTTTTGTGTAAAAGATATCTGATGTGGTTACCAATTGTGATTTGTTGACATCATTTGTTGGATATGACTTTGTCGTTTCTTCAATTGTCGGATTCGTTATGGCAGATGATGAATCTTTTCTTTGAAGTGGTTTGATTGAGGATAGGGATAGGTGATATAATAGACAGTTTGTCTAATATATAAGGAAATGAAAGTATCATCCCTGGTCATTTTGATATCTAAGCAAAAATGAGACTAGCATCACGGTATAAGAGTATAAATCCTATAAGTCATAATGAAAACACCTTTGCTCACAGAAATGAATTTCACTTAGCACTTAAAGACGAGGCACAAATTCTCACATGGGTTTGGTTTTCATCTGAATCTCCTGATCTTTTGTCCCTTAATTGATAAAATCGTTATATTTGAAATAAATTCAAAGGGAATAGGAGAATGTACATAACGAAAATTTTGAGATTTGAACCTTCACTTTAATTTAAGAATCAATATTACTGAGAACATTCATCGAGCATAAGTATCTAAAAATTTAGTCAAGAAGATGTTAATCACATGGTTTTATAAGGACTTTAAAAGATAAAACTTTATCCTAATTTTTTTTTTTTTTGTGATTTTTGATTGTGTGGATGTTTTTAAAAAATTTTGGTTATTTGAATGTTTTTGGAAGATTTTGGTTTGGGGGTGAGAATGGGGTAACGAGAGTTCCCCCATAAATGATGCACTGGGATCATTTTGGATAGGTAGATTGGGATTGTTTAAAGAGGAATTTGGTTTTGGTGGTTCCCCCATAAATGATGCATTGGGATCATTTGGATAGGTGGATTGGGTGTTTTTAGAAGGGTTCTGGTTTTGGTGGTTCCCCCATAAATGATGCATTGGGATCATTTTGGATAGGTGGATTGGGTGTGTTTAAAGAGAGATTTAGTGTTGGTGGTTCCCTCTCGACTGGATCCGCATCATTTTGGTTTGATTGTGAAGTTTCTGCATCGGAGGTAGTGTGGGTTTGAAGTCTTGTAGAAGGCTATGGTTTGTTGTCATATGCTTGGAACGGCCACTATCGATATACCATGTATCATCCTTAGGCTCTCCAGCACGAAGTGCCTGCAATTAGACAGAAAGTTTAGGTACCCAAACCATGGTGGGTCCTGATTTGTTAATGGTTTTCGGTGATTTGAAATTATTATGGTTTCTGTTAATTGGACAAAGTGGTTGAGGCTTGATTTGACTTATCAGATTTTCCCAATTTAAGATTTGTTTTTGAAAACCTGTCATTTGGAAAGATTTCTGATTGTGTGAAAGGTATCCTTTATGTAATGACTTGTTTGAAAACCTTTCTTTGTTTTTGGGATGAGGATGGTTTTGAAAGACATTATGATGATGGAATGGAATTTGGTGAAATGATGGTTTCTGAAAGTTTCCTGAGAAATTTAAGTTTGTCTCTTGAAAGCGATTTTGAATTGGTTTTTGAAAAGTTTTTTGTTTTGGATTAAAGGTTTGTTTTTGTGGCACAAAGACTGGTTTTAAAGGTTTCTTTTGGGTTTGTTTGAAAACTTTGGGTTTGCCTTGTTCCTTTTGAAAAGCAATTGGTTTAGAGGTACTGCCTTTCTCGTAAAAGGAGTTTGCTCTATTCAAAAAGTTTTTAAGTTTGGAGTTTTGGTTGCTAATTTGGATTTGGTAGGTTGAAGACCTATTAGTGAAAGATCTTTTTGGTGGTCGCGACACGAAGACCTCCATCGCGAAGCCCCTCCAACACGACACCACCAACTTTCTAATCGCGAGACTACCAACCCAACGCACTATCCTTCGCGACGCGACCAAAAGCAACGCGAACAAAATGAAACGCGACGAAAAGCTCGACATACCAGCGAAGACGCACTGACCCGACAAAAAGCGCACCGACCACCAGCGAAGCTCCTTCGCGACGCGACGGACCACCCGGTCGCGACGCGAACACTGTGTTCAGTGACTATAAATAAGAAGCCAAACTCTTGCCATTCTTGTGTAGAAAATAAAACCTTACACCACATACTCATATACTCTCCAAGAAACCCACGACCAAACACCTCAAGACACTCAAATTTCTGAACTTGTCAACGAGAACCAAACCATATAACCGCAAGTAATCGGCCTCTACCCAACACCATACAAAACCTCTACCCGACACCAAACAAAACCTCTACCCAACACCATACAAAACCTCTACCCGACACCAAACAAAACCTCTACCCGACACCAAACTTCAAAACCTCTAAACAACCTCAACCCGAATACCAAACTACAAAACCTACACACCCTCTACCAAATACATACACCACGAAAACTAAACCACAAAAACCCCGTGCATCTCAATTAAACCGACACCAAAAACCCATTTCACCAAACACCAAAAAACTACCAAACCTCATCCTACCGTAAAGAACAAGAATCGACGCTTCAAAGAAAACGCCATCTTCATTTGCTATCGATAAGTTCTTTTGAAATTATCTGTGTCGTTATTGATTTATTTAAACTGTTATAAATCAACTGTACCAAATATCCAATACATCCGAATTGAACCTTGACAACGAAAACGTATATGGACTGTATTTAACCGAGACATCTAACTTCTAACTTCTAACTTCTAACCCTTTTTATTTATTGTAAAAACACTTTATCGTTGATAATGGCGTTTATTACATCTAACCTCTAACTTCTAACATTTACTTTATTTACCGCTTTCTGTCTATTTAAATACTGTCTAGTTTAGATTTACCGCTTTATTTTATTCCGCAACTATTATTTTATTTTCGCATATTATAGATAAAATACATATCTGTCACACAGTAACGGGCTTAAAAACCCTTATTCGTGGTGATCGATTATCGTATTTTCAACAATTGGTATCAGTTTGAAGGTGTTGACTTATACTTAAATATGGACTGTATTCGTGGTGATCGATTATCGTATTTTCAACAATTTTAAGATGAAAATTTTTTAAAGAAAACTTATTTGTGGTTTATAAAAACGCTACACAAAAGTTCTCAACAAAAATTTCAAAGTAAATCACCCAGGCTCTGATACCAATTGTTGAAAATACGATAACTGATCACCACGAGTAAGGGTTTTTAAGCCGGTTACTGTGTGACAGATATGTATTTTGTCTATAATATGCGGAAATAAAATAAGAGTTGCGGAATAAAATAAAGCGGTAAATCTAAACTAGACAGTATTTAAATAGACAGAAAGCGGTAAATAAAGTAAATGTTAGAAGTTAGAGGTTAGATGTAATAAACGCCATTATCAACGATAAAGTGTTTTTACAATAAATAAAAAGGGTTAGAAGTTAGAAGTTAGAAGTTAGATGTCTCGGTTAAATACAGTCCATATACGTTTTCGTTGTCAAGGTTCAATTCGGATGTATTGGATATTTGGTACAGTTGATTTATAACAGTTTAAATAAATCAATAACGACACAGATAATTTCAAAAGAACTTATCGATAGCAAATGAAGATGGCGTTTTCTTTGAAGCGTCGATTCTTGTTCTTTACGGTAGGATGAGGTTTGGTAGTTTTTTGGTGTTTGGTGAAATGGGTTTTTGGTGTCGGTTTAATTGAGATGCACGGGGTTTTTGTGGTTTAGTTTTCGTGGTGTATGTATTTGGTAGAGGGTGTGTAGGTTTTGTAGTTTGGTATTCGGGTTGAGGTTGTTTAGAGGTTTTGAAGTTTGGTGTCGGGTAGAGGTTTTGTTTGGTGTCGGGTAGAGGTTTTGTATGGTGTTGGGTAGAGGTTTTGTTTGGTGTCGGGTAGAGGTTTTGTATGGTGTTGGGTAGAGGCCGATTACTTGCGGTTATATGGTTTGGTTCTCGTTGAAAAGTTCAGAAATTTGAGTGTCTTGAGGTGTTTGGTCGTGGGTTTCTTGGAGAGTATATGAGTATGTGGTGTAAGGTTTTATTTTCTACACAAGAATGGCAAGAGTTTGGCTTCTTATTTATAGTCACTGAACACAGTGTTCGCGTCGCGACCGGGTGGTCCGTGGCGTCGCGAAGGAGCTTCGCTGGTGGTCGGTGCGCTTTTTGTCGGGTCAGTGCGTCTTCGCTGGTATGTCGAGCTTTTCGTCGCGTTTCCTTTTGGTCGCGTTGCTTTTGGTCGCGTCGCGAAGGATAGTGCGTTGGGTTGGTAGTTTAGATTTATTTTATTCCGCAACTCTTAGATGTCTCGGTTAAATACAGTCCATATTTAAGCATAAGTCAACACCTTCAAACTGAGAGATATCACTCATCTTTAGTGATTATACACCAGTTCTGCACCCAGAACAACCAAAACACCTCAGTCAAGTGTGAGCTATACCTATGAGAGTTCATCTGAATCGACCTATCAAGATCACTTGTCGTCTTTATAAATGTTATAAAATCTTAAGGAATATTATGAAAGTACATATACAAAAACCTTTTGATAATTGAACATGAAACCTTGATTCAAAAACAAATATTCTTGACAAACATTTTTCAAAACATAAGTAAAATCTAGTCACACTCTTTCAAAACAAGTGATATGGTTTTATAAATGTTTTATCCAAATTACAAGAATTTTCAACCTTACATTTAATCTGTTCTTATTTCAGTAATGATCACATAGGGGGAAATTGTTGAAAAATATATTTTTGTATGTGACAATCACTGAAATAAGTCGAAATGTTTTTTAACAAATATTATCAGTATTTCAGGTTGCATGGATTCAAGATTGAACGAGATAAAAAGAAAAATTGTTGAAAATACGATAACTGATCACCACGAGTAAGGGTTTTTAAGTCGGTTACTGTGTGACAGATATGTATTTTGTCTATAATATGCGGAAATAAAATAAGAGTTGCGGAATAAAATAAAGCGGTAAATCTAAACTAGACAGTATTTAAATAGACAGAAAACGGTAAATAAAGTAAATGTTAGAAGTTAGAGGTTAGATGTAATAAACGCCATTATCAACGATAAAGTGTTTTTACAATAAATAAAAAGGGTTAGAAGTTAGAAGTTAGAAGTTAGATGTCTCGGTTAAATACAGTCCACATATGTTTTCGTTGTCAAGGTTCAATTCGGATGTATTGGATATTTGGTACAGTTGATTTATAACAGTTTAAATAAATCAATAACGACACAAATAATTTCAAAAGAACTTATCGATAGCAGATGAATATGGCGATTTTCTTTGAAGCTTCGATTCTTGTTCTTTACGGTAGGATGAGGTTTTGTAGTTTGGTATTCGGGTTGAGGTTATTTAACGGTTCGAAGTTTGGTGTCGGGTAAAGGTTTTGTTTGGTGTCAGGTAGAGGTTTTGTATGGTGTTGGGTAGAGGTTTTGTTTGGTGTCGGGTAGAGTATGGGTGTAGCGGTTTTGTTTAGACGTGGATTTTCTTTGTTTGAAAAGAGTTTTCTTGAGAGTTTTGGCAGGTTTTTTTGCTCTTTGGACGTAGGGTAATATTGGTGCTTGTATGGGTATGGTGTGGTGTATAAGTTTCTGCACAAGAATGGCAAGAGTTTGGCTTCTTATTTATAGTCACTGAACACAATGTTCGCGTCGCGACCGGAAGGTCCGTCGCGTCGCGAAGGAGCTTCGCTGGTGGTCGGTGCGCTTTTTGTCGGGTCAGTGCGTCTTCGCTGGTATGTCGAGCTTTTCGTCGCGTTTCCTTTTGGTCGCGTTGCTTTTGGTCGCGTCGCGAAGGATAGTGCGTTGGGTTGGTAGTCTCGCGATTAGAAAGTTGGTGGTGTCGTGTTGGAGACGCGAACACTGTGTTCAGTGACTATAAATAAGAAGCCAAACTCTTGCCATTCTGTGTGTAGAAAATAAAACCTTACACCACATACTCATATACTCTCCAAGAAACCCACGACCAAACACCTCAAGACACTCAAATTTCTGAACTTGTCAACGAGAACCAAACCATATAACCGCAAGTAATCGGCCTCTACCCAACACCATACAAAACCTCTACCCGACACCAAACAAAACCTCTACCCAACACCAAACAAAACCTCTACCCGACACCAAACAAAACCTCTACCCGACACCAAACTTCAAACCTCTAAACAACCTCAACCCGAATACCAAACAACAAAACCTACACGCCCTCTACCAAATACATACACCACGAAAACTAAACCACAAAAACCCCGTGCATCTCAATTAAACCGACACCAAAAAAACCCATTTCGCCAAAGACCAAAAAACTACCAAACCTCATCCTACCGTAAAGAACAAGAATCGACGCTTCAAAGCAAACGCCATCTTCATTTGCTATCGATAAGTTCTTTTGAAATTATCTGATAAGTCAAATCAAGCCTCAACCACTTCGTCCAATTAACAGAAACCATAATAATTTCAAATCACCGAAAACCATTAACAAATCAGGACCCACCATGGTTTGGGTACCTAAACTTTCTGTCTAATTGCAGGCACTTCGTGCTGGAGAGCCCAAGGATGATACATGGTATATCGATAGTGGCCATTCCAAGCATATGACAACAAACCATAGCCTTCTACAAGACTTCAAACCCACACTACCTCCGATACAGAAACTTCACAATCAAACCAAAATGATGCGGATCCAGTCGAGGGGGAACCACCAAAACCAGAACCCTCCTAAAACACCCCAATCCACCTGTCCAAATGATCCCAATGCATCATTTATGGGAGAACCACCAAAACCAAATTCCTCTTCAAACAATCCCAATCTACCTATCCAAAATGATCCCAGTGCATCATTTATGGGGGAACTCTCGTTACCTATAGTGTTGGTGGTTCCCTCTCGACTGGATCCGCATCATTTTGGTTTGATTGTGAAGTTTCTGCATTGGAGGTAGTGTGGGTTTGAAGTCTTGTAGAAGGCTATGGTTTGTTGTCATATGCTTGGAACGGCCACTATCGATATACCATGTATCATCCTTGGGCTCTCCAGCACGAAGTGCCTGCAATTAGACAGAAAGTTTAGGTACCCAAACCATGGTGGGTCCTGATTTGTTAATGGTTTTCGGTGATTTGAAATTATTATGGTTTCTGTTAATTGGACGAAGTGGTTGAGGCTTGATTTGACTTATCAGATTTTCCCAATTTAAGATTTGTTTTTGAAAACCTGTCATTTGGAAAGATTTTTGATTGTGTGAAAGGTATCCTTTATGTAATGACTTGTTTGAAAACCTTTCTTTGTTTTTGGGATGAGGATGGTTTTGAAAGACATTATGATGATGGAATGGAATTTGGTGAAATGATGGTTTCTGAAAGTTTCCTGAGAAATTTAAGTTTATCTCTTGAAAGCGATTTTGAATTGGTTTTTGAAAAGGTTTTTGTTTTGGATTAAAGGTTTGTTTTTGTGGCACAGAGACTGGTTTTAAAGGTTTCTTTTGGGTTTGTTTGAAAACTTTGGGTTTGCCTTGTTCCTTTTGAAAAGAAATTGGTTTAGAGGTACTGCCTTTCTCGTAAAAGGAGTTTGCTCTATTCAAAAAGTTTTTAAGTTTGGAGTTTTGGTTGCTAATTTGGATTTGGTAGGTTGAAGACCTATTAGTGAAAGATCTTTTGGAAACAGTGAAATCAGTATCATCTGGGTTACAGTTGATAACTGTTTCGTCGTCTGAATTTTCCTCATTAACAGATGTGGATAGATCTGTTAGAGTTGATTCAGAGTTTTCACTGTTAGTCCTGGTTTCTTGTTTGGCTTGTTCGATTTCGAAGGATTCTCTTCCTAATCCAGGTCTGTAATTTGTATCGATTTTGCCAGATCCTAAGGATGTTGCTTTGATGAAAATATCATCACTTAGCTTTCTAGCAAGATTGATAGAATCCAGTTTTCCTTGAAATCTTTGATTTTCGGATTCAAGAAGTTTGATTTGTTTTGAAAAATCATCTAATTTCAGAATCAAACTAGAGTTTATGTCAGTTAAATCTTTAATTTTTAGTTTTAACTGAAGGACTTCTATTTCTAAGGCATCTTTTATTTCAGATGGAAAGACAGATTGATTTTTTATTTCCAAGTCCTTTTTTGTTTTAGAGCTTCATTTAATTGATCTAAGACGTGATTATATTCTTCTGATTTTCGTTCGACGTCTCTTTCAAGTTTGTCTCTAGTCTTTGTTGATTCTCCAAATCTGAGTTGCAAGGTTTGTAATTCAGATTTGTAGATATCAGATTTAACTATTGTGTCATGATATAGTTTGAGATCAGCTTTCAAACTGTTCTCAATCTTAGTCATGTGGGACTCAAATGGTGTTCTTGAAATACCGATTTCTGAGATCATAGACCATACCTGATCGATGACATATGGAGCTCTTGAGTAGGTTGTGGAAGACATTTTTGGGTTGGTTTTTTTTTTTTTTTTTTTTTTGAAAATTTTAAGATTTTAATTTTTTTTTTTTTAACAAATGATATTAAGATGAAATTTTTAAAGAAAACTTATTGGTGGTTTATAAAAACGCTACACAAAAGTTCTCGACAAAAATTTCAAAGTAAATCACACAAGCTCTGATACCAATTGTTGAAAATACGATAATCGATCACCACGAATAAGGGTTTTTAAGCCCGTTACTGTGTGACAGATATGTATTTTATCTATAATATGCGAAAATAAAATAAGAGTTGCGGAATAAAATAAAGCGGTAAATCTAAACTAGACAGTATTTAAATAGACAGAAAGCGGTAAATAAAGTAAATGTTAGAAGTTAGAGGTTAGATGTAATAAACACCATTATCAACGATAAAGTGTTTTTACAATAAATAAAAAGGGTTAGAAGTTAGAAGTTAGAAGTTAGATGTCTCGGTTAAATACAATCCATATACGTTTTCGTTGTCAAGGTTCAATTCGGATGTATTGGATATTTGGTACAGTTGATTTATAACAGTTTAAATAAATCAATAACGACACAGATAATTTCAAAAGAACTTATCGATAGCAAATGAAGATGGCGTTTTCTTTGAAGCGTCGATTCTTGTTCTTTACGGTAGGATGAGGTTTGGTAGTTTTTTGGTGTTTGGTGAAATGGGTTTTTGGTGTCGGTTTAATTGAGATGCACGGGGTTTTTGTGGTTTAGTTTTCGTGGTGTATGTATTTGGTAGAGGGTGTGTAGGTTTTGTAGTTTGGTATTCGGGTTGAGGTTGTTTAGAGGTTTTGAAGTTTGGTGTCGGGTAGAGGTTTTGTTTGGTGTCGGGTAGAGGTTTTGTATAGTGTTGGGTAGAGGTTTTGTTTGGTGTCGGGTAGAGGTTTTGTATGGTGTTGGGTAGAGGCCGATTACTTGCGGTTATATGGTTTGGTTCTTGTTGACAAGTTCAGAAATTTGAGTGTCTTGAGGTGTTTGGTCGTGGGTTTCTTGGAGAGTATATGAGTATGTGGTGTAAGGTTTTATTTTCTACACAAGAATGACAAGAGTTTGGCTTCTTATTTATAGTCAATGAACACAGTGTTCGCGTCGCGACCGGGTGGTCCGTGGCGTCGCGAAGGAGCTTCGCTGGTGGTCGGTGCGCTTTTTGTCGGGTCAGTGCGTCTTCGCTGGTATGTCGAGCTTTTCGTCGCGTTTCCTTTTGGTCGCGTTGCTTTTGGTCGCGTCGCGAAGGATAGTGCGTTGGTTCAGTATAGGTTCAGGTACTCGAGCACCCATTCTTATTCCCGAAGAATATAAATCATGGGTAGGTCGTATGAATCTTCATCTCAACTCTATAAGTGAAGATGTGTGGAAATGTGTAGACGGATCTCTACCAGATAACATGACCTCTCTTACGAGTAACTTGGATATACTGAATGAAAGGAAGAAACTTGAACTTCAAGCCAAAAAGGAGCTTGTGTCTGGAATACCCCACAGTATTCTAAGCCAAATGAATGATATAATTCTTTTAACCGCAAACCAAATTTGGCAAACTTTGAAAAATCGTTTTGAAGGAAATGAGAGAATCATTGGAAACAAGAAAACATCTGTTTTAAACGAATTTGACAACTTCAAAATGTTTTCACATGAGACCATCCATGATGCTCATGACAGGTTCAATCTCATTACCATCAAAATGAATAATTTAGGCATCAAAAAGTCACAGCATGAGATAAACCTCAAATTTTTAAACAACCTTTATGAAAGCTGGAAAATGGTCAAACTCATCATTCAGGGAAATCCGGCAATTCATACTGAATCTTTGTACAATCTGTACGGAGAATTACAATCGTATGAATCCTCGATTGACCCACCAACGTCTACTTCTTTTGGAGGACCGCTTGCTCTGTTGTCAACATCCTCTCAAAACCAAACACATTTTCCTGATCAAAGTCAAATTGATCAAAACCAAGCTTTCTTAAGTAATCCTTGTGACTTGTCTGATCCAAATAATGAAGCTGACTACCAACAATTGTGTGTCTTGGTAGCAAACACTAATCTCGAAAGATTTTTGCCACATCATAGACCAAACTTTCAACAAAGATCCACTTTTGGACAAAACTTTCAGAATCGTGGATTTCAAAATAATCACAACTCTTACAATCAAAACAATGGTTTTCAAAATAACCAAAATTCTGGATTTCAGCAAAATCATTCAAAACCATCTCAACAGAAACAAACTCAAACATCTGAAAGACCACCCGTTAAGAGCCAAAAGGCTGACAATAACGATGATGATGATGACGTAATCATTTGTCACAAATGCAAAGGACTAAATCATTACGCCCGAGATTGTCGAGCCAAAATCAAAGTCAAAGACTCAGCTTACTACGCTCAAAAAACCGAAGAACTGAAGAAACAAGAAAAGAAAGCAAAGCAAAAAGCTTTGATGGCATTCTACGAACCTAGCGTGGAACACTGGCCAACTTCTGATGATGAAACAGATAATGAACCAGCTCAGTCAAACTTCTGCTTCATGTCAGACAATGAACCAACCACAAGAGCTCCATATGTCATCGATCAGGTATGGTCTATGATCTCAGATCTCGGTCTTTCAAGAACACCATTTAAGTCCCACATGACTAAGATTGAGAACAGTCTAAAAGCTGATCTCAGACTGTATCATGACACAATAGTCAAATCTGATATCTACAAATCTGAATTACAAACCTTGCAACTCAGATTTGGAGAATCTACAAGGACTAGAGACAAACTTGAAAGAGACATTGAACGAAAATCTGAAGATAATAATCACATCCTAGAACAATTAAATGAAGCTCTAAAACAAAAAAGGGACTTAGAAATAAAAAATCAATCTGTTATTTCATCTGAAATAAAAGATACCTTAGAAAAGGAAGTCCTTCAGTTAAAACAAAAAATTCAAGATTTAACTGACAAAAACACTAGTTTAAATCTAAAACTAGATGATTCTTCAAAGCAAATAAAATTTCTTGAATCCGAAAATCAAAGATTTCAAGGAAAACTGGAATCTATCAATATTGCCAGAAAATTGAGTGATGATGTTTTCACTAAAGCAAACAACTTAGGAACTGGCAAAATTGATACGAACTATAAACCAGGGATTGGAAGAGAATCTTTTGAAGGAAAACTCTAAATCGCCTCAACCAGATTTTTTCTCATCTGCCAATGAGGACGATTCAGATGATGAAACAGTAATCAACTGTAGCCCAGATAATACTTTTTTCAACAAGTCATACAAAAGAATTGTAAAATCTGAATCAGACTCTGCTAGTTCAGTAACTCATCAATTGAGATCTACTAAACTAACAAAGAATGATGGCACGATCAAACTTGAAAATTTCTTAAATGGAGAAAATTCTGTTCATCAAAATGGTAGTACTTCTGTTCCAACTGTCTTTCCCTCTTTAAACTCAACCTTTATTGGAAAGAACAGTCAGGGACAAAAGTATTCAAAGAAACAACAGACAAATAAACAACCCATTCAAGCTGTCTTTAAACCAAAAGAACAAA
This sequence comes from Cichorium intybus, assembly GCA_023525715.1. NCBI lineage: Eukaryota > Viridiplantae > Streptophyta > Magnoliopsida > Asterales > Asteraceae > Cichorium > Cichorium intybus. The sequence goes on along the minus strand of CM042013.1, from coordinate 80,358,259 downwards.
GCAAGCCCATTGTTTTCAAAGAAAAACCTTTGAAACCAGTCGCTGTGCCACAAAAACAAACCTTTAATCCAAAACAAAAACCTTTTCAAAAACCGATTCAAAGTCACTTTCAAAAGATAAACTTCAATCTCTCAAGGAACTTTCAGAACCATCATTTCACCAAATTCCATTCCATCATCAAAGTGTTTTCCAAAACCATTCAGATCCCAGATACAAAGAAAGGTTATCAAACAGAACGTCACATAAAAGATACTTTTCACAAAATCAGAAATCATTTCAAATGACAGGTTTTCAAAAACAAATCTCGCTTTGGGAAAATCTAATAAATCAACTTAAACCTCAACCATTCCGTCCAATCAACAAATATTACAATGATTCCAAATTATCAAAAACCATTAACAAATCAGGACCCACCATGGTTTGGGTACCTAAACTTTCTGTCTAATTGCAGGCACTTTGTGCTGGAGAGCCCAAGGATGGCACATGGTATATCGATAGTGGCTGCTCCAAGCATATGACAGGAAATCAGAGCTTTCTACGAGACTTCAAACCAACAGAATCCAAACAAGATGTCACTTTTGGAAATAACATGACTGCAAGAATCAAAGGTTATGGAAACATAACAAATGGTCACTTCACCATCAAGAAAGTAGCCTACGTTGACGGCCTGAAACACAACCTAATCAGCGTATCACAACTTTGTGACAACAATCATGAAGTTCTTTTCACCAAACAACGAAGCATAATCACGGATGCCAAGACCAAAGCCATTCTAGTTAATTCTGATCGTCTAGGCAACATGTATCCACTAGATATGGACCTTATCTATGGAAAACCAGACATCTGTCTCTTGTCAAAAGCTTCTGCTGATATTAGTTGGTTGTGGCATCGTCGTCTTTCCCATCTCAATTTCGGCTACATCAACAAGTTGATTGCAAATGATCTTGTTCGCGGACTGCCACTTCTGAAACTTGATAATGAAACTCTTTGTGCAGCTTGTGAAGGAGGAAAACTGTCCAAATCCTCTCATAAAAGCATTCCTGAATCTAGTGTATCCGAACCACTAGAATTACTGCACATTGATCTTTGCGGCCCTGCAAAAACCCAAAGCATAAAAGGGAAGAAATACATCCTTGTTATTATTGATGATTACTCACGCTTTACTTGGGTTTTCTTTTTAAGGCTAAAGTCAGAAGCACCTGAAGAAATGATCAACTTCATCAAACAGATTGAATTAAAGCTCAAACGACCAGTTCGAAGAATCCGAAGTGATAATGGTTTAGAATTCAAAAACATAACTCTAGACTCATTTCTCAAAAACAAAGGCATCGAACACAACTTCTCAGCCCCTTACACTCCTCAACAAAATGGCGTTGTTGAAAGAAAGAACCGAACTCTGTGCGAAGCTGCAAGATCAATGCTCATCTTTGCTGATCTGCCACAATACTTCTGGGCAGAAGCAATAGCCACAGCTTGCTACACTCAAAATCGTTCTTTAATCCATAAACAACTTCATAAAACACCATATGAAGTCATTAACAACCGAAAACCAAACATCAAATTCTTTCATATTTTTGGTTGTCGATGCTTCATAAAGAATAACAAAGATCATCTTTCAAAATTTGAATCAAGATCAGACGAAGGAATTTTCCTTGGTTACTCCTTTACCTCAGCTGCTTATCGAGTACTGAATAAACGTACTAGAGTAATTGAAGAAAGTACCGATATTCATTTCGATGAATTTTATGTCAGGAAATTGGATCGTAAACATTTTGGTTCTAAAATGATCGATAATATTTTTCAAAATCCAATTCAACAAATGCCTTCTACGGACATAGAAATTGATCTTGATTTACTTTTTGAACAACCCAAAACCGCTTATAATTCTGAATTTCTAACATCTTCTACTATTCCTACAGGAAACTCCGATGCAGAAACTTCACAATCAAACCAAGAAAATACAGATCAAGTCGAGGGGGAATTACCAACACAAAATTCCTCTTTGAACACTCCCAATCCACCTGTTCAAAATGATCCCAGTGCATCATCTATGGGGGAACCTTCGTTACCTCATTCTCACCCTATAATCCAAAAAGACATATCGGACAACAACCAAAATCTATTCCCAACAGAATCACCTGACCAAGAAGAACAATGGGACATAGAAACACCAATCGAAATACCTGAAAAAACTCGCCTAAACAAATGGACCAGAAATCATCCTGCAGAACAAATCATAGGAGATCCCAATTCTGGTATTCAAACAAGAGCCGTTACCTCAAATGAATGTTTATACGGAGCATTCTTATCCATGACCGAACCCAAAACCATCCATTCAGCTCTCAAAGATCTAGACTGGGTCAAAGCCATGCAAGAAGAACTAGCTGAATTCGAAAGAAACCAAGTATGGGATCTTGTTCCTACTCCTCCCGATGTTACTGTAGTAGGTTCAAGATGGGTTTTCAGAAACAAAACTGATGATCAAGGCATAGTTTGTCGAAACAAAGCAAGACTTGTCGTCAAGGGCTATTCTCAACAAGAAGGAATCGATTACGATGAAACTTATGCTCCAGTTGCAAGACTCGAAGCCATTCAAATCTTTCTAGCATATGCAGCTCACAAGAACTTCAAAGTATTTCAAATGGATGTAAAATGTGCATTTTTACATGGAGAGATTGATCGCGATGTGTATATTCAACAACCTCCAGGTTTTGAAGATCCACAGTTCCCAAACCACAGTTTTAAGTTACAAAAAGCAGTTTATGGCTTAAAACAAGCACCTCGAGCTTGGTATTCAACATTGTCAACATTTCTAGAAGAATCAGGATTCAAAAGAGGTTCAATTGATCAAACTCTCTTTCGTAAAATCTTTAATAAACATCTGTTAATCGTTCAAATATATGTCGATGACATTATTTTCGGTTCTACTGATGAATCTTTGAGTATCAAGTTTGCAGATTTAATGAAGAGCAAATTTGAGATGAGCATGATAGGAGAAATGACTACCTTTCTTGGACTTCAAGTCAAACAATCATCATATGGAATTTCCATCAATCAAGAAAATTATGTCAAAAATCTTCTAACTCGTTTTTCTCTTGACAAATCCAATACAGCAAAAACCCCAATGGCCCTTGGTTACAAATTAGATGCAGACTTAAATGGCAAGCCTGTTGATCAAAAGAAATATCGAGGAATGATAGGATCACTCCTATACCTCACAGCCAGCAGACCCGACATCATGTTTTCTACATGTGTCTGTGCCAGATACCAAGCCAATCATATGGAATCTCATGCTATAGCTATGAAAAGAATTTTCAAATATCTTAAAGGAACTCCATCTCTTGGCCTTTGGTATCCAGCTAACTCTGATTTTCAGCTTAACGCCTTCACCGACTCCGACTATGGAGGATGCAGACTAGAAAGGAAAAACACATCTGGTTCTTGCCAATTTCTAGGAGGCAGACTAGTAAGTTGGACTTCAAAGAAACAATCATGCGTGTCCACTTCAACCGCAGAAGCTGAATATGTAGCCGCCACAAGCTGCTGTTCACAAGTCATGTGGATGCAAACTCAATTACGTGACTATGGCTACAAAGTCTCACAAATTCCCATATTTTGTGACTCAACCAGCGCTATTGCCATTTCTCACAATCCCGTGCACCATTCCATGACAAAGCACATCGACATTCGATATCATTTCCTCAAAGACAACATTCAAAAGGGTCATATCGAATTGCACTTCATCAACACCGAAGATCAAATTGCCGATGTTTTTACTAAGGCTCTAGACGAAACCAAGTTTCAATACTTCCTAGGTCGTCTAGAAATGTTAAACCCAGATAACATCCATCCCTAATCTCTTACTTTTTGTTTGTACAAAAGAGTATTTACTTTCATTCAAATAACCAAAATTTTCCAAAAACATTCAAATAACCAAAATTTTCCAAAAACATTCAAATAATCAAAATTTTCCAAAAACATTCAAATAACCAAATTTTCCAAAAACATCCACATAATCAAAAATCAGAAAAAATTTAGGATAAAGTTTTATCTTTTTAAAGTCCTTATAAAACCATGTGATTAACATTTTCTTGACTAAATTTTCAGATACTTATGCTCGATGAATGTTCTCAGTCATATTGATTCTTAATTAAAGTGAAGGTTCAAATTTCAAAATTTTCGTTATGTACATTCTCCTATTCCCTTTGAATTTATTTCAAATATAACGATTTTATCTATTAAGGGACATAAGATCAGGAGATTCAGATGAAAACCAAACCCATGTGAGAATTTGTGCCTCGTCTTCAACTGCTAAGTGGAATTCATTTCTGTGAGAAAAGGTGTTTTCATTATGACTTATAGGATTTATACTCTTATATCGTGATGCTAGTCTCATTTTTGCTTAGATATCAAAATGACCAGGGACGATACAATCATTTTCTTATATATTAGACAAACTGTCTTTTATATCACCTATCCCTATCCTCAATCAAGCCACATCAAGAAAAGATTTATCATCTTGCATAACAAGTCTGACAATTGAAGAAACGACAAGTCATATCCAAGAAAACCAGAAGAAAACATGAAAATCAAAAAGGTGCAAAGTCATCTCCAACAAATCACAATTGGCAACCAAATCAGATATCTTTTATACAATGTGTATTCACACAAATCAAGAAAAGATAAAGACAAAGGTGAATACTTCACCAAAGAAAAGGAAGATTTACAACAACAATCCATCAAGACAGACATCTCTCAAAATTTTTCTCAAATGCTCTATCAAATATAACTGTTAAAACCGAAGATTTACCGGGATACTGTAGCCTTCATAATTGAATATTCTTAGTTGCAAACTGCACTATGAATATTTCTAAACCCCTCTACATGTATTTCCCGACGGAGAGAGAGTGAACATCAATGGCATGAATGAAGAAACCCTCTGAGTAATGCCGAAACCAGTCTTATGTGATTGATTATCTAATATGAAGACCAAGTGACTAAAGTATATAGGTATAAATCCACATTAAGCATAAGTCAACACCTTCAAACTGAGAGATATCACTCATCTTTAGTGATTATACACCAGTTCTGCACCCAGAACAAACAAACACCTCAGTCAAGTGTGAGCTGTACCTATGAGAAGTTCATCTGAATCGACCTATTAAGATCACTTGTCGTCTTTATAAATGTTATAAAATCTTAAGGAATATTATGAAAGTACATATACAAAAACCTTTTGATAATTGAACATGAAACCTAGATTCAGAAACAAATATTCTTGACAAACATTTTTCAAAACATAAGTAAAATCTAGTCACACTTTTTCAAAACAAGTGATATGGTTTTATAAATGTTTTATCCAAATTACAAGAATTTTCAACCTTACCTTTTAATCTGTTCTTATTTCAGTAATGATCACATAGGGGGAAATTGTTGAAATATATATTTTTGTATGTGACAATCACTGAAATAAGATGAACTGTTATTATCTAACAAATATTATCAGTTTATTTCAGATTGCGTGAATTCGAGATCAAAAACAAGAATAAATCAAGACCCGAGAAACCTTGAGAAAACAACCAAATCTGAGGAAGTAACGCTACAAACCAAAGAGCAAAATACAAAATATCACACTGCTACAGCAATCACGACACGACAGACACAGTGGTCGCAACGTGAAGAACAAAGACAGAAGTCCAGATCGCTACAGCGATCGCGACGCGACGGCCAGCACGGTCGCGACGCGAAGACCTCCGACGCGAAGACCTCCGACGCGAAGCCCCTCCAACGCGACACCACCAAACTTCTAATCGCGAGACTACCAAGCCAACGCACTAACCAGTGGCCGACCAAAAGCAACCCGACACACGCACCTTCGCGACGCGACGGACCATATGGTCGCGACGCGATGCCTGTAGTTCAGCAGTATAAATTGAGGCTCACTCTTGCTGATTTTGTACAACACTTAGACAATTAACCAAGCACCATATACTCATATACTCTCCAAGAAACCCACGACCAAACACCTCAAGACACTCAAATTTCTGAACTTGTCAACGAGAACCAAACCATATAACCGCAAGAAACAAAACCTCCACCCGACACCAAACCCATACCGCACCAATACAACTACAATACACACACTCAAGCAAACCCACATCCAAACCAACACAAAACTGAAGAAATACCATTCAGCAAGAAAAGACGAGCAAAGAACAAGAATCGACGCTTCAAAGAGAATCGCCATCTTCATTTGCTATCGATAAGTTCTTTTGAAATTATAATTCCAATAATTTACCTGAGCCGTTATTGATTTATTTAAACTGTTATAAATCAATTGTACTAAATTCCAAGACATACAAATTGAACCAAGACAACTAAAACATATGTGGACTGTATTTAACCGAGACATCTAACTTCTAACTTCTAACTTCTAACCTTTTTATTTATTGTAAAAACACTTTATCGTTGATAATGGCGTTTATTACATCTAACCTCTAACTTCTAACATTTACTTTATTTACCGCTTTCTGTCTATTTAAATACTGTCTAGCTTAGATTTACCGTTTAACTTTATTCCGCAACTCTTATTTATTCCGCATATTATAGATAAAATACATATCTGTCACACAGTAACCGGCTTAAAAACCTTACTCGTGGAGATCAGCTGTCGTATTTTCAACAAATATGTTATATCTTTTACCCGACCAATCACTCACAACAGCACGTTTTATAACACCGAGTTACCGATGCGTTTTCGTACTATCAATGAACAACCGCCTTGAAAATTATAACTCATATCTCTCCACTTTAAGACCATAAGATATTATCGTCTCAACATTGCTCGTGATATAATCCATGAAGCAATCCATTGAGCGCGGGTTTATCCAATACTCAAATCTCCATTTCCAAGTACTCATGAACGTTGCAGCAATCTTATTGCTATGTCTAACTCCTTAGACAATCTACAAACCAATTCATGACAGTCTTCCTTCATACTTACTCCCTAAAAGTATGAGTGACTGTGGATATTTGAATAATCCAATTATTCAGGAAGTAAACATGCAAAAGCGAAACATAAAATCTGACTGGCAGCTACTCCTGCTTATTACCAAGTCTCCACGAGGTAATCACCAAGTCGGATTTATCATAACTATTATCGGTTTCTTATTCTCTTTTAAACTTTCAATTCAAGCCTTTCATATCAATGTCTATGACCTTTTCACTCTTTCTATGTATCCAAGTGTCTAACACTTATACACTTTATTGCAGATGATCCTATCGGATACTCTTCCGATGATATCTCAATTTGTCATTTTGTCATTCTCTCTCACAACTCCATTCCGGTGATGTGTACCGTGACTGCCCATGGTTCTTGGGTCTTTAGTCTACATGACTACACCCTAAGACAATTTCAAGGTGTCATGATGTGCCGGTGAACCATACGCGCTCCATAAAAAAACAACGAAATTCTTTAACCATGAAGTCCTACAGCACCACGTTCTGGTGTAAACAATTACCGATTTGAAAACCCTTTCAAATCAATCACCCTAATCATTTCCCAATGATTTCTCACGTCTGTTCAAAAATCCATTTAGTATTCTCAGCCAGGCAATATCCTGAATCCAACATACAATGCTCTAAGCATTAAGTCATCAGGATATGTTCATAACACTTCTGATTTGTCCAAGAGGCTCGAGGAACCTGATGTAATCTCATTCCAAGCCCTTTCGGAATGCTAAGATTACTAATAATCCTTGTGTCATGATTTCCTTTCAGGGACTCTTTCTTATGCATCTTGAATCCCATCAAGATCATATTCTCAACGGCTAAGTCAATACTGTTAGTCTCATCTATCTGATAGATGTCTATGAACTACGTGAGTATGCTGCACCTTCTTTGTTTCTTTCATGCCAATTTATTACACTTTGCAATGACAGGAAACTCCATTCCTGGGGTTATGCATCTTGAATCTCATCAAGATAATATTGGCAGAATTCTGATCTATCTAATAGATGTTCACAACCACCTGAGTATGTTGTATCTCTTAAAGTCTTTCATAGCGAACCGTTTCTTAACACCAAGTCATTACACTTTGTAATGATAAGAGACGTTTCCTAGAACCAGTATGTAATCCACATACAATAATAGCAGATAACAACAATACTCCCACTGGCTTTAACATCGTTATATGACTCTTTCGGACTATTCACAAAATCCAGAACTTATGGCACATTTTGCGAAACCGAAATCCAAACCTTTCTGACATATTAAAGGAAATCTTTCAGGCTATTCACAAAATCCAAACCTTTTGGCCTATTTTGAGAATCCGAATATCCTTTCTTGCGAGATGCCCATGGGACGAATCCCGGGGCCATGTACCTTTTGTAATGGCATGCTCTATGTGAGTCCCTATTAGTGTGCCGGTAAACCACACACGCTCCACTAACGACTCACACTATGCCACGCAGAATCCTCTCGGATTTCATTTTCTATTGAGAGTGCTTCATTCGGAATCAATTGCTTGATTCCAAGTGATGACTCAATCAACCAGATGTTCTGTAGGTACATTTCTATGTTTCTTTCTTTTGATGATTCAATTACTCCCACTGGTTCCTAGACCAGTTGTAAAGATCAATCAAACTGTCACATAGACTGTGTCTCGCGGTAAGGTTCTGTTATTTGGCAGCAATTGGGCTCACCAATGCTTCCAGCAGTCGGATTACTTATCCGTACCATCTTTAGTGTTTTACCACTACTCGGTATATCGCCCAAATCATAACTCCTTATGATAGTGACAATAACTACTGGTCAAGCGAAGAGAGGGTATGTCAGGTTTAACAGGAATCTAATTCCTGGTCAAGTCCCAGTGGTGACTAAAGGTTCTTTCACTTGGCTAATCCCTGAACTCATTCAGAATTATTCTTACTCCCACTGTTTCCTTAGAACTTGAGTTCTTTCTAAAAGCACTCTTCTTTCAAAGGATAACCGGAGTGGCCAATGAAACGACATTGCTGATCAGTTTCAGGCTTGTCATGAGATTCAGACGAATGCTACATGACTCTGGACTTTCTATGTACTAGTGGGACGATCCCAGCTTTACATTTCAGACAGTGTCAACATAACCTACTTGGTCTAAGATGTGGTCGAAATATGGCTTCTGCGGTCTGACAGGTTGAATATTCAATTCATTGAAATATTAGTCGGAAATGTATCCAGTGTATCTTATACACCGAGGATCAAAACTATTTCGATCAATGCTCCATCATCTTCCCTAAGACACATTATAACCATTAGTGTTCTTGGAAGAGGATAAAATGTGAAACATTTTCTCAGTCTATGTTGTTACTCAGGTTCTGTTGATCTTATACTTCCTTTGAAATCCTTGAACACTTCAAGGTTCCAATCAATCGCTTATTCCGATAAACGAAGCCATATTTGTCAAACTATTTGGCAAATATTTCGAAGCATAACTAATTGTGTTCTGTTCGAAGATTCGAGCGATACACAGTAACTTATGTGTCTGTTGCTCAAAATCTTAATACATTTACATCTCCATTTAAATTTATGACTTTGTTAATATTGTTCAAGACATGCAATCATCACCTGACTCCAAGTCAACTGATTCCAAAATCCTATCCATTGGATCTTTGGGTGATTCCTTTCTTGCCACAATTAATTTTATTAAGAACTCAATTCATCATGTGACTCTAAGTCAAATGATTCCAAAGTCCTGTCCAACTGGACCTTTGGTTGAAGTGATTCTCATAAAATTCACTTTAACAATCATAAAGAACACAATTTATAAATCCAATCCCATTGGATGTATCAACATTCAAGTTATTACCATTTACGTCATCAACACATTCACATAACATTTCGAGGACAATTAAAACAATCATGTTTCAAAAATATTTCATTAAACCAGAATGATCCTCAGAACAATGTACTATGCGAATCCATGGCGTATGTATCTATAAACTAATAACAAGAACAAATATCTAGCTTAACTCAAAAACCGCACGAGCTCCAGATTCAATCCGAATATGCTCCTGTGCGACACCATCCCGCATCCTCCAGAGTTCGTGCATACAGAACAAATGTGTGAAACACATCCTGTATCAAGGAAATGAGGATCAGGTGTTTTGAATTTTAAGATATTTATGAGTTTGCCAAACGGTTTGGCTTTGGAGCATTTTACCAATCTTTCCGTGACTATGTCCCACCTTATGGATTCCCAGTTTGAAACATCGAACAATCGGTCCAGACGATCTGGATCATTTCTTGATGCACCTTAAAACTGGACTCAATCCTGAAGCAGCTGAATTAATGGAACTATGCTTCTCCATGAACGATTCATACAGAGTCGACATTGAATGCACTTCCACGATTGTCTTATCCGGTTACCCTTTTTGTTCATCTGGATGAACAGATCAGCGAGTTGAGCTAATGCTTAACTCCCGATCACAAAGGAAAACCAGTTTTATACTGTTCGCCTATGTATCCCTCAATCTCGGGAACACGCAAACTGGTGCTACTTCCTTCTAGCTTGCAACTTCAAGCTCTTTGAAGATCCTAGTTTGTTCCCTTTATTCAACCAGTTCACGGATCCTTTCCTGAACTAGCTGTGCTAACTTATCAGACCCCAGGAATTCTAAATCCCTGCGGAACTCGGGGTTAATGATCAATAGCATAAGGCAACGAACTTCCTTGGACTTAATAGTCAAGGAGTCATGCTCATCACAAGTTGCTGTGTGATGCCATATTTGGGAGCGGACACTCAGTTGGATATGGTTTGCCAGCAAAACTAAGAACTATTCTCTAATTGCAAAACCATATCACATAGTTAAGGACAGTCAGCCTTACCATACTAAACAGGTGCTTTCTGAAGCTCTCAGAAATGGGTGAAGGAGGAGAAGGAGGAGAATGACACTTTCTTCAGACATATATAAAATTTGAATTTATTCGTTTAATTCATCCTTTTAAATAATTACCCAATAAATATTATTTAACAAGGCTAGGATCCAAAATACCCCAACTATGCTGTGAAGAGGGATGCCGTAGTCACAACACAGTGGTCATTAAGGTAGATAACTATTATCAATTTCAGTCTAATGAAATTCCTAGATCTGTGAGACTCATTGAACTGTTCAATGGCATGTTTAATCTCGGATATGCCCCACCGTTTGTGACTGGGATGCTGAGGATCACAAACCGGGCGTGAATAACCATGCAAATTTGCTTGGTATTCTCGGGGTCCATTATCATCTCAAATTGATGTGCCGGTTAACCACACACGCTCCATCTACAATGATAACACCCGAGAAACCCATTGCCACTCTTTATGAACCCCCATTGGTGTGCCGGTAACCCACACACGTTTCACCAACGTTTCATAAAGTGCAATGTGCAATTTCATGGGTTAGCATCAAATTCACATTTTTTCTAAAGTAACTAGATTGGGAATTCTTGTACGGGTTCTAGTACTTTGATCATTATACTTTTAATGATTAAGCGGTCCTATCAAAACTGTTCGGCTAACGACCCTCCACTGATCAGGCGAGCGGTGGGTGAGAGTGAACACCCATTAGACCGCCATTTTGTAGGCAGTCTCCTTATACCCACTTTATAGATCAGCTTCGTGAATGAGGCCTACTAATGATTTGACTAACCAATTTATCTTATACATATAGTATTAACCTTTAATAATATATATAAGATGTATTTTAAATCTTTTAAAATATTCCTGGTTTATCTTTTAATTTCCTGAAACTTAACTATTAAATTTCAAATTAAATTAAACCTTTAATTTGATTTAATTTATCTTTTAATTAAACTATTAATTAAATTAATTAAATCTAGATATTTTAAACCTTTTAAAATATTTTAGGATTTATCCTTTAATTTTCGAAATTTAACCATTAAATTTAAAATTAAATTAAATTCCTTGAATTATCTTTTAATTAAACAATTAATTAAATTAATTCAAATGTAGATAGGTTTTTCCAAATTAATAAAATCAATTTAAACCTATCTTAAACCCCTAATTATCGAATTCAAATAAACTGGTTTTAAGGTTATCCATTTAATTAACCAATTAAAGTTATCAAAAATAGAAAACCTCCTAAAACCCTAACCAGGAAAATCGAAAAAAGAGGGGGGAGGGGCTAGGGTTTCAAAAACCCTAAACCCCAAAATCGAAATTTAGGCCAAATAGGATTTATAAACTTTAAACCCTAATTAGGAAAACTATTACAGCCATTCAATAAGAAAACAACCAAACTCTCTGATACCACTGAAAGGTTTTCCGCAACCATGAACTAAAAACCTAAGTTCACATGCAACCTAGAAAAGATCTATGTTTTCTTACTTTGAACATGTAACTAATTCCTAAAGGCCAAAAAAAATTAACTAAAAGAATAAATCAGAAAAACTAACCTTTAGTTTTAATCTTGAAGCTAAGCAGCACAAGTGTCCTGCCTCAAATGAGATCACACCCAGGGAGCCAGAGGGTGGACGAAAATTCCAGAGAGAATTATATAATGAGCACGCATAATGAGGTCTAGGGCTCCCTATTTATAAGGAACCAAGTGGCAAAGTTAGAAACCCTAGCCGCAGCCCATTTTCCGGATTATTTGTACGCGCGCCGCGGCCAAGTCGTTTGCACGCCGCGCGCCGCAATTCAACTATTGAATTTGTACGACTTTAATCCCTGACCTCCTGATTAATCCAATTAATGCCACAGAAATTAATCCAATTAATTTCTGATTAATTATTAATCAATTAATATAATTTCTAATTAATATATTATCACTTTAATATATTAACAAACCATATCTTTTATTTCTATTGATTTATTAATCCCATAATAAACCAACCTTTCTCTCTACCGAACTTTCTATCAAACCTCCAGCTATGAGGGCAACCCAAATGGACTTTGCTTCTATTAACTAGGTAAATACAAATTATAAGTCATGGCTTAGACACCTAATCCAACAAAACGATACTACCAAATAGTTTTAGACTAGTTATGAGGTTCGGATGAACACTACATGAGCCAGGACCCTTTCTTGTACAAGTAGGGATGAACCCTGCTTTACACATTAGACGATATTTGCGTAATCTACTTAGTCTAAGACGTGTTCGGAATATAGTTTTACGGTCTGACTAAATGAATGTCTAATTTATCGAAACTTATTGGAAGTGTATCTAATTCATTTGTGTGACAGCTAAAAATTTGATATAAAGTAAGAAATAAAGCACAAGTAAAATTATCGTGATGATTGGCATTATTAAAGGTATGCCGCAATGGTGAAATGGTCAAGGAAAGCAGAAATATGAAATCTTATGTTTTAAGACCCTTTATTAAGTCAATGTGAGATATTACTTCATTTAGAAATGGGTCTTAATTACATGAAGGCAAAATTGGGAATAAATGACTTAAAGTGAAATTTACTGCTTAATCTTTAAAAATAATATCTCAAAATCTATAAGGAATTGGGAAAAAGTCATCAAAATGACTTAGGTAATATTTAAGATAATAAGAATTTAGGAAAAAGATTTAGGCTATTTGGAGTTATAACAAAGAAGGTATGAAGGTTTTAAAATGGCCCAAAAATGACACAAATGACCAAAGAGTCATTTTCAAGGGCTGATAGCGGAAAATATATATAAAGATTTGGACTTTAGTCAATAGGGATAAGTTGTAAAGCTCACTCCCACCTTTTAAATGGTATAAAGTTTGCAAATTTTTGATACCGTATGAAGGAGTTGTGCTCTTGTAAAGTTCAGGAAAAATAATAAGAAAAGTTCAAAAAATTTCTAAGGCATTTGAAGACCAGTGGCATTTTAGTAATTTTCCCATAAGTTCTGACCAGGTCACGGTTTAAAGAAACCAGATGCGTTTCTCTCTTTTCTTGTGGGCGTCGCACCCCTATTTTCTCTTGGACGCGTATATCGATATCAGAAAAAGGGAAAGAACAGGAGTGGAGCAAGAACACGTCAAGCAACCACATCCATCTCTGATTCCATTTGCATGAGATCAGAAAATCAGGAGAGAGTGAGAGATCGAAAGATTCAGAGAGGGAGAAAGGAACAACAAAAACTGAGAAATCGAGATGGGTTAAAGAAGAACACGCACAAACATCTGGATTATGTGTGTGTCCGTAGATTAATCAGAAAGACGAGAAGCAAGAAGGAGATCGAGGGACAGATCGACGGCTACACTGTTGCAGACGCGAAGAAGTGGCAGCTCACTGGTGGTGGTCAGGAATAGCGCCGGAGGACGGCGGCAGGTCGCCTATTAGCGGTGGTCGGAGCTCCTGGTAGCCGACAGAGGTATAGAAAGGGGGTCTGGTCCGATCTTAAGCTTGTATATCCCTAAAATGTCTTGATTTCACTCAATGGACAAATTTTTGAATGGGTAAAGCCTTATTTCTGTGAATGCTAGTTCTTGAGTTCATAAACCTTTCACTGCAAGTCGGAAATTGGGGCTGATTTGTATTTTTGAACATGGTTTGAAGTAGAGGATTCATGAAATGGGCAAGAACACCTATGATTCCAAGTTTTTGAATAGATTCTTGAAGGTAAAATGTTTGGTGTTTGAACTCTAATTTATTAAACTTGAAATCTATCAATGCATGTTGGAATTGGAATTTGATTTTCGAGTTTATGTTCTTTATGAGTTCAAGAACACACACAAGAATACATGGGTTTTTTCTTAGTAGTTCATTAAATATGTTGAATACATGGATTTTTTCTTAGTAGTTCATTAAATATGTGAATATTACTTGTTAACAATTGAAATTTGAGAATAGGAATAAAGGAATAGAATCGTGGATTCCATCAGTCAATGAAAATTGGTTATTTGACCGTGAATGAGTCATGTTGAATAATTAAAGTCATATTGAATACTTCCTTTGAAGTCCTTGAACAGTTCAAGTTTTCAATTAATTACTTATTCTGATAAGTGAAGTCATATTATTTGACAATTATTATGAAGTATAATTGATTGTGGATTTATTTGTAGGTTCGAGCAATTCACTAAGTGCCCATTGCTCAACGTCTTTTATATCTCTATGTAAATTCATGACTTTATTAATTTTATTCAAGATATGTATTCTTCGTTTGACTCTAAGTCAACTGATTCCAAAATCTCATCCATTTGATCCTTGGTTGATACATTTCTTGCAATAATTAACCTTATTAAGAACGAACTTCATCATGTGACTCCAAGTCAAATGATTCCAAAGTTCCTGTCCACCTCGACCTTTGGTTGATGTGATTCTTAAATGTTTACTTTAACAATCATAGAAAAACAATTCATAAAATCCAATACATTTTGGATGTATCAACATTCAAGTTATTAATCAACACATTCACACAACATTTCAAGGATAATTTAAACAATCATGCTTTAAAGGAAAATAAAATTTTATTAAATCAATATATCCTCAAACAATGTACTATGTGAAAAACAATATCATACTATGTACCAACTAATAACAATATCAAAATATCTAACTAAACTTCAAAACTGCACGAACTCGTGATCCAATCCGAATATGCTCCCATGCGACAATGTCTTGCGTCCTACTGAGACCATGCATACAAAGCAAATTTGACAATCACATATTGTATCAAGGAATTAAGGATTAGAAGTTTTGAGTTTTTAGATATACCTGAGTTGCCAAATCGTTTGGCTTTGGAGCATCTTCCAATCTTCCTGTGACTGTACCCGACCCTGTGGATTCCTAGCTTGAGTCATCTCAAAACCGGTCTGGACGGTTTCCTGATGCACTTCCCAAATAGAACCAATCCCAAACTATGCATCTCCATGAACGACTGGTAGAGATTCAACATTGAATACATTTCCCTAAAGGTTTTGTGTTGGTCCCTATTCTTGTATATATGTATGAACGGTTCATACTACTTAGTCAAAGAAGCGAGTAAACAGTTGACACTCGTTTCTTGACTGAAGGAGTGACCAAGCTGGTACAGCTTTCCATGTATCCCTCAATCTTGAGGAAGTGTAGACCAACCTTACTTCCCCTTTTTAGCCTGGTCTCACCAAGCTTTTCGAAGATCCTAAGTCGTTCCTGCCTAACCGGTTCTTGGAACTTTTCCTCAACCGGTTGTATTAACTTATATGGCCCCAGGAATTCAAAATCCTTGCGGATGGCAGGGTCAATGGTTAATAGCATGAGAAGACGAACTTGTTCATTCTCATCAATCAGGAAGTCATGGTCATCTATCATCTGCTGTGTGATGCCATGTTTAGGTAGGCTGGGAAGTGGATAGTCGATCAGATATGGCTTTCCTATGTATCCCATAACCAGTCTCTACTGGCGAAGCCAATCCACGTAGTTCAGTCCAGTCAGTTTATTCATATTTAGTAAGTAATTCCTGAAGCTCTCAGGAATGGGTGTAGGAGGAGGAGGAGGAGAATTCACACTGTCTTCCCACATCTATAAAATCAACATTTATTAGTTTAACGTTTGTCCTTATAAATAATTACCCAATTAATATTTAATAAGGCTAGGACCCAAAATGCCCCAACTATGGTGTGAAGAGGGATGCCGTAATCACAACATAATGGTTATTAAGCTAGATATACTTTTATCAATTTCAGTCTTATGAAATTCCTAGATCTGTGAGATACATTGACCAAAGCCAATGGCATGTTTAATCTTGGATTATGCTCTTCTATTTGTGACTTTGATGCCGAGGATCACAAATAAGATGTGAATAACCATGCAAATTGCTTGGTAATGTCAATGTCAATTTATCATCTTGATTGATGTGCCGGTTATCCACACACGCTCCATCAACAATGATAAATCACCAGATACCCATTGCTTCCCTTTATGGCTCCCTACTAGTGTGTCAGTTAACCACAGACGCTCCACCAACGACCCACAAAGTGCAATGTGCAATTTCATTGATTAGCATACTTTTCAAATTTTCCTAATGTAACTAGATTGGGATTTTAAAGGTTCTAGTACTTTGTCAGTAATAGCATTTTACTTTTAATGAGATTAGGTTTGTCCTATCAAATCTGTTCTGCTAATGACAGTCCACTGATCAAGGGAGCGGTGGGTGAGAGTGGACACCCATTCAACCGCCATTTTATAGGCAGTTTCCTTATACCCCCTTATAGACGAGTTTTCTGAATGAGGCATACTAGCGATTTGACTGACTTAATCTTATACATATAGATATTAACTTTTAATAATAATATGTATAAGGTGTATTTTAAACATTTTAAAATACTTAGGTTTGTCCTTTAAATTTTCGAAATTAAAACTATTTTAATTAAAATTTAAATTAGACCTACATTGATTTAATGGTTGTCTTTTAATTAAAACTTAATTAAATTAATTAAATCACATGAGCATTAACAAATTAAATCAATTAATTTAATCCTATTCCCTGCCAACCAAGTTATCTAAAATAAGGGCCAAAGGTTTCCATTTATTAAGTAATCATATTTACCAAAAATAGAAAAACCCTAATGGAGGCTCCTTAATTTCGAGAATCACAAGGGTGGAGGCTATGGTTTCTAAAACCCTAGCAAAAGTCGATCCAGATAGAGGCTGGGGTTTAAAACCATTAAACCCTAACAACAGTTCAACTATTATAGCAGTTCAACAAAAAACAGATCTAAGCTCTGATACCACTGATGGGGAATAGGCAAACTATAAACTTAAAGCTCTTAAGTTCACATGCACCCTAAAGGATCTATGTTTTCATCTATTGAACCTAAAACTAAGAACATAATAAGAATCAAAAAATTCATAAATGAAAACATAACTTTTGATCCTTGGATCTTTTGGAAGCAAGCACCACAAGTGTAATGCCTCTAATGATTCACATCCAAGACTTAGCAAGCAAGAAAGCAAGAGAGAAAGGAGAGGAATTCTCCAAAAGATGGCGTGAATGAAAGTGGAGGGGGAGGGCTTTACTATAGTCTCCAACCGATAAGTCTTATGGCTTATAGCTGCCATAATTGAACCCTTGATATGGTAACTTCTTTATCATACAAGTCAAATGACTTATCATTACCATAAATAAGCTATACTCCATAATTAAACATGTATATATATATATATATATATATATATATATATATATATATATATATATATATATATATATATATATATATATATATATATATATATATATAATATTTATCTATTGCTCAACTATGGAACAATTATAATTCAACCCCTACATATTTAATTAATCCAATTAATAACAAAATTAATTCCAAATTAATTTTTGTTTAATCATCAATTAAATATTATAATTTCTAATTAATATATTATTCTCACAATATATTAACAAATTAAATGTTCCTTTTTTCTGATTAATATATTATCCTCGTAATATATTAATCTCTTTCTCTGTCTACAAGTCATCTTGTCCTCTGCTAGTAATGAGGGCAACCAAAAAGGACTGTACTACGATCAATTCAACCATATGTATTAATTATAGTTATGGCTTAGACACCTTAATCCAACAAAAGCCTTGGTTGCCCTTGGCTTTTCCTTTTCCTTTGGGATGAGAACCTTTCTTCCGTTTGCAACTACCATGATGAATAGCCACGATGGGAGCAAGGGAGATAGTGCTACGAGCCTGCCGCATGCTAGCTTCAGCTGTCTTCAGCATCCCGTGCGACTCCATCAAGGTCTTGTCTAGGTTGTTCATATTATAGTTCATCACAAACTGGAAAGCGAGTTAAGAACCACATCAATGGCTAACTCCTTAGGAAACTGGACACCAAGATTTTCAAGCCTGTCAATATACGACTTCAGCTTTTGAACGTGCGTACACACAGACACTCCGTCTTGGTGTTTACAAGCAATCAGGGACTTGACGATCTCAAATCGTTCCTGCCTAGCCTGCTCATGGTACATTTCCTTGAGCTGAAGATTAATGTCTTACGCCCCAACAGTCTCAAAGCCCTTTTGGAGGTATGAGGTCATGGTCGCCAACATCAGGGAAGCAACCATATTTGACTCATCATAGTGCTTATCATAAGAAACTATATCTTCATCATTAGCATCATTGGCTAGTTCTGGGATTTCAACCTCAAGGACATACTCTTTGCCCTCGAATCTCAAAGTAATACTTAAGGCCCGGATCCAGTTGAAATAGTTTGGACCTTTAAGCTTTTCCCTCGAGAGGACTGATATCAGTGAGATGTTTGTTAATGCGGGATGAGGAGAAGGAGTAGGACCCGAGTTATTGTTGTTATTGGCAGACATCTACAAAACACAGTTTTTAGTTTAGTTAGTTTGATTTTTAATCCTTGAAATAATTACCCAATTTATTACTAAGTCTAGGATCCAAAATCTCCTAGCTGTGATGTGAAGAGAGATGTCGTAATCACACCACAATGGTCACCAAGGTCGACAAAAATATTGGACTAGGTGTCTAAGCCATGACTGTAAATTGTATTTATCTTGTTAATTGAAGCAAAGTCCATTTGGGTTGCCCTCATAGTTGGAGGATTGATGTAGAGTTCAGTAGAGAGAGAGGTTGATTTATTAATTGTTTAATAAATCAATAGAAATAAAATAAATAGTTTGTTAATATATTAATTAGAAACTATATTAGTTAATTAGAATTTAATCTAGAATTAATTGGATTAAATTTAGTGATTAAATTAATTAATGAATAGTGCAGGGACTGGTTTGTATTTATTCAATAGTTGAATAATTGGCAAGCCAGTAGCCAGAGACTAAATTTAGTGCCAATATGGAAGGAGCTCCATAGTTGGCGAAAACCCTAGCTAGGGTTTAGAAGCCTTGGTCCAAATGGTCAACAGGCTTGCCCATTAAGGACGCTCCTCTAGGGTTTCAGCTGTAACCCTTGGAGGCTATAAAAGGAACCTCCTGGCTCCCCTTTTCTATGCCACTTTAAAGACACTCCAGAGACTCTGCTGTTTTCTCTCCTCCATAGCTTGGGTGTGACTGCATTTGAGGCAGGATCTCTTTGCTGCTAGCTTCAAGAACAAGATTCAAAGGTTGGTAATTCTGTTTTGATCTTTAGATATAAATGTTGGCCTTTAGGTTTTTATTATATATTCATTGTAGAAAAACATAGATCTCTTTTAGGGTTGCATGTGAACTTAGGAATTTCTAGTTCATAGTTTGTATAAAACCCTTCAGTGGTATCAAAGCCAATTTGTTTATCTTGTGAATTTGATATAATTGCTTGTGTGCAAAGGGTTATTTGCAAAAATTAGAACCCTTGGTGGCCAAGGTTTAGACTTGGCGGCTAGGGTTTGAAAACCCTAGCCTCCCTTCCCTTTTCTGCGATTTGTATGCTTGCCATCGATAGTAGGTTGTTATTTTGGTAATTGCTGATTAATTAAATAACTGGAACCCCTTATCCACTGCATGCTATTTTCGAGATTTAGGGATAAGGGTTAGGAAATTAATTTGATTAATTTTTGTGATTCCCTTTTCTTGATTTAATTAGTTTAATTAAATTGTTTAATTAAAGGATCAATTAAATCACTTAAAGATTTAATTTATATTTTCAAAAAATACATATTAATTTGCGAAAATTAATAGGAAATTAAATCTAAAATATTTTAAAAAGTTTAAAATATATCTTCTATATTTATTTTTAAAAGTTAATATTTATATGTAAGATAAAACTCTATAGTCTTACCGTTAGTAGGCCTCATTCACAAAACTTTCCTATAAAGAGGGTATAAGGCGACTGCCTATAAAATGGTAGTCTAATGGGTGTCCACTCTCACCCACCGCTCTCCTGGTCAGTCGAATGTTGTTAGCCGAACGAGTTTGATAGAACCGCTAAGCCTCTTAAAAGTATAATGCTATAATTGAAAGTACTAGAACCTTGAACAAAATCCCAATCTAGTTACTTTAGGTCAAAAAATGTGAATTGGTGCTAATCCATGGAATTGCACATTGCACCTTGTGGAACGTTGGTGGAGCGTGTGTGGTTTACCGGCATGCCAACTGGGGTCCACAAATAGTCGCAATGGGTTTTTCAATTTCTCCATTATTGATGGAGCGTGTGTGGTTAACCGGCACGTCAATTTGAGATGGTAATTGACTTCGAGAGTACCAAGCTAATTTGCATGGTTATTCACACCCAGTTTGTGATCCTCGGTATCCCAGTCATAAATAGTGGGGCATTCCCGAGATTAAAATATGCTATTGAACAGTTCAATAAATCTCAAAAGAAACTAGGAATTCCATTATAATTTGATTATGTTTCCGCGGTGGAATTGGCTGAATCATCATTCGCCTACCTTATAAAAATTAAATAAAGATTACGGCGTCCCTCTTCAATATTGTAGATTGTTATTGTAGGATCCTAGCCTTATATTTATTCTTGGGTGAATATAAGGGTTATTTATAAATATCTAATTAAAACTATCTTCTTCTTTTATAGATGTCTTCTGACCAAACCGCCCCCCACTCAAACTCCGGTAATGTCACCTCGATCTTGTCATTGTGCTCTAAAGTGACGTTAGACGACACTAACTACAATGACTGGATCCGTAACATCAAAATGGCTATTAGGTTTGAACACAAAGAGTATGTTGTGGAAACCAAGCTGATTGAGGTTGACACAGATACCGCTACTCCCGAGGAACTCGCCTCGTACCAAAAACACTCGGATGATGCGACCAAAGTGGCTTGCATCATGATCGCCACCATGAACCTTGAGCTGCAAAGAATTTACGAGGACTACTGGCCCTACGAAATGCACAAAGAGCTCGCGGAAAAGTTCCGCAATCAAGAGTGCATCGAAAGGCGTGAGGTTTTAAAAACTTTCACTAACGGCAAGCCTAAAGATGAGAGTCCATCTTTACTCATGTGCAAAGGATGCAAGGTTACGTGGAAAGGCTAAAGAAGCTAGAAATGCCTGTTCATGAGGATTTAGCTGTTAACATAGTTCTAAACTCCTTACCGGAGTCAGGCAACTTTGGCTGAATTACACCGCATGCTTCGTACTGCTGAAGACGGGATGAAGGGAAAAATGTGCTGCCTATTAACCCGCCTGTCCTGGCTATTGGCTCTGGCAAGGGAAAGAAAAGGAAGGGGCCTCCGAAGCAAAACTGGAGGGAAAAGGTTCATGTCGGCTCATCTAGCAGTGCCACGAGAGCCAAGTCTTCTGGCATTCCGCATGTCATGAATACCAAGGAAGCTGACTGCTTTTATTGCAGAGAATAGGGTCACTGGAAGAGAAGCTGCCCCAGGTACTTGCAAGATATCAAAGATAGCAAAGTGAAGCCATCACAAGCAGGTACTTACTCTATATCTAATAACTCATCTTCTTCCTGTTCTTGGGTCCTTGATACCGGATGTGGTTTTCATATCTGTTCTGATTTGCAGGGCCTAAAATAAAGTAGGGAGCTGGAGCACGGTAGATTGAACCTGGTCATGGGCAATAGGCGAACGTCATCTATTACCAAGATCGGTGTCTATAGACTAGTGCTTAGTAGTGGAGTTAGTTTAGATTTACATAATTGTTGCTATTCGCCTGATATGGCAAGAAACATAATTTCCTTTCATGCATTGTTCAAACAAGGCTTTTATTATACTTTTGATAAATTGAATTATTAAATTTCAGTTTTTAAAAAATGATGTTTTTATATTTGATGCTTTGCCTTGTGATGGAGTGTATGAGACTATTATGTGTGTTGATAATTATGGTAAAAATGTGTTGCATATTGATTCTTCGAATGGTATAGAAAAGGCGTGTTTGTGGCACTATCGCCTTGGTCATATTAATAAGAAACGCATCGCCAAACTCCAAAAGGATGGAGTGTTGGAATAATTCGACCTTAAGTCGGATGATGTATGCGAGTCTTGTTTACTTGGCAAGATGACAAAATCACCATTCAAAGGTTCATTTGAAAGAGGTGAAGGTTTGTTGGATATCATACACACAGATGTCTGTGGTCCCTTCAGAACAACCACAAAAGATGGCACGCGGTTCTATGTGACCTTTACTGATGATTTTAGTAGATATGGGTATATCCACTTAATCAAGCACAAATCAGATACCTTTGAAAAGTTCAAAGAGTTTAAAAACGAAGTAAAAAATCAACTGGGCAGAAAGATAAAGATGCTTAGATCCGACAGAGGCGGTAAGTATCTTAGTATCGAGTTTCTCGATTATCTCAAAGAATGTGGAATTGTTTCATAGTTGTCGCCTCCAAGAACACCACAGTTGAACGGTGTTGCTGAAAGACGAAACCGTCGCCTGTTGGACATGGTTCGTTCCATGATGAATGGAGCTTCGCTTCCAATACATTTCTGTTGGTATGCCTTGGAGACTGCCGCCCATATCCTTAACCTTGTCCCAACCAAGAAGGTTGCTAAAACATATAACGAGATATAGACGGGGAAAGTTCCCTCGTTGGCACACATCAAAGTCTAGGGTTGTGAGGCTTTCGTGAGACGAGAGACTCAATACAAACTCACCGAAAGAAGTGAGAGGTTCTATTTCATCGGATACCCGAAACAGTCATTTGGATACTTGTTCTACAGACCAAGCGAGGACGTGGTCTTTGTAGCTAGGCGAGGAGTCTCTCGAGAGAGAGCTCATTTCCAAAGAGGACAGTACGAGTACTGTTGACCTTGAAGAAATTCAGGAAACACCCGATGAAACAACCTTCGGAGAATCTAGACACCAACATGAGGAAGAGGTTCCTGTTGGACCGACTAACATCTCATTGCCCCTTAGGCGTTCAGGTAGAGTTAGCATGCCACCCGAGTTTTATGGTTTCCATATAACTACGGATGGTGATACGTTTGTTAGTGATCGTACACTAACAAGTTTGGATGAACCAGCTAACTATTGCGAAGCAGTGGTGGGCCCCGAGTCTGCCAAATGGAAAGAGGCAATGGACAGCAAGATTAAGTCTATGTATGACAATCAAGTTTGGAACCTGGTTAACAATGTGTCAGGTCGTAAGACAGACGGGTGCAAGTGGATCTTCAAGAAGAAGACCGACATGGATGGTAAAGTACACACTTATAAAGCTCGGCTGGTTGCAAACGGATTCACTTAAACCCCGAGGGTTGATTATGATGAAACCTTCTCACCAGTAGCCAACATTAAGTCAATTAGGATATTGCTTGCCATAGCTGCATTTCATGATTATGAAATTTGGCAGATGGATGTCAAAACCGCTTTCCTCAACGGGAAGTTGACTGAGGATGTTTACATGAATCAGCTAGAGGTTTTTGTAGACACAAAGCATCCTGATAAAGTGTGTAAGCTAGAGAGATCAATCTACGGATTGAAACAAGCTTCTCGCAGCTGAAATCTTTGTTTCCATGAGAAAGTCAAAGTGTTTGGTTTCTCTAGAAGTGAAGATGAGTCCTGTGTATATGTCAAGGCTAGTGGGAGTATAGTCACTTTTCTGGTGTTGTATGTTGATGACATACTGCTCATGGGAAACGACTTTCCGACCTTCCAAGATGTCAAGTCTTGGCTTGGGAAGTGTTTCGCCATGAAAGACCTTGGAGAAGCTGCTTATATTCTCGGGATAAGGATACTAAGAGATAGAAAGAAAAAATTAATAGGTCTGAGTCAGTGTACATACTTGGAAAAGGTACTAAAAAGGTTTAGTATGGAAAATTCCAAGAAGGGAGAGCTACCTATCCAAAGTAATGCCAAGTTGAGTAAGACTCAAAGCCCGAGTACCGATGAGGAAATAGCTGAGATGAGTCGGGTACCTTATGCTTCGGCAGTAGGGTCGATTATGTATGCTATGACATGTACTCGCCCCAATGTATCCTATGCCTTGAGTATGGTTAGTCGGTTCCAGGGTAATCCTGGAAGAGCGCACCGGATTGCAGTTAAGAACATACTCAAGTATCTGCGAAGGACAAAGAACATGGTGTTAGTCCTTGGTGGCAGTGATGACTTGAAAGTTAGTGGATATACAGACGCTAGTTTCCAGAAAGATAGAGACACTGGTCGGTCTCAGTCGGGCTGGGTACTTCTTCTGAATGGGGGAGCGGTCGCTTGGAAAAGTTCCAAGCAAGAGACGGTGGCTGATTCCACGTGCGAATCAGAGTACATTGCAGCGAGTGAAGCGTCTAAGGAAGCGGCTTGGCTGAAGAACTTTATCGGTGACCTTGGAGTTGTCCGGAGCATTCAGGAGCCGATAGAACTGTTCTGCGATAATGAAGAAGCGGTCGCTTTGACAAAGGAACCGCGAGATCATGGAAAGTCCAGGCATATCGACAGAAAGTACCATTATATTCGACAACGGGTAGAAGAAGGTCACCTCTTGGTTAAGAGGGTATCATCAGAAGACAATCCTGCAGATCCTTTGACTAAGGCACTGAGTAGGATCAAGCACAATCAGCATGCTCGGAGCATCGGACTGAAGGATGATATCAGTTTTAGCAATTAGATAGGTTTTGAAACTTGTAACAGTATAAAAGTAATTGACTTGGTGATTTTATGATGGAGATTTATAAATGAGTATTGTTTACTACCTTTGTAAATTGTTTATTATTGTGTTTCAATTTTTGCATGTTTAAACTTCCTGAGTTAGATTATTTAAAGTTCCACAGTCGATCATACTGTTAGGGAGTAAGTATGAACAAAGACTGTCATGAATCTGTTGTAGATTGTCTAAGGAGTTAGACATTGCAGTAAGACTGCTACAACGTTCATGAGTACTTAGAAAATAGAGATTTGAGTATTGGATAAACCCGCAGTTAACAGATTGCTTCATGGATTACATCAAGAGCAATGTTAAGACGATAATATCCTTTGATCTTTAAGTGGAGAGATATGATCTGTAATTTGCAAGGCAGTTGCTCATTGATAATGCGAAAATGCACCGGTAACTCGATGTGATAAAACGCATTGTTGTGAGTATTCTGACCGGTAAAGGGTACAGACATATAAGTCGAAACTTATCCGTCCCCTGACCCGATGGAAAACAGATATCTGTAGGCCTCTCGATGATTTTGAAGTTGACTAAAAGTGTTGGCCAACCGTGACTAAATTGATATGTTCAATTAGTAGTCTTAAAGTCATAAGCAAATCGGAAATCAAGAAACAAAGTATCGAACCAAGATTGATCTTAATCCATGTCTTGAGTCTGAAAATATCTTGTTAGACGGAGGATCATCTGATCACTTATCTTTGGACAGAACTGACTTGGTCAGAGTTCGGGAATAGTTTCTAGCAAACTGTTGTTAATCAGAAGATAAATGGACAATTAAAGTCATAGACTTATCCAAGTGGGAGACTGTTGGATTAGGTGTCTAAGCCATGACTGTAAATTGTATTTATCTTGTTAATTGAAGCAAAGTCCATTTGGGTTGCCCTCATAGCTGGAGGATTGATGTAGAGTTCAGTAGAGAGAGAGGTTGATTTATTAATTGTTTAATAAATCAATAGAAATAAAATAAATAGTTTGTTAATATATTAATTAGAAAATGTATTAGTTAATTAGAATTTAATCTAGAATTAATTGGATTTAATTTAGTGATTAAATTAATTAATTAATAGTACAGGGACTGGTTTGTATTTATTCAATAATTGAATTACTGGCAAGCCAGTAGCCAGGGACTAAAGTTGGCGATAATATGGAGGGAACTCCATAGTTGGCGAAAACCCTAGCTAGGGTTTAGAAGCCTTGGTCCAAATGGTCAACAGGCTTGCCCATTAAGGAGGCTCCTGTAAGGTTTCAACTGCAACCCTTGGAGGCTATTGACAACGCCTAGTAATATCACATATTTTAGTCGTTGTTGAGCCCTATTCTTAGTGAAATTATATCATATAAATCGTGGTATTCTCACTTTTCGTGTCAGCACTTGTTTGGAAAGAAATAATGAAAACAGGGACTAAAAGCGTGCAATTTGGAAGAAGTTTGAAGATCAAGGCGCGACGCGGTGGAAAGAATTCAAATTCCGATAAAACAGGGATAAACCCCTACGCGCGACGCGGGATCCATCTATGCGCGGCGCGGTCTCGAGATTTTTGCAACTATAAATAGAGGCTTTTAGGTTGAAAAAAACAAGCGTAGACCTGGTGTAAAATCGACCCCCAAGACTCTTTGACTCCGAGATTTAGCTTCAGAAACCATCTGTTGGTAATTTTATGTTTTTAGCTTTAATTTTCAATTAGTTAAATAGTTAGTGATAGTTGGCTAGTGTCTTTGGGAGTGACAACCATTGACATTGAGTCTTTTGATTTCTGTTTTTTGATGTTTGGTTACTGTTTGGAACCTTTGGATCTGATTTGGTTAATGAGAATCATTCGGTTTATGTTATTTGCTTTGTTTTTCGGTGTTTATGCTTGTAAATGAATTTTTGAGTGATTGAATTGTGTTTGATGTTTGGATTGCCTTTCATTGCTTCTGAATTGGAGATGTACTTCTAATTTCAGTAGGTAACAAGGTTTAGTTAGTAGCTTAGTTTAGTTAATGCTTGCTTGGAATTGTTTTCTTTTATGCTTTTTGGGATTAGTTGTCAAAAGTTAGGAACTAGGTCCTCTGACTGTAGCGTGACACTACAGTTGGTAATCTGTCACCTGTCTCGACCATGTAACTCCTGTGGATCGACCCTGACTTCCACTGTGCTAAGTGAGAGTGAGGTTTATTTTCTTCTTTTTGACTGCATGACGACCGCTGCTATGTCAAATTTTGGCGCCCTTGCCAGGCAGTTGTGAGCTTAAGAGTAGGTGATCTGTAGGACTTAGTTTCTGATTTTTGATGTTTGATTTTTGTTTTTTGGTTTTTGGTATGTGTACGTCTTTATAATGGACGATTACATGTACCCGGATGAATATTATAAGTATTATGAAAATCCGGCCGACACCTATTACGAGGATGATTGCTACAATGAATCATTCGATGACAATGGATGGCGGACCGAGGAGTCATTTCAACCTGAAAATCCTGCAATTTGGGCCCGACTCTGGGTACTCATGTATAACACCCACCAAGTGCAGAAGGACCAGGCTGATGCTCTTGTAAGATTGCAAGCTTCTTTAGATCAGTTAGAGGAAAGTTGGAAATGTTCATCACCTTCGCCACAACCTGAGGCGAGTAATTTTTATACCAATGATATGGTATGTGAACCTGCATCACCTGAATATGTGATGGAAGGGCATACACCTTGGGAAAGTCAAGAGACCACTGAGATGGTCGAAACGGTTGTTGAGGAAGAGGTTGTAGGTGATAATGCTACCTCTGACTCAGTAACCTTTGAAGTTGTTGATGTTTTTGAAAATGTTGATCTGGCGATGAGTGAATCCATACCATCACCAGACAATTTGGTTAATGGGGATGTTGAGGAGGAGTCTGTAAGTGACAGTACAGACCCCAACCCAACAACTCCCGAAATTGTTGAAGTTGTTGATACTATTGGGGAAGGGGGTATAGATGACAATACTACCCCCGAACCTAGAATTTTTGAAAATTTTGAGTCTTTTAAAAGTAAGGATCTGGTGATGGGTGACTTTGTACCACCGTCAGATCAAACCAGTTACCCACTCTTGGTCCCGATCCACCTATTGGACGATGATCAAGAAGTTGATGCTGACAAATTGATTTTTGAAAATAATAAACATGATTTTGTCACCACTCATGATCCATTCATGAATGGAAAATTAGATGTGATCAACACCATCGATGAGGATATATGGAAGCATCCCGATATGTTTCCTTCCGATCCTATTCGAGTGGAAAATCTTTTTTGGTACTGCAAGCCAAAATTGCAAATTGAAGATAGCATGCGAGACGCAAGCAACATGAAATCTGCAAAACAATTACTGGGAGAGGCACTAGGCGTGCTTCATGTCAAGCCAGTGATTTTGAAGAGATATAGAAGGAAGGATCGAGCTTGGAGGTTCAAAGCTACCTCCAAGCATTCACAGGAATTAATTATAAAACGGCAACCGGGCAGCAGCAGGAGAACCGGCAAGCCATTCGACCCAGGAAAGTTGGAGGAACATTGGGACAACGAAGGAACGGTGGTGAATGAAAATCAGCAAAAGAAGAAGGCATACAATCCACCGTAGCTATAGAAGGAGTAGTGCGTCTGGCTGAAGACGTTAAACTTACCGCTTGTTGGGACCCATCTTTTCAGAGGTTAGGTACTGTATTCTTAGGAGTAATTAGGAAATTATATCATCGTCATTTGCAGGTATTATTAGTCCAAGGCAAGTGTGGGGTTGTTTTGAAGAAATTGGATTTTTGATGACCGCACCGTGGTCAGGCAAATTGCTCGCCGCGGGATCGTAAACCAACCCGATGCGCAGGGGTTGATTTGGGGGTACGCGCGCCGCGGTTCGCTCATATCCGCGCCACGGGAATTGATCGGTCGGATTCCTTCGTAAATTAGGTAAGCCGCGACACTATTCACACACACCACGCCGCAGAGCTCTGATCATCGAAAATTTCTCGTGTTTTTTCTTGCTCATTTCATTCCTACTACCAAGGTATGTCATTCTAACTAGCTTTTACGTGTTTAAACTAGTGATTAGGCAGTTGATTTGGTTGATTTCTCCAAAAAACTCAAAAACTTAGAAATCACCAATGCTGACTCGTAGGGTGTTTATTTTGCCAAATAATGCCCCAGATGAGTTAGTCGGCACTTAGGCTACCTTGTAGTGTATTTGGATTGAGTTTAAACAGGTTAAATCGTGAGTTTGGATTTATATTTAGAAACAGCCGCTCCCCGCGCCGCGCCCTGGTTCTTGGGCCGTGCCGCAGTGCGGTGGGGAAGATGAGGACCTAAATTGCAAAAATTTGCTTTTGTGCAGATGTCGTTCAGATTAGACCACCTGTTTCTCCAGTTCCCTGAGGATCTGGATAGTTCTGTGGAGTTTTCCTCTAGGAGGGAAGCGCTGATTGCTCGCCGAGTTCTCGAGGCGACGATTATTGACCGGGACATCCTCAGAGACGCGGGGCTTTGGGGAGAGATCGAGCCATTCCTCCACCGCACATGGACCCATGGGGATGCTTCATTCACGTGCCGAGGCTAGGATAGGCTTATGGCCAACCAGGAGGACATAGTCTATACCGAGCTTCTTTTGGAGTTCCTATCCACTGTCCGTTTTGCACCTGGATCGGCAGATGCCCGTTCCAGGCTGGTACGATTTAGATTGGGGGAGTGCACAGGGAGTGCAACCTCCGGGAGTTTGGGAGGCGCACTGGCATATACACAGAGGCAGACCTCCAACACCGCCATTTCATGCAATTTCTTACAGCGTGCATTCAGGGGCACCCCGAGAGGGCTGCCAATGCGGAGGTTTCAGCACCGTTGTCCAACATATTCTACGAGGCGGGGACATCCAGAGAGAGCCATCTTCGCGATCCGCTTCACCGACTCATGTACCGCATCGTCTCCACCTCCATCATGCATAGGGAGGGGGCGAGAAGGTGTCCGACGAGGACATGACATATCTCTGGGTCCTCCTCGACCCCTCCAGGTTCCTTCACCTCCCGTTCGTCCTAGCTGTCTCCCTGTCCACCTGTGCGACGGGTGCATCTGCCAGCATTCCTCTGGCCTGCGGGAATTACATCACCCGCTTGGCCCGTTCATACCGGATCCTTACTGCCCCTGATGTGGCATCCTTGACGGCTTTACCTCCAGCTCGCACCATGGCGCGAGCCCTGGAGAGCATGGGGCTTATTGAGCAGCAGCGCCCAGGTCAGTTCGTAAAGGCAGCGACTGAGGCACCCCAGGACCCCCAGCCAGCTTACGCCCAGCCGGGTAGGAGACGCCGGAGACCGGCAGCACCAGCAGAGCCAGCACCACAGCAGGAGGAGGCGACTGAGCTTAGGCGATTGCAGGATCGAGTCGCCAGGATGGAGGAGCAGTTGGAGTGGATCGGAGGGGTACTTTTGGAGTTAGCCACACAGCATGGACACCACCCCCGACCATTCCCAGCCCGAGCCCACGATCATGAGGCCGGTTCTTCCAGGCCACCAGGTGGCGATTGATGTATTTTTTTATTTTTCTTTTGAGTATTTGTGCTGTACTTTTGACACTACCATCTTTTGTTTGTTTATATTTTATATTTTAGTTGTTTGTTTGTGTTTAATCTTTTTTGTGAGTCGTGCATGTGATACTAAAATTGGAGGAGTTGTTTCAAGCAAGTGTGGGGTCACCGTGCCCCCTCCACTTGTCTTGACTACCGGCGTGTTCACTGTTGCGCTACAACTCCAGAACGCGAAATCAAGGACCTTTTTGTTCGTATTTGTACCTGTAACACCGAGTACCAATCAAGCGATCTACCGTCCAAAGGGGTAACTCTTTCTCCCTTGTTCTAAATAATTTTTGTACAACGGGGACGTTGTACGATTTTAAGTGTGGGGTGTGGACGGTCGAAAGAGTAGTTTTTGAAATTTTTGCAGGAAATGACCGATTTTCAAAATTTTAGCAAAATTTTCAAAAATTTTACTAGATTATAATTTTGAAATGAATAGTTTGTGATTGTTTATAGCATTATTATTTTTCGAGAAATACTATGTAGTTGTGATCATGCTATCAGTTTAGTCAAATAAGTTGAGTTTTATGAGTTTAGAAGATTGGACTGTTTTAGGATTGGAATTTAGGAAGGAACTGTCAATCAGTGGCCTTTGTTGTTCGAGCTGGTAGGTCCGAAAAGGGTGGCCTCGAAAGAGGCATTTATGCACCTTACCACCTAAGATCGTCTGGTCTGGGATGGTATTTCTGAAAGCTCGCTACACGGACAACATCGAAAGTCATGGACAACTCTTTAATGGCCTTTAGAATCTGAATGAGTATGTACACTTCATTGTGGACAGAAAATTTGTAATCAAGGGTTCTCTAAAAAGCCATGAATTCCAAAGAACATTCTAATTATGTTCTCACGAACTATTTCACTCTAACTCATAAGGCAATAAGCTTTGAAACTGAACACAGTCAAAAATTGTTTGAGTCTTAGTTAAAATCTATTAAAAACTCTCTTGCTTGGGGACAAGTAAGGCACAAGTGTGGGGTGTTTGACAACACCTAGTAATATCACATATTTTAGTCGTTGTTGAGCCCTATTCTTAGTGAAATTATATTATATACATCGTGGTATTCTCATTTTTCGTGCCAGCACTTGTTTGGAAAGAAATAATGAAAATAGGGACTAAAAGCGTGCAATTTGGAAGAAGTTTGAAGATCAAGGCAAAATCAGGAAAAGACGTACGCGCGCCGCAGAAATCATCAAGGCACGACGTGGGTATGAGGCGGTGAAAAGAATTCAAATTCCGATAAAACGGGGATAAACCCCTACACGTGACACGGGATCCATCTATGCGTGGCGCGTTCTCGAGATTTTTGCAACTATAAATAGAGGCTTTTAGGTCGAAAAAACCGAGCGAAGACCTGGTGTAAAATCGACCCCCAAGGCTCTTTGACTCCGAGATTTAGCTTCAGCAACTATCTTTTGGTATTTTTATGTTTTTATCTTTAATTTTCAATTAGTTTAATAGTTAGTGATCATTGGCTAGTATCTTTGGGAGTGACAACCATTGATATTTAGTTTTAGTTTCTGTTTTTGGATCTTTTGGTTACTATTTGTGTCATTGGATCTGAGTTTTGAGTTAATGAATCATTTGGTTACAAGTAATTATCTCTTTTCGATGTTTTATGCTTGTGAATGAATCATTGGATGTTTGAATTGTGTTTGATGTTTGGATTCCCTTTGGTTGCTTCTGATTTGGAGATGTACTTCTCATTTCAGTAAGTAACAAGGTTTGGTTGATAGTTTAGTTCATGCTTGCTTGGAACTGTTTTATTGGGATTAGTTGTCAAAAGTTAGGAACTAGGTCCTCTGACTGTAGCATGAAACTGTAGTTGGTAATCTGTCACCTGTCTTGTAAGACCCGTATCCTGATTATAACATATACTTAAAATAAGAGTGTTATGAATTATATGATCATTGGTAGTTATAAAGCTAAGAAAAACTTTAGTTACAATTTCATATGAAAATCAGCATTTTGTGTCGTTTTTAGAAAAATCATAATTAATTCTAGAAAAATCGTTTGGACCTAAAACCAGTGCACGAAGTTTACAAATTGAGTCTAGTACAATTACCAAAAATAATAGTAAGCTTGAAAATGACATTATCTATGGTAAAAAATGCAATCTTTACTGATTAGTTCGGAATTGACAGATTAGATAGCCTGTTTTCAAAAATTCATAATAAATCATAGACAAATCGTATAAATACATACAATACATCCCTGGAAAGGTATTGAGATAAATTTCTGGTATATCAAATAAAAACATGAATTTAATGGGTTTAAAGTCGGCTAAACCAGTCTTGAACAGACTGATTCTAGAAGGTATTAATTTCAACAAAGTTATATTATTAAAATCTTTTGTCAAAAGTGTAATGCCATTTTTTATTCAAGAATTCAAGTATAAATACCCCTCAAAACATCTCATAAACCACACAACTAAATCTCAATCCAATATATAGAGGTTTCTAAGCACTAGAGTGTAAGAAAGTGAGCGGAAGGAAGCTTAAAAGCCTAACGAAGGAGTTATAGATCTCGACGACTGGTCATAAGGTAACTACAAACCTTTCTATAGATTAATTAGGTATTATAAAATAGTTTTTGTTAAGAAGTAGAATATTTAATAAGTATAACATATGTTATATTATACTAATTTCTAACAATAGTAAACAAAAACCTTAAAATGTCGTTATTATAACAATTCGTAATTTCCGAAAATAATACCGATTTATTTACTTACGAGGACGGTGACTAGGCCGATTACTTGGGATCTGGTTGTTGGATTTTCCGAAAGGCTAAAATGCTGAAAGGATCCTGCCACCCCATCTAATCTTCTACCTGGCCGTTCTTTACTTGATAAATCATGGAGTATTATATTGGAATTATTGAAGGGTTTAATGATGCGACTATAATATAGTTAAGGATTAAGAAATGATAGATTTCTTATTATGTTAACAGTTAAAGTTGAAGGAAATACAAAGCCGAGAAAGATAAACGATATAGTCAACTATAATCAGGTGAGTCTTCTCACTATACTATAGGTGATATTGCATGCATAGGAAGGAAGATATGTTAGACTAAGGTGATCTTACCTGTTATGATAATTGTATGAATTATTGCTATGATAATGATTGTTTGTGGAAGGAACGGGATAGCCCGCGAGCCAATAGGCGGAACGGGAATAGCCTGCGAGTCATTAGACGGAACGGGAAAAGCCTGCGAGCGATAAGACAGAACGGGAACTGCCCGTGAGTCTTCAGGCGGAACAGGGATAGCCCGTGAGTCTCACAGACATATGAATGGTTATTGTGTGTTGTATGTTATGTGATGGATCGTATGGTATTTTGAGGAACTCACTAAGCTCCGTGCTTACCCTTTCCCTATATAAACTACTGTTTCAGGTACATCAGGTACAATGGATGGCAAGGCGTGACGTGTATACACTATGCTGCTTCATTGGAGGACTGTTTTTGAATTAATATTCCGCTATATTGTGATTTCGTTAACTTCTGTTAATCCTGGGGTGTTTTCATTAAACTTATAAGTTATGGAATTTTATGAAAATTAATTAAGTGGCTTTTCTTATATTGAAGTGTCCGTTTAATTTTTTTTTTTGATTTTACCCTAAAATTTTGGGATGTTACAAGTTGGTATCAGAGCACAGCTTGAGAGAATCATGCTCACTTAGTGAGTTCTGGACTCAAGTTGAGGCTTAAGAGTTTTCTTAAAACATTTTTACGAAAGAAAGATGTTTTATGAAGGGTAAACTGAAGACACAGTGTGTACCGCCAGCCGACGCCAGTATGAGAAAAGGGTTAAGTATTTAATATTGTAGATGTTAAAAAAAACATATGGTATATGTTTGCTGAAATGCCTGGTAGAGATCACACATTGTTGTATTATTATCTACTATTTGCTAATAGAACTGTATGCTAGTGCCGATAGGTTGCTTAGAGATTTCCACTAAGTTGTATACAATATGGACTGAATAGTCATAGAATGTGTGAGTTGACCTTATTGCATGTTCCTTGTCTGGTTGTTGCCTTAGGGAAGATTCTCTTATTTGAAAGACTGTTTAGTTCGATATTGTATACAACTACGTTCGCGAAACAATCTATCATCACTGGAGGAAGTTCCGTCTTAGTTAGAATAGCAGGGTGGGGGTGGGATTCCAAGTATTCCTAGAAGGGTTGACATATGCCTTGTAAGGGCATATGTGTTAAAATTATCGGTGAGAAGCGAATTGGATATTTCGAGACGGGTCTTGGAACGAACATGGATAGGTGTGGAAGGTAGTAGTAGAGCTCCTACTATCGAAAGCACAGGATCTGCGTTTGAGTCGGGAGTTCGTCACGAAGGATCCAAGGAGCTGAGTATGTGAGTGTCTAGCATAATTAACTTAAATGTTAGTGTAATGTGGTAAACTTTTATCCATTCGATTTTTGAATGTTGATTGTGAGGTTCAGTAGGAACAATTAAGATGCGATCATACCAGTTTGGTTGGACCGATCATGCTTAAGTTGATTACTGAGCTTAAATACTGTTGAAAGGGAGAATGCGAAAATGCTATTGTGGTAGCTATTTTCATGCAACTAATGGGCGCACAAGTCAGACACGGACTAGAGGATGCAAGGGTGAGTTTTCCAACTCACGGTCAAAGAGGTGCAAGCGGCGCCTGAGATGATGGCGGGTATTTTTGAGTCAACTCTGTACATGCCTAGTGCTGTGTAATAGTGGGGCTACCTACCCTTGTATTGATCTTGCTTGAGTGATTGATCAGGTCGTGTGGGTTGAGAGTTTGGATCACTCACTCGTGATTGAGGTAACTGACGATAGAGGTGTTGACTAGGGTCGCAAGCGGATGAGTAACATATGGTGGTTGATGTAAACATCTTTACATTATCGAAACATGTTTATTGAGATGGTGTTTTCCCCTGATGCAAGTTGTTGGCTAAGCAGAGTGGGCTTGGTTTTCGTTCGAGAGTAAGGGCTCATAAAAAAAAGGTTATAAATCGAATAAACAGACTTGGACTTTAGTCCAAGTGGGAGAGGAATACAAAATTAAGGGAACAACATGAATATTATATTGATTCGATGAAATTATTAAAATTATAGTAACACGTCAATATATTTAATTCATTACTACAACTTTATATTAATACATTAAGAAAAGTTTACAGAACTACTAACCTAAACCAGAGAATCAGGAAGAAGCGAGAAAAGATCTTCTACACTCCAATCTTTGTCATCATTAGGTTGACTTGTACCTTCTCGAGGATTTGGAAGTGGTATGCTTTCAGTTATTGGAGGAGGAGCTCCAAGGTATGGGGTCTCGATAGGGTTGGAACCTGTAACCCCATGATTAGGGGCTAAATATTGACTCATTTGGGGCGTGTGTAAGTAGGGCAGTGATGAGGAAGAGCTCTAATTCGGAACCAGTTGGGGGTAGCTATAAGAAGGAGGAAACCAGGCTAGGTCACCTACAAAGCCTCAAAAATTCTCCTCACTCGAAGACTCGAGTAAACCAGGGTTAATACTACTCATACCAGAATTAGATGGCGGAGATTGCTGCTGTGTATAAGTTCTTGATGAAGTTTCCTCCTTTTCATGAATTTTTCTTTTCCTAAATACAACCTTATGAGCAGCTTGTATTAGCTTCTTTGTGCCGTCTATTAGACCCGATTGTGACCCTTCAATTATCGCTTCTTTTTCTTTTTTTAGGTTGGGTATTAAACCTCCCGATAAATCTGTTGCCTCAATAAATTCATTACCAAATTCCTGTGGCACAAATAACTTTAGTAATTTCAACCTTATGATATAAAGGAATTAAAAAAAATGTAGTTCTTTACCTCAGCACGATCAATAAGGGTTTGCAAACTCGTAAGTTGTCGTTGGGGCCAATGATTGATACCTAATTCTCTACAGCGTTTTTTTAATTGTGTCGTTCCAATGTTGAGTTCCTTCGCAGCTTTCTCAATTGGTTCGTTAAAGTGTTCAGCTATTATTTCCCTACTTATAAATGTCTGAAACCTCTTCCACTGCCACCTGCTATGTTTTCTGAACTAGAAGGTTCGAATCCAATTGTATTGTTATCATTCTGGATCATTTGAACATGATCCTGATTTTCTGACCCAAAGATGAACATTGATTCATCAAAAGTAGTGGCTTCTATCGGTAGTAATTGTTGGTTTTCAACTAAAAACCCAGGATTCTGAAATCCTTCTAGATTCCTTTGAATCAACCGAAGATGATCTTGATATTGAAAACCAACCCCAAACTCGGGATTCAATTCAATATTTATGTTATGACTCCTCTGTAATTGATTCTCATCCTGAATACCAGCCATCAATTCTTGATTCATGGGGACAAACTCACTGCTTGTTGGGTGCACGTCCATGAATGGATTGTACTCAGTTAGACCATCCACAAATGGGTCTACAAATAACACATGTCAAATGATAAAACAAAATAGAATACTTATAAATGGATCATTCAAAAGAATTTAACCTGGTAGAAGGCATGGAGTCTGATCAAGTGCAAAGTCAGATGCATGCACCGGATCATCTGAGTTAATGTTCAACTCGGGAAAAATTTCCGGCTCATCGTGGAGATGCTCTATTGGTAGTATATCTGGAAGACTGTACCATAATTCAAAATCAAGCAAAACATTAGAAAGGTAATTGAAGTATGGATGATATATGTCTAGAATGTTAGAGTCACCAAACTCTATTAAGAATGCTTGGTTTGAAG
Source organism: Cichorium intybus (assembly GCA_023525715.1). Classification (NCBI taxonomy): domain Eukaryota; kingdom Viridiplantae; phylum Streptophyta; class Magnoliopsida; order Asterales; family Asteraceae; genus Cichorium; species Cichorium intybus. The sequence goes on along the minus strand of CM042013.1, from coordinate 80,320,494 downwards.
TACCCTCTCCTTGCGGAAAACCAGGTCCAGGGTTCGACAGATCGCCCATTGAAGATCTGTTTTCCATGACTCGACTTTAAATATCAGTTCGTTTACGAACAAACTAGTGATAAGAGAGGATGAGACTGAAAATGAATGATACTACATACCTGTATATATAGTATCTTGCAGCTGGAACTGAAAGGACACACGGAACTGAAAGGACACCTCACGTTTTAATTACCGAAATTCAAACTAACTACAATAGATGCGACTTTTCACTAACCCAAGTGACATTTTTTCAAAATTCCCTGCTTGACTCTGGTGAGAACGAGATAATAAAGAGACTTTTGAAATAAAACAAAATTTTATGTCTCCATATAATGGAAATAGTTTAAAGAGTGTTCAGTACTCAAAAAAAAAAAAAAAAAAAAATCCTTACAAAAGATGATGTAAATTTTATATTTCGGTGAAACACAAAAATTTGGAGATTCTACAAAAATAGACTTATTTAGCCAAAAAGTATTTAAAAGAAATGTTGAATTGAGGCAAATGTGTGTTGAAATATGACGAATTCATATAAATACAAAATAGTGTTAAAATTAGGTGTTGCAAGTTAACTAGGTTAACTATGTATATAGGTAGATTAGAAAGTAGTAAATATGTACTGTAGATAGTAGCCGGTCAAGTCGATGTGTGGGACTGTGAGAAACAGTTAGAGTTTTTTTGTACATCTAGAGTAATTAGAAAAAAAGAAGTATGGAGTGAATGAGAATAATAGGACCTTAAGCATTATTACAGAGGTATGTGAATGTTGAAAGGGAAAGATAATTAAATCTTGTAAAGTTTCGGCAATAAGACGAGGAGGATTTTTGAAGGACACAAGGACTCGATGGGAAATACATAGAGGCGTTCGAGAATGCGGATTTCGGGACGAAATCCAAATAAGTGGGGGAGACTTGTAAGACCCGTATCCTGATTATAACATATACTTAAAATAAGAGTGTTATGAATTATATGATCATTGGTAGTTATAAAGCTAAGAAAAACTTTAGTTACAATTTCATATGAAAATCAGCATTTTGTGTCGTTTTTAGAAAAATCATAATTAATTCTAGAAAAATCGTTTGGACCTCAAACCAGTGCACAAAGTTTACAAATTGAGTCTAGTATAATTACCAAAAATAATAGTAAGCTTCAAAATGACATTATCTATGGTAAAAAAATGCAATCTTTACTGATTAGTTCGGAATTGACAGATTAGATAGTCTGTTTTCAAAAATTCATAATAAATCATAGACAAATCATATAAATACATACAATACATCCCTGGAAAGGTATTGAGATAAATTTCTGGTATATCAAATAAAAACATGAATTTAATGGGTTTAAAGTCGGCTAAACCAGTCTTGAACAGACTGATTCTAGAAGGTATTAATTTCAACAAAGTTATATTATTAAAATCTTTTGTCAAAAGTGTCATGCCAATTTTTATTCAAGAATTCAAGTATAAATACCCCTCAAAACATCTCATAAACCACACAACTAAATCTCAATCCAATATATAGAGGTTTCTAAGCACTAGAGTGTAAGCAAGTGAGCGGAAGGAAGCTTAAAAGCCTAACGAAGGAGTTATAGATCTCGACGACTGGTCATAAGGTAAGTACAAACCTTTCTATAGCTTAATTAGGTATTGTAAAATAGTTTTTGTTAAGAAGTAGAATATTTAATAAGTATAACATATGTTATATTATACTAATTTCTAACAATAGTAAACAAAAACCTTAAAATGTCGTTATTATAACAATTCGTAATTTCCGAAAATAATACCGATTTATTTACTTACGAGGACGGTGACTAGGCCGATTACTTGGGATCTGGTTGTTGGATTTTCCGAAAGGCTAAAATGCTGAAAGGATCCTGCCACCCCATCTAATCTTCTACCTGGCCGTTCTTTACTTGATAAATCATGGAGTATCATATTGGAATTATTGAAGGGTTTAATGATGCGACTATAATATAGTTAAGGATTAAGAAATGATAGATTTCTTATTATGTTAACAGTTAAAGTTGAAGGAAATACAAAGCCGAGAAAGATAAACGATATAGTCAACTATAATCAGGTGACTCTTCTCACTATACTATAGGTGATATTGCATGCATAGGAAGGAAGATATGTTAGACTAAGGTGATCTTACCTGTTATGATAATTGTATGAATTATTGCTATGATAATGATTGTTTGTGGACGGAACGGGATAGCCCGCGAGCCAATAGGCGGAACGGGAATAGCCTGCGAGTCATTAGACAGAACGGGAAAAGCCTGCGAGCGATAAGACAGAACGGGAACTGCCCGTGAGTCTTCAGGCGGAACAGGGATAGCCCGTGAGTCTCACAGACATATGAATGGTTATTGTGTGTTGTATGTTATGTGATGGATCGTATGGTATTTTGAGGAACTCACTAAGCTCCGTGCTTACCCTTTCCCTATATAAACTACTGTTTCAGGTACATCAGGTACAATGGATGGCAAGGCGTGACGTGTATACACTGTGCTGCTTCATTGGAGGACTGTTTTTGAATTAATATTCCGCTATATTGTGATTTCGTTAACTTCTGTTAATCCTGGGGTGTTTTCATTAAACTTATAAGTTATGGAATTTTATGAAAATTAATTAAGTGGCTTTTCTTATATTGAAGTGTCCGTTTAATTTTTTTTTTTTAATTTTACCCTAAAATTTTGGGATGTTACATGTCTCGACCATGTAACTCCTGTGGATCGACCCTGACTTCCACTATGCTAAGTGAGAGTGAGGTTTATTTTGAGGACCGCTGCGATGTCAAATTCTGTCAAAATTTGGCATCGCAGAGGTCGTCATGCGGTCAAAAATAAGAAAATAAACCTCACTCTCACTTAACACAGTGGAAGTCAGGGTCGATCCACAGGATTTACTTGGTCGAGACAGGTGACAGATTACCAACTGCAGTGTCACGCTACAGTCAGAGGACCTAGTTCCTAACTTTTGACAACTAATCCCAAAAAGCATAAAAGAAAACAATTCCAAGCAAGCATTAACTAAACTAAGCTACTAACTAAACCTTGTTACCTACTGAAGTCAGAAGTACATCTCCAATTCAGAAGCAATCAAAGGCAATCCAAACATCAAACACAATTCAATCACTCAAAAATTCATTCACAAGCATAAACACCGAAAAACAAAGCAAATAACATAAACCGAATGATTCTCATTAACCAAATTAGATCCAAAGGTTCCAAACAGTAACCAAACATCAAAAACAGAAATCAATAGACTCAATGTCAATGGTTGTCACTCCCAAAGACACTAGCCAACTATCACTAACTATTTAACTAATTGAAAATTAAAGCTAAAAACATAAAATTACCAACAGATGGTTTCTGCAGCTAAATCTCGGAGTCAAAGAGCCTTGGGGGTCGATTTTACACCAGCTCTTCGCTCGTTTTTTTTCAACCTAAAAGCCTCTATTTATAGTTGAAAAAATCTCGAGACCACACCGCGCATAGATGGATCCCGTGTCGTGCGTAGGGGTTATCCCCGTTTTATCGAAATTTGAATTCTTTCCACCGCCTCATACCCGTGTCGCGCCTTGATGATTTCCGCAGCAGATGCACCCGTCGCACGGGTGGACAGGGAGACAGCTAGGACGAACGGGAGGTGAAGGAACCTAGAGGGGTCGAGGAGGACCCAGAGATATGTCATGTCCTCATCGGACACCTTCTCGCCCCTCCCTATGCATGATGGAGGTGGTGACGATGCGGTGCATGAGTCGGTCAAGCGGATTGCGAAGATGGCTCTCTCTGGATGTCCCCGCCTCGTAGAATACGTTGGACAACGGTGTCTAAACCTCTGCATTGGCAGCCCTCTCGGGTTGCCGCTGAATGCACGCTGTAAGAAACTGCGTGAAATGGCGGTGCTAGAGGTCTGCCTCTGCGTATATGCCAGTGCGCCTCCCAAACTCCTGGAGGTTGCACTCGCTGTGCACTCACCCCAATCTAAATCGTACCAGCCTGGAACGGGCCTTTGTCGATCCAGGTGCAAAACGGACAGTGGATAGGAACTCCAAAAGAAGCTCGGTATAGACTATGTCCTCCTGGTTGGCCATAAGCCTATCCCAGCCTCGGTACGTGAATGAAGCATCCCCTTGGGTCCATGTGCGGTGGAGGAAAGGCTCGATCTCTCCCTAAAGCCCCGCGTCTCTGAGGATGTCCCGGTCAATGATCGTCGCCTCGAGAACCCGGCGACCAATAAGCGCATCCCTCCTAGAGGCAAACTCAACATAACTATCCAGATCCTCAGGGAACTGGAGAAACCAGTGGTCTAATCTGAACGACATCTGCACAAAAGAAAATTTTTGCAATTTAGGTCCTTTTCTTCCCCACCGCACCGCGGCACGGCCCAAGAACCAGGGCGCGACGCGGCGAGCGGCTGTTTCTAATTCCAAATCCAAACTCACGATTTAACCTGTTTAAACTCAATCCAAATACACTACAAGGTAGCCTAAGTGTTGACTAACTCATCTAGGGTCATTATTTGGCAAAATAAACACCCTACGAGTCAGCATTGGCGATTTCTAAGTTTTTGAGTTTTTTTGGAGAAATTAACCAAATCAACTGCCTAATCACTAGTTTAAACACGTAAAAGCTAGTTAGAATGACATACCTTGGTAGTAGGAATGAAATGAGCAAGAAAAAACACGAGAAATTTTTGATGATTAGAGCTCTGCGGCGTGGTGTGTGTGAATAGTGTCGCGGCTTACCTTATTTACGAAGGAATCCGACCGATCAATTCCCGCGGCACGGATATGAGCGAACCACGGCGCGCGTACCCCCAAATCAACCCCTGCGCATCGGGTTGGTTTACGATCCCGCGGCATGCAATTTGCCTGACCACGGCGCGGTCATCAAAAATCCAATTTCTTCAAAACAACCCCACGCTTGCCTTGGACAAATAATACCTGCAAATGACGATGATATAATTTACTAATTTACCTAACCTATGAAAAGATGGGTTGCCTCCCAACAAGCGGTAAGTTTAACGTCTTCAGCCAGACGTACTACTCCTTCTACAGCTACGGTGGATTGTATGCCTTCTTCTTTTGCTGATTTTCAATCACCACCGTCCCTTCGTTGTCCCAATGTTCCTCCAACTTTCCTGGGTCGAATGGCTTGCCGGTTCTCCTGCTGCTGCCCGGTTGCCGTTTTCTGATTAATTCCCATGAATGCTTGGAGGTAGCTTTAAACTCCAAGCTCGATCCTTCCTTCTATATCTCTTCAAAATCACTGGCTTGACATGAAGCACGCCTAGTGCCTCTCCCAGTAATTGTTTTGCAGATTTCATGTTGCTTGCGTCTCATGTGCTATCTTCAATTTGCAATTTTGGCTTGCAGTAACAATAAAGATTTTCCACTTGAATGGGATCGGAAGGCAACATATCGGGATGCTTCCATATATCCTTATCGATGGTATTGATCACATCTAATTTTCCATTCATGAATGGATCATGAGTGGTGATAAAATCATGTTTATTATTTTCAAAAATCAATTCGTCAGCATCAACTTCTTGATCATCGTCCAATAGGTGGATCGGGACCAAGAGTGGGTGACTGGTTTGATCTGACGGTGGTACAAAGTCACCCATCACCAGTTTCGGGAGTTGTTGGGTTGGGTTCTAGGTTCGGGGGTAGTATTGTCATCTATACCCCCTTCCCCAATAGTATCAACAACTTCAACAATTTCGGGAGTTGTTGGGTTGGGTTCTGTACTGTCACTTACAGACTCCTCCTCAACATCCCCATTAACCAAATTGTCTGCTGATGGTATGGATTCACTCATCGCCAGATCAACATTTTCAAAAACATCAACAACTTCAAAGGTTGCTGAGTCAGAGGTAGCATTGTCACATACAACCTCTTCCTCAACAACCGTTTCGACCATCTCAGTGGTCTCTTGACTTTCCCAAAGTGTATGCCTTCCATCACATATTCAGGTGATGCAGGTTCACACACCATATCATTGGTATAAAAATTACTCGCCTCAGGTTCTGGCGAAGGTGATGAACATTTCCAACTTTCCTCTAACTGATCTAAAGAAGCTTGCAATCTTACAAGAGCATCAGCCTGGTTCTTCTGCACTTGGTGGGTCTTATACATGAGTACCTAGAGTCGGGCCCAAATTGCAGGATTTTCAGGTTGAGATGACTCCTCGGTCCGCCATCCATTGTCATCGAATGATACATTGTAGCAATCATCCTCGTAATAGGTGTCGGCCGGATTTTTATAATACTCATAATATTGATCCGGGTACATGTAATCGTCCATTATGAAGACGTACACATACCAAAAACCAAAAAACAAAAATCAAACATCAAAAATCAGAAACTAAGTCCTACAGATCACCTACTCTCAAGCTCACAACTCCCCGGCTACGGCGCCAAAATTTGACATCGCAGCGGTCGTCATGCGGTCAAAAATAAGAAAATAAACCTCACTCTCACTTAGCACAGTGTAAGTCAGGGTCGATCCACAGGAGTTACGTGGTCGAGACAGGTGACAGATTACCAACTGCAGTGTCACGCTACAGTCAGAGGACCTAGTTCCTAACTTTTGACAACTAATCCCAATAAAACAGTTCCAAGCAAGCATGAACTAAACTATCAACCAAACCTTGTTACTTACTGAAATCAGAAGTACATCTCCAAATCAGAAGTAAACAAAGGCAATACAAACATCAAACACAATTCAAACATCCAATGATTTATTCACAAGCATAAAACATCGAAAAGAGATAATTACTTGTAACCAAATGATTCATTAACTCAAAACTCAGATCCAATGACACAAACAGTAACCAAAAGATCCAAAAACAGAAACTAAAACTAGTATCAATTGTTGTCACTCCCAAAGATACTAGCCAATGATCACTAACTATTAAACTAATTGAAAATTAAAGATAAAAACATAAAAATACCAAAAGATAGTTGCTGAAGCTAAATCTCGGAGTCAAAGAGCCTTTGAGGTCGATTTTACACCAGGTCTTTGCTCGTTTTTTTCGACCTAAAAGCCTCTATTTATAGTTGCAAAAATCTCGAGACCGCGGCACACATAGATGGATCCCGCGTCGCGCGTAGGGGTTTATCCCCATTTTATCGGAATTTGAATTCTTTCCACCGCCTCATTCCTGCGTCACGCCTTGATGATTTCTGCGGCGCGCATACGTCTTTTCCTGATTTTGCCTTGATCTTCAAACTTCTTCCAAATTGCATGCTTTTAGTCCCTGTTTTCATTATTTCTTTCCAAACAAGTGCTGGCACGAAAAGTGAGAATACCACGATGTATATGATATAATTTCACTAAGAATAGGGCTCAACAGCGACTAAAATATGTGATATTACTAGGCGTTGTCAGCTATAAAAGGAACCTCCTGGCTCCCCTTTTTTGTGCCACTTTAAAGACTCTCCAGAGACTCTGCTGTTTTCTCTCCTCCATAGCTTGGGTGTAACTGTATTTGAGGCAGGATCTCTTTGCTGCTAGCTTCAAGAACAAGATTCAAAGGTTGGTAATTCTTGTTTGATCTTTAGAAATAAATGTTGGCATTTAGGTTTTTATTATATATTCATTGTAGAAAAACATAGATCTCTTTTAGGGTTGCATGTGAACTTAGGAATTTCTAGTTCATAGTTTGTATAAAACCCTTCAAAAAACTCCTTCTCAGTTTCATTCATTATGAAACTCCAAGATTTATGAGATTCATTGATTAGTGATAATGGCATGTTAATCTCGTTTGTTCTCATCTCAGAATTCATGACAGAGATGCCGTGGATCATTAATCACGCGGTGAATTGACCATGCAGAATCCGCGTGATGCCCGACTCAAGATATGCTTGAGAATCGTAAGTGTCATGTTACCCTCAACTATAACCTTATCTGGCATGTCGGTTAACCACACAGCTCCACCAGCAGGTCATAAAGAGAATGTGTGTTTCTCATGGGTAGCACATAGTTCACAGTGTATATATAATTAAAACGAGGTTTTATTTTAGTACTTTAAGTTAATACTTTTAACTTAAAGAGGGAAACATTGCCCTAACACACCTTTTCGGTAACTCCACAAGGTAAAAGGTGTTGGGTGATGAAGGTGGTGGGCAATGAATGCCACTTAAAAACCAACTTCATTCAGGTTCATATGAACCTTCCTTCAAACCCTATACACAATTTTGTGGGTGAGCCTAGTCATGGTTTGACCAATGTTTTTATTTTAATTTATTCTTTTATATATATAAATAATCTTTTAATATATATAAATGTATTTAAACAATTTAAGATATTTTATTTAATTAATTCAATTAATATTAATTAACAATCAATTAAATAAACAATTATATCCTATTGGAATAATCAAATTAAGGCAACATGCATATAAGGCAGCTAAGCAAGTTAGGGCAGTAACCCTAGGCGCCAGGTACAGAAGGAGGCACAGAAAACCCTTCCTAAACCCTACAATTTTTGACAAGCATCAAGAAGGCACAAAAAACCCTTCCTAAACCCTAGCATTTTTTAAAACAAGCAAGGAGGCACAAAAGCCTGTGGCTTTTTCGATAAACAAGCATCCACAAGAACATTCAAGTTTCTAGCATAAACCCTAAGACCAATGATGAACAGGATCCAAAGTAGAACCCCTCTAGTGATTCACACCCAATGATCTCTAGAAAACCAGACATATCATAAGCAAAAGAACTCTAACCCTAGAGGGCAAAGAGATTTCACAGGAAAGGAGGAGAGGGAGGAAGTTGGCGGCACTTAAGGCTTGGGATGCCTTAGGTTTGAATCCCAAGGCCTTTATTTATAGTGCATGGGCTCTTAGGGTTTCAAACTTAGGAGCCTTTTCTCGGCCGCACCCCCTGGACTTGTTATCTTTGATTAAACCTTCAATCAGTTACAATCCAGTCCCTTTAATTGATTCTAAATTAATTCTAGATTGATTTATCAATTATTTTATTGATCTAGTTTCTAATTAATTTATTTCTTAATAAATTAATAAACTGATAATCCTTTCTTTTATTTTTTACTTTATTTGTTTTTCTGGGTCATGAGGGCAACCCAAAAGGACTTCTGCCATTGTTAGATCTATTACCACAAGTTGATGACATTGGACATTATTCTAACAGAAACCTTCTCACCAGTAGCTGAGATTAAGTCTATTAGGATATTGTTTGCCATAACTTCATTTTTATGAGATATGACAAATAGACGTTAAAACCGCTTTCTTAAAGGAAAAAAAGAGGTTGTGCATATGACACAACCGAAGGATTTTGAATATGCCAATTATCCAGATAGAGTGTGTAAGCTTGAGAGGTCTATTTTGATGGAAATATGTCCAAGTCATCAACTATGGTGATATTTCTAATAATAGCAGGGTCCTATTTGGGTTGCCCTCACGGTCCAATAAAAACAATCAGTAGCAAAAACAATAGAGGAATCATCAATTTATTAATTAATTAAGAAATTGATTAATCAAAAACTAGATCAAGAATTAATTGAGAAAATAATTTATAGAAATTAATTCAGGGATTGGGTTGTAATTAATTAATAGATTAATTGGTATAACAAGTCCAAAGGGTGCGGCTGCCAAAAGGCTCCTATGTTTGAAACCCTAGGAGCCCAGGCACTATAAATAAAGGTCTTAGGGTGCAATCCTAAGGCATCCCAGTCTCCTTGTGAGCAGCCACCTACCGGAAACCCTCCCCGTCTCATCATTTGTCGATTTCAATAACCCTTCAAGGGTTCTCTAGATTGTGACTACTGTCAAATTAGTCAACGAAAGTCAACTTAAGTCAACCAAAGCGTACGTTAAAGTCAATATGTGAAATGTAAATTTCAAAATCTCTACGTTGTATTATTTGATATTATAATATTACATATGCTAATTTAAGTCAATTATACGAACAAACCATGCTGAGCTAGATGTTTTAATATAAAAAAAATTACGGCATGAATAGTAACCGGCGTGAATAGTGAACGGTAAAAGTTTAAAACTCTTGGGAATATTACAAATTTTATATCAAAACGTAGATAAAAATACGACGGTTCCGAATATATATTTATATTTTTACCAAACGTTATATATAAAAAGTTATGATAGAAAAAACGTATAATTTAACTTGAAAGCGATGTTTAATTATTATAATATATTAATATATATAAAAAAAATTTTGACTATGAATTGGTCTCCACCGTTAGGTGGAGATTTGAAAAACATGTTTTTTTATTTAATTTATTAATATTATTTTTATATTAAAGTGGGATCCACTTCATTATTTAATCAATTTTACACATTTTACCCTTAAAAAATTCGTATTTTTATTTCGAATACTACGTATTCAATACGTATTTTTAAGTTTATCAATAATATTATGTCGTTTTATAAAATGGAAAAATTTACCGTCAAAACGGTGTCGTCGATACCAATAATCTGGCGTCAAAATTTAAAATTATTGATATTAGTTTTATATTTAATATTTTCTTTTTCTTTAAAATGAAATTGTATTTACATTTAAACCCTATATTTTTATTAAACTTACAATTAATTCCCTTTCGTTAATTCGTTAAAGACTTTTAGTTAAAAAGATGATATTATTAAACTACGATTTTTGTAGATTATATTTTTATAAACAAAAATCATTTATTTTATATAAAAACTATTAAATCTATTTAAAGAGTATTTTAAGGGTATGTTTTGTCATAAACAAAATTTAAAAGTTATAAACGTCAAATGTCTGTATCTTGAGGGCCGCTATACGAAAATAAATTTACTATAAATAGAGGCTTCAATCCTCTCATTTCCTCACACCTCAGATCTCGATCTCTATATCACTAGATAGTATTGTTAGAAGATTCTTCGATATATATATATATAGAAATATAAGAAGAATGAGCGTTAGAAGTAGCTATTTCAGTTATAAATATAGTGAGTTCGAGTTAGAAGCACGAGGAGTCGGGCGATCTAACAACAATTGGCGATAAGATCCTAGTCGACATTGAGTTGAGTTCATACCCCTTCTTTTTTATCTTTATTCAAGTTTTTAAGGGGGGAGAATACAAGTTATACTATAAAAATAGTTATTTATACTCATTTATAACAATAGTAAACGAAATGCGAATTTTGTAAACATGATTAAACAATTCAATTATAATTCCAAAAATAATATCGAATGATCTACTTACGAGGGCGGTGTCTAGGCCGATCATTTGGGCTAGGTTGCTGGATTTCCGAAAGGCTTATACGCTGAAAGGGTCCTGCCTTCCCATTTGATCTTCTACCTGGCCGTTCTTTATTTGATAGTCATGAAATATTATATTGGAATTAATAAAGGTATAACCAATTTATTACACCACTATTGTGGAGAATATATCTTAAAAGAAGTTTTTTATAACCATCTAGATAAGTTATTTCACATATATTTGTAAATATATGCTTTTCACAACGGAATACTAAAAATAAACTATTATAGGAATAGTTTGTTGATACAAATGTTACTATGACGTTTTAAAGAAGACAAATAATTATATAAAATATATAATTATTATACATTACTATATTATCATAGGAAAAATGATAATAGACAAATACAAAGGTTTTTCATATACAAACTTTAACAAGTTGATTGATACATACATTTTTGTGAGACGGGTCTTCACAGTGCTTATTTAAGTACATACTATAAGTCCTGAAATTTATAACGAGAGTCTCGGTAAGAGAGCGTGATATTTGTGAATAGATCTATACGGGATTGACAACCCCGCACCTGAGCTGCTAGCTACAGCTAGACCGACGGGTCTGAGGTGACAAATGTCATAACAGTCCGACGCCTGAAGAACATCGAAGCAGGCCTACATGGTCACAGTATGGTTATAGGACGTCTCACATGGGATATCAACTTTATTAAATTGTTTACGTGGAAATGTACATTTTCAATGGCTTTATACTACAAACTATGCTATACATTTTAGTCCTTGGGTCTTAAGGACTTGGATACATTCATAAGAAAATATTGGATTTCCTTGGATTACAATACTACATTTTACAAGGAAAGAGATTTCTCATACAAGTTTTATGGTATTAAACTACATTTTAACAAGTTACAAATATAAGTATGGTTTTACTTATACACACTGATTCTATGGGAATTAAAACTATGTTTTATCAAAGATATAAATATAAGTACGGTTTACTTATACATACGACTTTTGTGGAATTAAATCTACAATTCGACTACCAGTAAACACCTATTGACATGGTTTTATACAAGAATAAAACTACGTAATACTATTTTCAAGTATACAAATACTTATACATTTTCGGTCTTTGGGTTTTAAGACTACTACTCATTTATAAGAAAATATTGGATTTTCTGGTTTCAAACACTATCTTTCTACAAGGAAAAAGGATTATGAAATTTCTCATATAAAAATCTTATGAACTCACCAACGTAATGTTGACACTCTTTCAAACTACTTGTATTCTCAGGAAATTGATAGGGTAACTACAACCTTTGACGATGGGTCGCTATGGCGTCATACTATGTATTTTGATATCATATTGTAATTGTATTCAAAACATACAATCTTTTGAACTATTGTAACATTTACAATTATGTATATGATGGATGTGTTTGCTTTGATCACTATTGTACAAACGTTGTTGTGATACTGTTCATGAAGTCATCCACCCTCAGACGTTTCCGCCATCGTGGTTTGGGGGTGTGACAGAGATCGACTTCTTCAGCCTGAAGAAGTTTCTGTTTGCTTGTTCTTCTGGTGATCTTGGGTGTGACTCATTAGAGAGATTCTGGTTTGGATCCTTAACATCCAAACAAAAGGTATGGATCGATTTTATCCTGTTTTTGATGGAACTGTTATGAACTTGTGATATTGTTATGAACATATTATGATCTTGCTCGGTTTTTGGGATTTAATTTGTTTTATCTTCCACTACCTGTATGATTAGTGTTAATCAATAAAAATCCCAACAGTGGTATCAGAGCCATTGTTCTAAGGTTGCAAGCACCTTAGATTAAAACCTGAATATGAATTGTTTTTGCCTTCTAGATTAATCATTAAAATTGCATGTTATGAATTTTTCCCAATCTATGTTCTTGATAGTTGTTTATCGAAGTTTTGGAGGGTTTAGTAACCCTCCATAGGACTTGGTGGCTAGGGTTTTACAAACCCTCCTTGCCTTGCAAGTTTCCTAACTTGCTTAGTTTCCTTAAGTAGCTTATTGCCTAAACTACTTTCCTTTGATTTAAGTTAATAAACTTAATTATTAAATTTTTTTAATTGAATTAAATATAACAAACAGAAATTTTAAATTGTTTAAAATTTTACCCTTAATATATTTAGAACAGTATCTATATATTATTAAAACTTAAATTAAAACAAGAACATTGGTCAAACCATGACTAGGCTCATCCACTTTAAATGTGTTTGAAGGTTTGAAGGAGGATTCTTATGAATCCTAATGAGGTCGGGTTTTAAATGAAATTTATTGTCTACCCCTCACCACCTGTCATGTTTTACATAGTGGAGTTACTGACTGGTATTGATAGGGAAATGTTTATCAGTTAAAAAGTATTTAACTTAGAAGTATTAACACAAAAGTCCGGTTTTAATTAAAATAAAATGTGAATCATATGTTATCCTTGAAAAATGCACATTTTCTTTTTGATATGTTAATAGAGCTGTGTACTTAACCGGCACGTCAATCTATGTCATAGTTGAAGATGATGTGGCACTCGTGTTTCTTAAGCGTATCTTAAGTCGGGGATCATGCGGTTTTTCCATGGTGTATTCACCATCTGATCCATGATCCACAACATCCCTGTCATGGATTTGAGACATGCATAAGTGAGATTAACATGCCATTGAACCTTAGTCAATGAATCTCATAGACTTAGGAATTTTATAGAGACTGAAATTGATAAATGTATATCTACCTTAATGACCATTATGTTGTTATTACAGCATCCCTCTTCACATCATAACTGGGAGATTTTGGATCTTAACCTTGTTAAATGATAATTAGGTAATTGTTTAAAAGGATTAAAATTAAACTAACTAAAATCTGACTTTATAGATGTCTGAAGCAAGTGTCAATTCTCCTTCTTCTCCTCCATCACCCATCTCTGAAAGCTTTAAGAAGTACTTGCTGGATATGGATAAGCTTACTGGTCTGAACTATCTGGACTTGTTTAGCACTTGGAATCTTGTTCTAAAGTTCGAAGGCAAGTCATATCTGATTGAGAGTCCCCTCCTTATTCTACCTAGGAATGGCACCACACAGGAATTCCGCGATGAGCATGATTTCCTGATTGATGAGTCCGTGGAAGTTCGTAGTCATGCTGATGACCATTGGCCCCGAGATCCTTAGGGATTTTGAGTTTCTAGGTCCTTACGATTTAGCATATCTGGTTGAGGAAAGGTTCCGAGAGCCGGTAGAACGAGAATGAACTAGGATCTTCAAAGAACTTGAAGGATGCAAGCTAGAATAAGGAAGTAGTGTCGGTTCGCATGTCCTCAAGATTGAGTGATACATTAGCGAGCTGTACAGACTTGGTCACCCTATTAATTGGGAGTTGAGCGCTAACATCATTCTCGACTCGTTGACCAGCCGATATGATATGTTCAATCAGATGTATAGAAAGGGAAACTAGGATAATTCTATCATCGAGATGGATTCGATGTTGACTCTGTATGAGTCGTTCATAGAGATACATAATTCCACTAATCCAGCTACTTCGAGATTGAGTCTGGTCATGAGACATATCAAGAAACGGTCTAGGGCAACTGTTGGGCCACTTCTAAGGTGTCTCAAACTGGTAATTCACGGGGTAGGATACAGTCACAGAAAGATTGGAAGATGCTCCAAAGCCAAACATTTAACGCAACTCATGTATATCTAAAACTCAAACTTCTGATCCTTAATTCCTTAATACATGATGTGTTTCTCACATTTGCACTGTATGTAGGGACTTAGTAGGATGCGGGACACTGATGCATATGAGCTTATTCAGATCGTGACAGCACTACTGTTATTATAGGATCGGGATCATGAGCTCATGCATTTTTTATGTTTAGTTAGATATTTTATTCTGTTATTAGCAAGTATTTACATATAACATTGTATTTCATATTTTACATTGCTTTAAGGATATTTATTTCGTTTTAATGAAAATATTGATGTTTTTTTATAAAAGTATTAGTTATTTTTTATGATATCCTTATAATGTTGCGTGAATGTGTTGATTGCATAAATAGTGATTATTTGAATGTTGATACATCCAAAAGTGTATTGGATACATAATTGTGTTTGTATGATTGTTAGAATTAGATTTAAACAAGAATTGCATCAACCAAAGATCCAAGTGGAAAGGACTTTGGAATCATTTGATTTAAAGTCATATGATGAATGCAAAATCTTGATTAAATTAACAAAGTCATAATTCCCATAGAGATGTGAAAGAAATCGAGATTATAGGGCAATATGCACACCGGTTCCAATGCACTGCCCAGATCCCAGTCTGGTCACAATTAGTTATACTTCATTATATTTGTCAATCAGTTTAGCAAATATAACTTTGTTTAAATAGTAGTTAGAAGCTTTAAATTATTCAAAGATTTCAAAGTGAAGTATAAAAATCAACAAAGTTGAAATCTGAGTAAATGAGGAACTGTGAAATCGTTTCACAAGTCATGTCCTTCTAATGAACACTGATGTTATAAATGGAGAAGTCGAACATTTCTTGAAATGGTTCGATCATCGATGTGTCAAGATACACTCAATCAGTTTCGAAAGATTAGATATTTCGATCAGCTAAACCACAAATAACTTAATAACTACATCTTAGACTAAGTAGGTTGCACATACACCGTCTGAAATGTAAAGGTCTGGAGTCTTGTAGTGTTCATCAGAACCTCATAACTAGCCTAAACCCAATTGGTAGTGTTATTTCATTGGTCATCCCGCAAGTTCCTTGGATACTTGGTTTATAATTCACTTGAGAACAAATGTTTATATCTCGAATGAAGAGTCTTTCTTTAGAAAGAGCTCACATCCTAAGCAACCAGTGGGAGTAAGGGAAATTATGAAGACATTCAAGAATAAAGCAATGAAGGAACCTTTAGTCAACACTAGGAATTAACTAGGGATCAGATTCCCATTAAAGGAAGTCAAATAGTATTGATCACCTTCATGACGTATTATGGTCTCATATTACTAAAAGGTGATTCACTAATTAGTGGTAAAACACTAAGTTGGTACGGATGAGTAATCCAACTACATGGAAGCATTGTTGAGCCTAGTTACAGTCAAATAGAGGATATGAAAAGGTGAGACTCAGTCTGTGTATTAGTTTGACAGATCTTACACATGGCCTAAAAACCTGTGGGAGTAATTGAATCTTCAAAAAGAAGACAACATAGGTTGGAATGTACTCACATTCAAAGAAAAACTGGTTAAGTAGGGCAATGCTCAGACTCAAGATATTGATTCTGAGAAAAGGACTCTCATCAGGAGCTAAGAATGAGTCTGTAAAGATATCGTTTGATGCAACTGCACTTCGTGAGTCATAGCAAGATTGGATGATCTGAACCGTTTTCCTTGAATGGAAAACATAGGGGTTGTGTGTAAGGCGCACAGAATGTAGACAGCTCAAAAGATTCACCTAGAGAATCAAACGAGCACCTCGCAAGCCAGGATCATTTCATAATATATGCCAAGTGTTTGGATTTTGTGAAAGCATGAAAGAGTCCTATAATTATGTCAAAGCTAGTAGTAGTATTATTGAAATCTGCCCTATCAACATATGTCGACGACATAGTGCTTATAGGAAACATTTATTATTGTTAGAAAGTGTAATGACTTGGCATTAAGAAATGATTCGCTATAAAAGGACTAAATGAGATACAATATACACACGTGGTACAAGAATCTGTAGAGATAAATGAAAATGTCTGAAGGGACTTAGCCAAATTTCGAGTATGATCTTGAAGAAATTCAAGATGCATGACATCCAGAAAAAGAGTTTTCTAAGTTATGACACAGGATTAATAGTAATCCTCTGATACTGAAGGAGTTCAGAACAAGATGAGTCGAATCCCATGATCTTCTGCTACTGGATCAATCATAAGTGTCATGAACTTATTTCTAAAAACTTGCATACTTAGAACGCAGTAAGTCAATTTCAGGACAAGCCTGGCAAAAGTCACTTGACTGATTATTAAAGCACACAAAGAGTTGTATTTGGGGCGAATATAATAATAATTTGAGAGGAGTTCCAAATCTGAAATTACTAAATCTGTAGAAGAGTTTAAGTATTTGCATCAACTGATGATACTAAAGACTTCATGGATGAAGAGTTTCATATGTATATTGATGGTTGTCCTCAACGTCATGAAAACCTTGAAATCTTTTAGACACCAAGGGTGCAGTCATCTTGACTAAAGAACCCAAGGACCATGAGAAATCAAAACGCATACTCAGGGAATACCGCCATTTACCGTAGTTGAGTTAAGAGAGAAAAGTAACAAAACACATTAAGGTATCATCGGAAAAATGACTGATCCGATAATCTGCAATGATGTCGACACAAAACAAAACGAAGGTTATTTTGGGGTCATAGACAAAATGAAGGTCATTTTGGGTATATAGACTACTAAAATCTTAATTATAAGTTTAATAGAACCAAGAAACATATAAACACTATTAAAATACATCTGAATTTGTGATTATCACATAGAGACTTGGTAATAAGCTAAGAGGGTGTCGTTCGCATGGTTTTAACACTGTGCTTCACTTAGCATGTTTGGAACCCGCTTACCGAGTATTAATTTACTCAAACATCCACAGTCGGTCATACTCTTGGAAGCAAGTAGTGATTTAAGACTGTCATGAGTGTTAGTAGATTGTTTATAGTGATTAGACATAGCATGGTGATTGCGACTAACCCTCATGAGTGCTTGGTAGAGATTCAAGTATTGGAACAACTCGCATTTAGATATTAATGTTGGGATTTGATCACATAAACACATAACACATGCAGCGGAAGACATATAAGATCAAACCATATAAATTTCATGAACACAGTTCAAGATCATACAATTCATAGCAGATCGTAGCAACTTTAAAAGTTAAAGAGTGTACCTCAAGAAGTATTCTTCTTTGTGATCTAGTCAGGGTCACGATTGAAGGGATGATCAGGATCCAAAATGCGAATCCCTCTAGTGGCTTATTCTAGGGACAACCAGAAAACCAGGCAGATCAAGGGCAAACAACTCTAACCTTATATAGCGGGAAGAGTTTTCGTAGAGGGAGGAGGTAAGAGGGGAGTTGGCGGCTCAAAGGGTCTGGGATGCCTTAGGGTGTCACCCCAAGGCCTCTATTTATAGTGCAACGACTCCTAGGGTTTCAAACTTAGGAGCCTTTGGCAACCGCACCCCCTGGACTTGTTCCTTTGATTATATCTTTAATCAGTTACAATCCAGTCCCTTTAATTGGTTCCAAATTAATCCTAGATTAATTTACCAATTAAACTATTATTATTCTTTTAGTTTCCAATTAATTTATTCTCTATAAATTAATTAACTAAATAATCTTTCCTCTATTTGACTCTGAATGTTTTTTGGGGTTCTGAGGACAACCCAAAAGGACTCCACCCTTTTATCATAAGTATTCTATCAAGTTGATGACCTTGGACATTATTCCATGTCTAACAGCGTTTAATTCCTCATTTCAAACACACCGTTGTGCTACGGTGTTCTTGGAGGAGAGAATTGTGAAACTACTCCACAATCCCTAAGATGATCATAGAATTCTTGAATAAGATATTCTTTGCCTCTATCGGAACGATTCATCTTAATCTTCTTGCATAGTTGATTCTCTACTTCGTTTTGAAATTCTGTAAACACTTCAAAGGTTTTCGAATTATGTTTAATCAGATAAACATAACCGTATCTATTGAAATCATCAGTAAATGTTACAAAGTAGTGATCACCTTGTCTAGTGGCAGATCTGAACGGTCCACAAATATCTGTGTGGATTAGTTCCAACAGATCCTTGCCTCTTTCAAAGCTTCCTGTGAATGATGATTTGATCAACTTGCCAAGTAAACATGACTCGCATACATCATCTGACTTGAAGTCGAATGATTCCATGATTCCTTCCGACAGCAGCTTGGTGATGGCTTTCTTGTTTATATGACCACGAGGATAGTGCCATAGACGGGATTTTTGAAGAACATTCTCATCAAAATCAACATTGAAAGTTATACTATCATTTCTACCAACAAAAACAACACTTTCATATATGTCATTACAAGGACTAGCTTTAAACCAAAAAAATTATTTTTATAAACGAAAATGTTACAATTATCATTATCAAAATAAAACTTAAAACCATCCTTAAACAAAGCATAAAATGAAATGATGTTTCGAGCCATTTCTGGCGAGTAGCAACAATTTAATAACTTAACCGAACTACTATTATTCAGCACCAACTCATAGCTCCCAATCATTGTAAAAGCAGCTGTCTGTCTGTTTCCCATGATCAGGTTAAGCTCCCCAAGCTGCAGCTTCCTACTTTCCTTTAGTCCATGCATATCAGCACAGATGTGAGTACCACATCTTGTATCATGGACACAAGAATTAGAAGTCATAGTACTATACAATTCGATCATAAATATACCTGAGGTGCCAGACTCTTTGACCCTGTTGTTCTTCAGGTCCTCCAAGTACTTCGGGCACCTATGTTTCTAGTGTCCCTTCTACTGGCAGAAAAAGCAGATAGCCTCTTTCGTGTCACTCGTAGCGGAAATGTCGGAATTAGCCTTTCTATTAAAGCCTTGGTTACCCTTGGCTTTTCCCTTTCCACTGGGATGAGAACTTTTCTTCCGTTTGTCATTACCACGATGAATGGCTAGGATGGGAACAGGGGATTTAGTGCCACGAGCCTGCTTCATGATGGCCTCAGCAGTCAGTCTTTAGGATCACGTGTAACTCCATCATGGTCTGGTCCAGATTGTTCATATTATAGTTCATGGTGAACTGTTGATATGAACCATAAAGCGAGTTAAGGACCATGTCAATGGCTAACTCCTTAGATAGCTGGACACCAAGATTTCCAGCCTGTCAATATACGAATTTATTTTCTAAACATGACTAGACATAGACGCTCCGTCTTGTAGTTAATAGGCAATAAGGTACTTGGCGATCTCAAATTGTTCCTGCCTAGCTTGCTCTTAGAACATTTCCTTGAACAGCAGGTTGATGTCATACACACCAGCATTCTCAAAACCTTTTTGGAGTTCTGAGGTCATGGTAGGCAACATCGGGCAGGCAACCTTAGTCAAGTCATCATAATGCTTATCATATGCAGCAACTTCTTCATCAACAGTAGTGCCATCTACATCTGGGTGATCAGTGTCAAGGACATACTTTTTGCCGTCAAACCTCAAAGCAATCCTTAGATCCCGGATCTAGTCAAGATAGTTTGGACTCGTAAGCTTTTCCCTTGAGAGGACGGAAAGCAGATAGATGTTTGTTGGTGCTCGAGGAGGAGGAGGTGGAGGAGGAGGGATCAAACCCAAGTTAATGTTATTGTTATTGGCAGACATCTATAAAATAGAATTTAGTTTAGTTAGTTTCAATCCTTTAAATAATTACCCAATTTATTTACTAAGGCAAGGACCCCAGATTTCCTAGTTGTAATATGAATAGGGATGTTGTAATCACACCACAATGGTCATCAAGGTAGACAAGGCTTTTGTTAATTTCATTCACCAAGAAACTCCTAGATCTGTGAGATTCATTTATATCAGTTCAATGGCATGTTAAACTCCTAGATATGTGAGATTCATTAATATCAGTGCAAGGGCTCCTAGGGTTTCAAACTTAGGAGACTTTTAGCGGCTGTACCCCCTGGACTTGTTCCATTGATTATATCTTTAATCAATTACAATCCAGTCCCTTTAATTGGTACCAAATTAATTCTAGATTAAATTACCAATTAAATTATTATTATTCTTTTAGTTTCCAATTAATTTATTCTCAATAATTAATTAACTAAATAACCTTTTCTCTATTCGACTCTTAATGTTCTTCTGGGTTCTGAGGGAAACCCAAAAGGACTCCACCTTTTTATCAGAAGTATTCTATCAAGTTGATGACCTTGGGCATTATTCCAACAATTACTTCATGGATTAAGTCACAAGTAATCTAGGATGATAATGCCTTTTATTCTTCAAACCAAGATGCATCAGGATTTGTTTTATGATTTTGTTGTACATCGGCTTACTATAACGTTATCCGTAATTGGTGGTTATAGAGGGAATGTTTGGGTATGACATGATGAAATAGGCAGAGACTATCTAGTCAAAGTTTATCTATTCCTTCTGCCCTAACTAGTAGAAGTGATACTCGTGGGCCCCTCGATGATTTGATGTTGACACCAAAATGCTCGGCTGTGCTTTGACGACTAGATTGATGTGTTCTATTAAGTAGTCTGATTTGGACATCATAAATCTCTATCGGGAAACAAAATTTGAACTTTTGGGAATTGACCTTTATCCATGTCCCAGGTTCATAAAAGGATATCTTATAGAACAAAGGAATAATTGATCTCTTATCTAGGGGTTGTCTCGTGATCATAGCTTCGATAAGAGTTCGGCAGTTGCATTGGATGTTACACTCTCTGCTGATTATCTGAAAGCATCAGACTGCACAAAGTTGTCGACATGTCCAAGTGGGAGACTGTTGAAAATATGTCCAAGTCATCAACTGTGGTGATATTTCTAATAATAGCAGGGTCATATTTGGGTTGCCTTAGCGGCCCAGTAAAAACAATCAGTAGCAGAAACAATAGAGGAATGATTAGTTTATTAATTAATTGAGAAACTGATTAATCAGAAACTAGATCAAGAATTAATTGAGAAATTAATTGAGAAATTAATGTATAGAAATTAATTAAGGGATTGGATTATAATTACTAGATTAATTAATACAATAAGTCCAAGGGGTGTGGCCGCCAAAAGGCTCCTAAGTTTGAAGCCCTAGGAGCCCAGGCACTATAAATAAAGGCCTTAGGGTGCAACCCTAAGGCATCCCAATCTCCTTGTGAGCTGCCACCTCCTAGAAACCCTCCCTCTCTTCTCCTTTTTCGATTTCAGTAACCTTTCAAGGGTTCTCTAGATCGACTTATTTAGCTTGAAGAAGTTTCTGTCTGGTTGTTCTTCTGGTGTTCTAATCTCTATCTTTTGATTTATGGTTATAACGAAGTGATAAAGCTCTCCATGAGCTCTATAAGACGATGATGGCTCCATTTCTTGGATTGAGGTGGGATCTAGGAACTAAGGGGATGAGTTCTTCTCCCTTTAGCTTCTAAATCCTTGAGAAAAACCTTAGGCTAGTCTTAATGTGGTTTTGGATTAAGTTCAAGTATTTTAATCTTCATTTTGGGACTAGATTTGTCACCATGAGCTTGTTGGCTAGGATTGTTGGTTAGAATTCACGTTTTTATGAGTTGAGGGACTGTTTGTGACAACCCGTGGAAGTTGTGGCTTCTGACTTAATGGATTAAGCACTTAATAGACTTATGGGCTGAACAGGGTGATTAGTAGAGCTAATCCTAGAGGATTAGCGGCACTAATCTAATAGGTTTTAAGCAACTATAAACTTAAAGCTCTTAAGTTCACATGCACCTTAAACGATCTATGTTTTCACTATTGAACCTATAACTAAGAATATATAAAGAACACTAAAAGTATATTAAAAAATTCATAAATAAAACTTATCTTTTGATCTTTGATCTTTTGGAAGCAAGCACCACAAGTGTAATGCCTCTAATGGCTCACACCCAAAACTTAGCAAGCAAGAAAGGCTAGAGAGAGAGGAGGCAGTCCTCTTTTTGGCGTGAATATGAGAGTTGGGGAAGCCTCTATTTATAGTCTCAAACTGATAAGTCATATGGCTTATAGCTGCCATATTTGAAACCTTGATATGATAAGCCTTTTATCATACAAGTCAATACACTTATCATTACCATAAATAAGCAAAACTCCCATATATATATATATATATATATATATATATATATATATATATATATATATATATATATATATATATATATATATATATATATATATATATATATATATATATATATATATATATATATATATATATATATATATATATATATATATATATATATCGTCCAAATTTATATACATATATATTTAATTATCTATTGCTCAACTATTCAACAATTATAATTCAACCCCTGCACATTTAATTAATCCAATTAATCCCAAAATTAATTCCAAATTAATTTCTGATTAATGATCAATTAAATATTATAATTTCTAATTAATATATTATTCTCATAATATATCAACAAATTAAATATTCCTTTTTTGATTAATATATTATCCTCATATTATATATTTTGTCTCTATACAAGCAATATTGTCCTCTACTAGGTTATGAGGGCAACCCAAAAGGACTGTGTTGTCATCAATTCAAACATATGTATAAATTATAGTTATGGCTTAGACACCTTAATCAAACAGTCCCCCACTTGGATAAGTCTATAACTATAATACAATGTGGCTTCCGAATTTATCAACAAATTGTAGCTTCCAAAAGCCGCTGCCGAACTCTGACCTAGTCAGTTGCGATGTCCTACGATAAGTGATCATATGATCCTTCGTTCTACAAGATAGCATTCAGACTGTAGACATGGATTAGAATCAATCTCAGTCTGATACTATGTTTCCTGAGTCATCAATTTAGTCCTGGCTGGCCAGCACTAAGTCAACACCAAATCACCGAGGGGCCCACATATATCGCTTTTCCCGTTTAAGGCAAAAGGAACGAATAAACTTCGACTCATATGCTTGTGTCTTTTACTCATCAAATTACACACAACAATACGTTTATAACATCGAGTTACCGATGCGTTTAGGCATTATCAATGCATAACCGACTTGTAAATTTCAACTCATATGTCTCTGTTTCAAGACCATAAGATATTATTATCTGAGAATTACTTGTGATATAATCCATGAAGTAATTCTCTGAGTGTGGGTTTATCCAATACTCAAATCTCCATTTCTAAGTACTCATTATTGCAGCAACTATTGATATGCCTAACTTCTTAGACAGTCTACAATAAATTCATTACAGTCTTAATTCACTACTTACTTCCGAAAATATGAACGAATGTGGATGTTTGAATAATCAAATTATTCGAGAAGTAAAACATGCAAAGTGAAACAAAAATATCTGACAGGTAGCTACTCCTGCTTATTACCAAGTCTCAACGAGGTAATCACCAAATCAGATTTATTATAATATTGTTATATCTTTCTTGGTTCCTATTAAACTTTCAATTAAGATTTTATTTATATGTCTTTATACCCAAAATGATCTTCACTTTTTCCATGTATCCAAAATGTCCTACATTGATACATATCATTGCAAATGATCCGATCGGACACCTTTCCGATGATATCTCAATCTGTCATCTTGGTTTTTCTCTCCTAACACCATTTCGGAATGGTGTTGTGTACTGTGACTTCTCATGGTTCTCGAGATCTTTAGTCCATGTGACTACACCCTTTGGTGTCAAGAAGATTCCAGGGCGATAATATGCCGGTGAACCACACACGCTCCATCAATATCCCAACGAAACTCTTCAACCATGAAGTCTCTAAGTGCCACACACTGATGTTGATAATTACAGATTTGAAACTCATTTCAAATTATTATTATATTCAAACCAATCATTTAACAATGATTGCTTAACTAATATGTCTAGTATCCTTGGCTACGTTGTGTCTCGAATCTAACTTACCATGCTCCAAGAATTAAGCTATTAGGATGAGTTCATGATAATTGTGATTGATCCAATTTGCAGATGCTCAAGTGATCAGATCTATTCTATTCTGAAACTTTTCA
Organism: Cichorium intybus; assembly: GCA_023525715.1. NCBI lineage: Eukaryota > Viridiplantae > Streptophyta > Magnoliopsida > Asterales > Asteraceae > Cichorium > Cichorium intybus. Next base: position 80,295,469 of record CM042013.1, on the reverse strand, counting down.
GAATCCGTGGATTACTTATTATCCTGGTGTCACGACTTTAAGAAACCTTTTCTGTATTCATGCATCTTGAGTAGTATCAAGATTATATATGTACTGACAGGGTCTTTACTGACTATTTTATCTATCTGATAGATGCTGGTAACCACTTGAGTACATTGTATCTCCTTTAGATCTTTCATAGAGAATCATCTCTCATGCCAAGTCATCACACTTTGTAATGATAAGATATGTTTCCTAGAAATAGTATGTAAGCATCATACATTGAAAGGCAGATCACAAAGATGCTCCCACTAGCTTTGACATAGTTTTGGAACACTTTCATACTATTCACAAAATCCAAACCTTTTGGCACATTTTGAGAATCCAAAGTCCAAAATTCTGACATAATCATAGGATTCTATCGGACTATTCACAAAATGCAAACCTTTAGCATATTTTTAGAATCTGAAGATCATTTCGTGTGAGGTGCCTGTTAGATGAATCTCCGAGGCTATGTACCTTTTGTATTGGCATTTTCTAAACCCTTTTGGTTTTGTCTTACATGCAACCGCTTGTGCTTTCCATTTAAGGAAAGCGTTTTAGATCATCAAATCTTGTTATAGATCACGATGTGCAGTTATAGCAAACAATATCTTTTCAGATTCGTTTTAGTTTTGTTGAGAGCGTCTCTCTCAAAATCAATCACATGACTATGAGTGATGCATCACTCAACCATTCTTGCAGGTACACTTCAATCTATATTGCTATCCTTTGATGATTCAATTACTCTCACTGATTTTTAGGCCAAGTGTAAAATCAGTCGAATTATTATATAGAGCGAGTGTCGTCCTTAGGTTCTCTTATTTGGTGGCAACCGGGCTCACCAAGGCTTCCAAGTAGTAGGTTGTTTATCCGTACCAACTTAGTGTTTTACCACTAACTGGTATGTCACTCAGATCATAACACCCTATGACGGTAACCAATACTACTGGTTTGTGAAGAGAAGAGTATGTCAGGTCTAATAGAAATCCAATTCTTGGTCAAGTTCTACTGATGACTAGAGGTTCTTTCACTTTGGCTAATCCTTGAACTCCTTCATGGTCGTTTTTACTCCCACTGTTTCCTTAGAATTTGAGTTCTTTCTAAAAGGACTCTACTTTCACAGGTACAGGTGGGATGGCCAATGAAACGACACTACCAAACAGGTTTAGACTAGTTATGAGGCTCGGATGAACACTACATGACCCTGGACCCATTCTGTGTATAAGTAGGGGAGAACCCCGCTTTACACTTCAGATGGTATTTGTGCAACCTACTTAGTCTAAGATGTGGTCGGAATATGGTTTTATGGTCTGATTGGTTGATTATCAAAACTTATTGGAAGTGTATCTAATACATCGAGGATCAAACTACTTTGACCGATGCTCGTTTCTCTTCCCTAAGACACATTATAACCATTATTGTTCTTGCAAGAGGAAGGACTGTGAAACAGTTTCATAGTTTATATTTTTCACTCAAGTTTTGTTGATCTTATACTTCCTTTGAAGTCCTTGAACAGTTCAAGGTTTCAATCAATCGCTTATACCGATAACCGAAGTCATATTCGTAATACCGATTGATAAATATTATGAAGTACTATAGATTGTGTTCTATTTGTAGATTTTGAGCAATTCATAATCTCAATTTCTTTTACATTCCTATGTAAATTTATGACTTTTTTAATTGTTCAAGATACAAATTCATCACTTAACTCTAAGTCAACTGATTCCCAAATCTTATCCATTGGATCCTTGGGTGATTCATTTCTTGCAATAATCCATTTTATCAAGAACTCATTTCATCATGTGACTCTAAGTCAAATGATTCCAAAGTTCTGTCCATCTGGACCTTTGGTTGAATTGATTCTTATAAAACTTATTTTAACAATCATATGTGACACAATTTATAAATCCAACACACTTTGGATGCATCAACGTTCAAGTTATTAATTATGTAATCAACACATTCACACAACATTTCAAGGATAAATTAAACAATCACGCTTTAAAAACATTTTATTAAAATCATGATATCCTCAAACAACGTACTATGTGGAAAAACAATGTCATATTATTTACTGACTAATAACAATATCAGATATTTATCTAAACTTCAAAATTGCACGAGCTCGTGATCCAATCCGAATATGCTCCCATGCGTCAATGTCCTGCGTCCTACTGAGACCCTGTATATAAAGCAAATGTGACAATCACATCTTGTATCAAGGAATTAAGGATTAGGAGTTTTGATTTTTAGATATACGTGAGTTGCCAAACTGTTTAGCCTTAGAGTATCTTCCAATCTTCCTGTGACTGTACCCCACCAAGTGGATTCCCATCTTGAGACATCTCAAAACCGATCTGGACGGTTTTCCTGATGCACTTCATAACCGGACTCAATCTCGAACTATGCATCTCCATGAACGACTCGTACAGAGTCAAAATTGAATGCATTTCCATGAACGTCTTGTGTTGGCCGGCTTTCCGGTACATCTCTATGAACAGTTCATACTGCTTAGTCAGAGAGGCGAGCAAATAGTTGAGGCTCGTCTCCTGACTGAAAGGGTGACCAAGCTTGTACAGCTCTTCCATGTATCCCTCAAACTTGAGAATATGTGGACCAACCTTACTTCCCTTTTTCAGCCTGCACTTTCCAAGCTTTTCGAAGATGTTAACTCGTTCCTCTCTAACCGGTTCTTGGAACCTTTCCTCAACCAGTTGTATTAACTCATATGGCCTCAAGAACTCAAAATCCCTACGGATGGCTAGGTCAATGGCTAATATCATGAGGCTACGAACCTCTTCGGACTCATCAATCAGGAAATTATGGTCATCAATGAGTTGCTGTGTGACATCATCGCAGTCGTTGATGCGGTAAAAAATACAAGATTTAATACCTTACGAGCATACTAGCTAAGTGGAAGTAAGGGTCGATCCGTAGAGTTAGTGGTTAAAGTATGTGTTAAGAATTAACCAAACTATAGTCTCACTCTATAGCTGGTGGCGAACCATACACTTCACAAAATCCGAATAAAACAAAACTATTGAAAACATAAACTAACGATTACCAAACTATTTAATTCTAAATCCCGATCCAAACCAACAAAACGTTTTGACCCCGAGGTATACTCAGAAAGTCAGAATCGCCCAATAACAAACAACGATCAAATAAAACAATAACCGTAAACGTAAACCGAAACCGAACAGTAACCAAAATCGAATGATTGCATTTAAACTAAAAACAGAACCGACCCGAATGTTTCTGACTACGGTTTGAAAATCCAGAGTCAACATGATCCAGCGAGTTCTACAATCCAGAACCGTTGGAAACGCGCGATAAACAAAACCGATAAATACAAAAATAAACTAAAACTATGAAAATACCAACTATCGATCACTAAAATCCGAAAATACAAGTCGAAGGTGCCTGAGTTCCACTCAAAGGTCGGATCTTCGCTCCGGAAACACGAACCGGAAACCTCTATTTATAGTTGCGAAAATTGCCTGGACGCGACGCGCAAGAGCGAAATCCGTGGCGCGTCCTTATCTATAACCCCGATATTCGCTTTTTAAATTCAAACTTCTGATCCGATCTTTGACTTTTCGCGACGCGCGTGTCTTCTGAACCGCAACGCGCGTGTGCATTCGCCTGAAAGTGGACTTCAATCCAAACTAAATTCGTACACGAGCACTAGACACAAAAACGTGAGTATATAACAGTTTATGATATATATTTCACTCAGAATAGGGCTCAACGACGACTAAAATACTTGATATTACTAGGCGTCGTCAAACACCCCACACTTTGCCTTGCTTGTCCCCAAGCAAGTGAGTTTTTAACGAATTCTAACTAAAACTCAAGTATTTTTTAATGCTTTCAGTTTCAAAATTTATTGTTTCCAGCAGTTAGATGAAAAAATGATTTGAAGAAAATTGAGTATAACACTCTTTGAGAATCACGACTTTCTAGAGAACCCTTGATTACAAATTTTCAGTCCACAAATGTGCACCTACTTATTCAGATTCTAAATGCCGTTAACGAACTATCCATGACTTTCGATGTTGTCCGTGTAACGAGCTTTCAAAAATACTATCCCAGACCAGACGATCTTAGGTAGTAAGGTGCATAAGTGCCCTTTTAGGGCCACCCTTTTCGGACCTACCGGCTCGAACAACAAAGGCCACTGATTGATAATTCCCTCCTGAATCCCAATCCTAAAGTATTCTAAATCTAGAATTTTCTAACTCCTAAAACTCGACTTATTTTAACTAAACCATAGCATGATAATAACTACACAATATTTGTTGAAAAATACCAATTGCTATAACATTCAAAAGCTATTCGTTTCTAAGTTACAAATTCTTAAAAGTTTTGAAAATTGCTAAAATTTTGAAAAATGACTTGTTTCTCGAAAAAAATTCAAAAATACTCTTTTGACCGTCTCACCCCACACTTTAAACCGTACAACATCTCCGTTATACATAAAACATTCAAAACTAGGGAGAAAGAGTTACCCCCTTAGAACGGTAGAACTACTTGCTCGATGGGATCCGTATAACAGGATATCAAAAATGTGCAACTTGGTGTGACTGTCCAGAGTTGTGGCGCATCAGTGAACACGCCGGTATATGACAAGTGTAGGGGTACGGTGACCCCACACTTGTGTTAAACAACCCCTCGGTGGATCTCGTTGGTACTTGCATACAAAAACACTCAACAAACAATTTAAACACAAAAGATAAATGAAAATATAAACAAGTAGGTTTATGTACAATGTTTACAAAAGATACAAAAAGAGAAAATAAAATCACTCATCATCGTGTTGCGTCCCAGATGGACCAGCCTCATCATCATGGCCTCCAGCTGGGAAGGGTGGTGGATCCCGTCCAGCATGAAGGAGTAGCTCGCGTAACGCCTATACCATCCAAGCCTACTATCCCTCCAGCCGTGTCATCCTCTCTCTAATGTCCTGCAAGGCAGCCTGCATGTATATAAGGTGTGGTGCCGGGCATGGCTGTGGTGGTGGCTGAACTGGTGCCTCGACTCTCCTCCTCTGGGAGGGTCTGATCAACTACTCCTCCTCATCCTCCTCGTCCTCTGGCTCTACCCGGGGTGGAGGCTGCACCTGTGCCTGCTAACCAGCCGGGCGTCTGACTGGCTCAATCATCGGAAGTATCGTATATACGCCCGATATCAGAAGCTGGAGCACCTTCATCGTCTCCAACTATCGTCCCTGTGCACGGGTGGGTGGCGTCGGTGCCAAGTGGGCAATGACATCGGCAGTGAGGATGCCATATGATTGGGCCAATCGTGTGATAAATTGCCCACCGGTCATCGGGCTCCTCGTACTCGAGCCCAAGGCCTTGGATGTCAGAAAGACAACCAAGGTGAATGGCAGGTTGAGGAACTTGCTCAGGTCGGAGAGGACCACATGTAGAATATGTCGTCACGGGGCACCTTCTCACATCCCCTCCTGTGTGCAATGGAGGTGGATACGATATGGTGCATCAATCTGTGTAGCGGGGAGGGGAACCGGCTCTCCTTGGCCCCACCGGCCTCGAATCGCTCGTTGAACATCCCTGCCCAAATAGCTACGTCAGACTCCCTCTCCACCTGATCCGTAATGCACGCAGTGAGGAATGGATGGAAATGGATGTTGGCAACCTCCTCCTCGGTGTAAATCTCTGTGCGTCTGGCAAAATCTCGGAGGGTGCACTCACGACTCTGTCCCCGATCCTGAATATGATGAGGTGGGACCTAGGCTCCTCTGAAGCTGGCGCGTATCCGTAGGCAGAAAAGAACTCGAGCATGAGCTCCTTGTACGCGATGTCGTCCTCCCTGGCCACGAGTCAATCCCAGCCTTGGCATGTGAATATGTATGCCCCCTCCATGTGAGTCCAGGTGCGGTGGAGGAAGGGTAGTAGCCGATCCCATAGTCCCACTGAAGTCAATACCGCTCGGTCAAAATGTATAGCTGGCTGGACCGGACACGTACTGATGGCATCCAATCGTCCCTCGTCCCTGGTATCGGTTGGTCTCCTCCAATGCTGGTGGAAACTGTAGGAATGGGTGATCTAGTCTGTATGCTACATTTTGCTGCGCCATCTACACAATATCACAAAAAAAAACAAACTTGCAAAATCAATCCCCCATGCACGCCGCGGATGTGGCCATGTGTTTATTCAAACCACGCGCCGCGGTTGATGAACATGCCGCGCTGTGGTTATCATCTGTTGCAAAAAACGCCAATTTTTCACCTGTTTGCTTCAATCCAACACATATACAAGGTAACCTAACATGCCACTGACTTCCCTAGGGTGAGAATTTTGCGAAAACATCACCCTTCAGGCCGGCATTGCCAATTTTTCTAAGTTTTTTTATTTTGCCCTATTTGATCCGATTTCACACTTTAAGCGCATGTATAACTTCAAATAATGAGTTCCAAGTAACATACCTCGATAGTAGATACAAGAATACACGAGAAATTGCGAAGAAAACAAAGTGTGATCCGAGCTCTGTTTACCGCGACATGGGAGTGAAAAATGGTGTGAATGAGGGTGTCGCGTACCAAATTATGTGGTTCCGTCTAATCAAAAACCGCGGCACGGTAAACCTTAACGCACGACGCGCGTGTGCAAATGAAAACTCCTGCGCATTGAGTTCTTTTGGGCATGCGCGGCGCGTTTTGGCCATCCCCGCATCGCGCCTTTTAATGTTGCCATTTCCTTGATACTGTTTACCCCACACTTATTTCATACGCCGAATTTTTGATGATGATGATGATAATTCTTCCTTGTTACCGTGAAAACAAAAACTTAACCTACCTACGAATGGGTTGCCTCCCACCAAGCGCTAAGTTTAACGTCTTCAGCCAGACCATGCTGATTTTCATCCTTTCTTTGACACAAACTTCCCCATTTCTGGCACGATATCGTGAAGTATGGTAGCCATCAATGTTGCCAGCTGTGTCATTCGATCACTTACCTAGTTAATCCGCAGTTGCTGTACGTCTAGGATTTGAAACACCTTCGATTCCCTATTCCTTGTGTCTTTTGCGTACGCTTGATGTTTCTTCTCCATTATTTCTATCATTTCTAAGAGTTGAAGCATACCAACTGAAGTGAGCGGATATCCTTTTGCCTTCCAGAGGATTTCCTCATCCTCACCCTCGTTGTCTCGGTTCTTATTCTTTCTGCTCCTCCCATCCATTTTGGGTATCATCAAAGGTCTACCATTCATATATTGACTGTCGTAACCTGGTGGAAGTGTCATCGGGCATTCGAACATGTTTAACCTTTGTTTCCTCGTGTCAAAGGTGATATCCAAATCACCTGTCTTGCAATCCATTACAGCTCCAGCTGTAGCTAAAAACGGACGTCCCAAGATTAAGGCCGGTGCGTCCTCCAAACTTTGGTACTCCATAACCAAGAAATCTACCAGGTAAAAGAAATCACCCACTTTGACAATCACATTTGTTAATTTCCCTCTTGAGACCTTCGTGGATTGATCTGCCAGTTGTAAAACCGTCTTGACTGGCTCCAATTCCTCATTCTTGTATTTATCATACAAATAGCCAGGTAGGATATTCACGCTGGATCCCGAAACTAGCAATGTGTTCCGGATGAATACATCACCGACAGTGAAGGTAATGAATGGAGAGCATGGATCGTTCTCTTTCTTAGGCAATGTACCCAACAATGCCTCGCTTGTTTTGACTGTAAGGCGCACTTTTTCTGCTGTTGGGACCTTAACCTTTCCTTTCTCTTTGCATATCTCTTTTAAAATCCTTGAGTCTTCTGGGGCATCCTTTAACTCGTTCCATAGAGGTTGATTAATAGATGGTTCTCTTGGTGCGCTTTGCTTCCTTTTCGACGTTGTGGTTTTCTTTTTCTTCGTACGGGCAGCTACTGTCGACTGTCCTTCCTTTTGGATACCCTCGTCCTTGTTTTCCGTCCCCATAAGATCTTCCATGCTTACCTTCCTCCACACTTTTTCTGGTGCACAACTATCCACTACATTCACGTGTTCTTTTCCAGCACGTTGGGTGTGATTTGGGTTTACCTCCGTGTTACTACGAAGCTTGCCATTGTCCCTTTTCCTTTGATCTTAAGCCAATTTAGCGATTTGCCATTCCATGTTAAAAATGGCTTGTGTTTGCTAATGGCTTGCAGTCATAAACTGGTTCATCTTTTTTGTCAGGTCTGCGTGAGTCTCTGGAGCATTATTATTATTATTAGCCATGTTCCTGTTGTTGTTGTTGCTACTTGGACCATTGTTGTTAGCAGGTTGGAATTGACGTAGCTGATTGGGTGGAGGTCCTTGGTAATTGCTCTAGGGTTGTTGTACGATTTATTATTACCATTGTAGTTTTGTGCCCCATGATTATAAGGTTTATACGGTCGTCCATTATTATTGTACTGTCCTTGACCGTATACCTGGTTCACTTCCTGGGTCCTTTGCTCTTGCTGATTGTTTTGATGCTGGTTTGGTGGTCTGGAGTGTCGCCATCAACTAATCGAATTTCCTGTTCAAGTCCCCGATTTCTTTCTTGACTTCTTTATTGCATTTATTATCGATGCCTACAGCTGTTGTTGTTGATGTGTTAATCGGCTTCCTGGCTGAATAATTTGCCTTGGGACCGTTGCTCAATTGTTCCAAAAATCTCCAAGCTGCATCCGGGTCTTGCATCATGATCTCATTAATTCCTTAAGTCTCTCAAATGTGTTATGGAATGCCTCTCCTGGTTTTTGTTGGAAGTATTGGATTGCCATTAGAATCTCTAATGTCTTACTTGCGGGGTAAAATTCCTGTAGAAATTTCGTCTTGAGCTACTCCCACGTTGTGATGCTATTCGGTTACAGCGATCTAAACCAGTATTTGGCCTTATCCTTAAGAGTAAATGGGAATAATCTTAATCTAAATAAGTTCGTATTTGCGTTCCTAGGTGTAACACCACGATACTTTTGTTAAGTATTAATATGTTAATCATAGTGTATTTATGATTTAATATGGTGTTCTAAGTATTAGAAAGTTAATACTAGAAAAAGGGTAAATTGGTCATTTTACCATAAAAGGGTAATTTGGTCATTTGACCATGTGAAGGACCAATTATGTAAAAATATTGTTGCTTGTGGCAACAATATAAGAAATGAAAGTCTTATGTTATAAAACTTGATTATTATGGCCAAAGTTCAAGAAATGGAACTTAGGGACCAAATTTGTAAAATTTGGAGGTATAAATAGGAGAGTTGACTCTCCTATGTGTGAGCTGATCATTTTAGGCTACGGGAATGGTTTTGGAGAGCAAAAATTCTGGAAATCTTTAAAAGATGAAGCAAGAAATCAAAATCATAGCTTGGAATTGGAAGTTTCAAGCAATTAAGGTTAGTAATTTGAGTTTCTAACCTAAGTTCTTGTGTGTTCTTGATGGGTTTCCATGGAGTGGACTGAAATTTGTAATTTCAGTCATAGTCCATGATGTGTATATGATTTGTAAGTTTGAAACATGTTCATATGATAAGAACATGTAATTGAAACACTTGATTTTGTTGATTTTGAAGTTTTGGGGTTTTTGGAACTAAGAACCCTAATTCTTCCTTTTGATTGATTGATTTGGTTTCAATGGATAAAAACCTTGTGTTAATGAAGGGTTTTAGTCTGCAAACAAACCCCAAATGATTAAGAACAGCAATAAGAGCTTAATATGTCAAAACAGGGTGCTACAGTGCAAAATCGCGACTGGTCTGGAATTGCCTAGATCGACAGGCGCAGTGCGCCCAGCTTACAGGCGCGGTGCGCCCACCGGCACGGGTCGTGCTTAATCTGCACGGGTCGTGTTTGCCTGGCAGAGAGCTCAAATGTGTGAATTTTCACTAGGCTTGTCCGATTTACCTCAAACTTGAACCATAAGTCCATGATGGTATGAAAAGTCCTAGAAAAATATTAAACTGAGTTTTCGACTCCTCGGGGGCACTGTAGATCGATACAAATGCCTCGGGAATGTGTATAATGCATGAAAAGATGATAACTGAAAAGTTTATCATCTAGACATGGTTTGTAATGTTATAATATTGAACTCTTCTGTAAAAGAGTCAATTGAAATGGTTATTAACCTATTATCATTTGTTACAAAATGGATGAATAGGTATGGGACAAACGGTTGTGGTGTACGCAAAGACAAGAAACAACTGAATTTTAATGCAGCTAGACTCCAGGTGAGTAATCTCACTTATATCACATATGATATGTGTTGATTGGACTGTTACAGGTTGAAACAGATTTGGGGGGACGAAAATGATAATCTAAAGATATGGTGAAAAGGCAATACCGGATAAGCCGTGAGTCAATGAAATGACAATAACGGAGCCGTGAGCCATAAATGATTAAAAAATGAAATGAAATTAAATGGTGCGGCCACTTGTGGCTATGGTATTGGATGCTAAATCCAACTGGTGTGGCCTAAATGGCTATGATATTTGGTGCGGCCTAAATGGCTATGATATTTGGTGCGGCCTATATGGCTATGATATTTGGTGCGGCCTATATGACTATGATATTAAACTTGAATCCAAATGGTGCGGCCTTATGGCTATGATATCGGGTTATAAAACCTGTTGGTGCGGCCTTAGGGCTATGATAAATGTTAAAACTGTTCTGGTGCGGCTTGTATAGCTACGACACATGGTGCGGCTTATATAGCCATGAAATACGGTGCAGTCAATCGTGACTAAGAAATATGGGACAGAAATGGTAATTGAGAATTTATATGTTTATTTTCTCTTGTATATATATGGATTTATGTGGCTAACAGATTTGATTTGATTAATACGCAAATAACAGGTTAGATATGATAATTATCCTTGAAATTAAATGGTGCGGTGTTAGGACCATGATTTTGGGTTATTGAACCTAAATTGGTGCAGCCTTCGGGCTATGATCTAAACGATGAAACTGTTGGTGCGGCCTTAGGGCTATGATCTGAACAGGTTAAATATTTTGGTGCGGCCTATATGGCTATGATATATGGTGCGGTCAACGATGACTATGATTTGTGGGACAAAAACTGTTTGAGAGTTTAATTGTTATTATTCTCTTAAATATATGTGACGTTATTTGCAGATATGATTACTCACTGAGCTTTGTAGCTCATACCGTTTGTTAAATGTCCCTGCAGGTTAGCATATCCCTGATAAGGGTAAGGATAAAGTCCGTGACTCAAGAAGTGGACTTGTAGATGCTGTCAGTAGCAGCCCGACTTATAAGGAGGTTACCATATTTGTATACTCCTTGATACACTTGTACCCGTTTATATTAAAAATATACCCCTTTGTTTATGGTTTTAAGTACTGAAACTTATGTTTTAAATGAAAAATTTTCAGGGGTGTTTTTGTTTTAAAAGCCGGGTATTACAAGTTGGTATCAGAGCCGTGGTTTAAGTGAACTAGGTGTCTATAGAGTAGTTTCCTGGACTTAAACCTTGAGATAGTAGACACGATGAATAGTTAGGTGTATATAAGTTGTTATTATACATATCTAACCTAACTATTGCTGACTTCTAACGTATAAGAAGTATGAGCAGCGAATCTTATTAGGAGGAATTTAGGGCACGAAGCCTTGAGAGGTGGACCAGCCCTTTCTCAAGGCTGCATTGAACGAGGGGCAAAGAGACAAGAAGTATAAAATCCACATGACAAGCAATAGTAGCTGATGTGGTCAGAAAAATTGGTTGCTCACCATGAGTGATATTCAAGGTGAAAGAAAAGTAGTTGAGACTACAAGAAAAGCAGAAAAAAAATAATGGTGGACGCTTCAGAAGAAGTTAACACGATTCGGGTCCAACCTTAAAGGGAAGGGACCAAAACGGAGCAACTATGTAGAGTGAGAAGCGCAGGAAAAGCACTCAGGAAAATTTTAGAGTTGAGACTCTACCGTTAAATGGCTGAAATTTGCAAAAAATGGGAGCATATTGCTCGAGCTTGTTGAATTGAATGGAAGTGTTTCCAGCGCGGAGCTGTAGATCACTTTCCTACGAAATGTCCACATGCGGGATGTGGAGCATTGGGTGATAAAACCAGGAAAGAACGGGCAGGAAAGAAAGAAGAAACGAATGGTCAAGAAGGACCAGTGGTACCATGAGCATACCAACAGACTGTGGAAGAAGCTCGTGAGTAGGCTGATATGGTCTCAGATATCATTGTTTTGAATATACTCCCCGTATGTGTAATATTTGATCCATGAAGCTATGCTTTGGATCGATGACTTTGATGTCTTGTCTGAATATTTCATCAACGATTATGGATGAAATTTTGGAAGTAGCTATAGCAGTTAGCAAATATGTTCAAAATATTGAACACCTGGAAGGTAGTCTGCCTAGGATTTACGGGACCATTTTTCCCTATAAATCTGAAGCCGATGCCTACAAATGAATTTGAAGAAATTATGCATATGAGTTGGTTAGCAATGAATGATGCTAACATGAATTGTAGAAATATGAACATTATGGTTCTAAAATCAGAAATGAAACGGATGAAAATCCACGGTAAATAACCATTGTCGAGAATACTGGTTACTCCACTTTGCTTAAACTCGGAGAAGAGTTAGTAAAGGAAGGATGTTTTAGTTGGCAACTATAGTATTGGCCAAGCTAAATAAAGCGGTGACAAAAGTGTAAAACTTTAAACGAATTCTTGGATGTTTCTTCCAAAGAACTTCCATAATTTTCGCCAGATTAATGAGAAGAGTTTATGATTAAATTGATTTCGGGAGTCACTATTGTTATTTAGGCTCCGTACCGATTAACCTCTGCAGAGATGGCAGAGTGGGAAAACAATTAGAAGAAATTGTTTTTGAATCGGGGTCTCATATAGTAAATGTGTCATCGTGTGGAGCCCTACCTTGTTTGAAAAGAAGAAAGACAAGTTGATGTGTATGTGCATTGACTACTGAGAATCTGATATTCTCGAAACCAGAACGAATATGAGGTACATTTGTACCAGATATTGGAGTTACTTCGTGGAGAAAAGTGATATGCGAAGTTTCCAAGTGTGATTCTTTGGGCATGTTAACAGTGCCAAAGATGATAAAGTAGATACGGTGGAAATGATGCTGTGATAAAACGGGAACCGCCTGAGGAATCTGACTAAAATTGTAGTTCCTTGGATTGGCAGGTTATTATAGGAGAGTTGTAGAAAACTGCTCCTTGATTGATGTCTAGTGACTAAAGTTGACCAATAAAAGTGAAAAGTTTAAGTGGATCGAAAGACCACAGGTAACTTTTCAAAGGTTGAAATAAACCTTATGTGAAACTATGACGTTAGTGTTGATGCTAAGCGGATAAGATAAATTGGATTATATAAATGCATCCAAATTTGACTGTAGGTGCATGACATTGCAGTAGCAATTATGATTTTGGCATTGAAGCTTTGGAAACACTATCTATATGGTGTAAAGATTACTGTTTGAATGGATCATAAAAGTCTGAAGTGCTAAATTGATCAAAAAGAAGCTAGATATGAGATAGCAAAGATAGATGGGTTACTTAAAGATTCCGGTTGTGGAACTTTGTACCATCACGGTAAAGCAAACGTGGTTAAAGATGCCTTGCGTTGAAAAGAGTAACCTTTGAAGGTTACATCCACATGTATAAGTGTGGCGAATCGATTACCTTAGTTGATTCGAGTAGCACAAAAAGAAGTGTGCAAGTCTGAAAGCGTGAAAAGTGAATGAATGATTAGCTATCGAAAGAAGCTAGTTAGAAACTCACAGTGATTGAAAACCCTTGGTGGTTGTGTATGTGAGTTCCAAAGCAAAGCGAGATATGAAATTTACTTTGAAAAGATGCATATTGTAGTAGATATGTAATAAATCCGGGCCTGTGCCAAACAGTATAGGATGATGAAACCTGTATATGGATGGCCGGGAGGGAAGAAATATATTGAAAAGTATGTGAACAGTGTTTGACTTGAGTGCAAGTAAAGTCAAACCATCAGAAGCATACGGGGAAATTTAGTCGTTGTCGATCCCAAAGACGAAATGGGACGATATTATTGTAGACTTTGTAATAAAGTCTTTGCAAGTACCGCATGGGTCTGATACTATATGAGTAATAATAGACCGGTTGGTGAAATCAGTGTAGATTTATACCGACTAGTGAAGGAATTAAGATCGAAAAGTAGTGAAAAACTACATAGAAAGGGTAAATAGTCGACGTGAGTTATCGGCGCTGATTGTATTAGGTCTAAATAGCATATTTATTCTTTGTTTTTGGTATAGTCACTAAGAATAATTAGTTCAAAAGTACTAGTAAGTACTGTATATGATTTACAGATTGATAAACAAGGCGAAATAATGACGCAGACTTTAGAAGATATGCTTGAAATTTGCATAACAGACCCTGGTGGAAGATGAGAAGATCGTCTATCGTTGGTAGAATTTGTAAGAAATAATAGCTTACATACTAGTATTCTACTGGCTCGTATGAAGTGTTGTATGGTGTACCATGTTATCATTCGATTTATTGGATTGAAGATGTGGAAAAGCTGTTGGCTAGATCCTAGATTATGGTACAAATTGAAGAGAAGATTTGATGAACTTCAAGATAGTTATAATATTTTCCATGAGTTCCATTTTTGGAAACATTGAATGATGAATTTTAACGAATACCTCATGATGAAATGAAGGTAGATAATAGTTATGGTACCCGGGACAACCGGAGGAATGTTCGATGAACCGTGATATAACCACGAAATAAGAAGACTAGTATGGTAAAAGTGCTTTGGCAATACCATAAATGTTTTCATATAATATGGGAAACTGAAATTGTAACGAGATAGAATCACCCTCGCTTGTTTGTATGATTTCGGGGACGAAATCTTTTAAAGGAGGGGAGAATTTGTAACACCAGGATACTTTTGTTAAGTATTAATATGTTAATCATAGTGTATTTATGATTTAATATGGTGTTCTAAATATTAGAAAGTTAATACTAGAAAAAGGGTAAATTGGTCATTTTACCATAAAAGGGTAATTTGGTCATTTGACCATGTGAAGGACCAATTATGTAAAAATATTGTTGCTTGTGGCAACAATATAAGAAATGAAAGTCTTATGTTATAAAACTTGATTATTGTGGCCAAAGTTCAAGAAATGGAACTTCGGGACCAAATTTGTAAAATTTGGAGGTATAAATAGGAGAGTTGACTCTCCTATGCGTGAGCTGATCATTTTAGGCTACGGGAATGGTTTTGGAGAGTAAAAATTCTGGAAATCTTTGAAGGTGAAGCAAGAAATCGAAATCATAGCTTGGAATTGGAAGTTTTAAGCAATTAAGGTTAGTAATTTGAGTTTCTAACCTAAGTTCTTGTGTGTTCTAGATGGGTTTCCATGGAGTGGACTGAAATCTGTAATTTCAGTCATAGTCCATGATGTGTATATGATTTGTAAGTTTGAAACATGTTCATATGATAAGAACATGTAATTGAAACACTTGATTTTGTTGATTTTGAAGTTTTGGGGTTTTTGGAACTAAGAACCCTAATTCTTCCTTTTAATTGATTGAGTTGGTTTCAATGGATAAAAACCTTGTGTTAATGAAGGGTTTTAGTCTGCAAACAAACCCCAAATGATTAAGAACAGCAATAAGAGCTTAATATGTCAAAACAGGGTGCTACAGTGCAAAATCGTGACTGGTCTGGAACTGCCCAGATCGACAGGCGCAGTGCGCCCAGCTTCCAGGCGCGGTGCGCCCACCGGCACGGGTCGTGCTTAATCTGCACGGGTCGTGTTTGCCTGGCAGAGAGCTCAAATGTGTGAATTTTCGCTAGGCTTGTCCGATTTACCTCAAACTTGAACCATAAGTCTATGATGGTATGAAAAGTCCTAGAAAAATATTAAACGGAGTTTTCGACTCCTCGGGGAATGTGTATAATGCATGAAAAGATGATAAATGAAAAGTTTATCATCTAGACATGGTTTTTAATGTTATAATATTGAACTCTTCTGTAAAAGAGTCAATTGAAATGGTTATTAACCTATTATCATTTGATACAAAATGGATGAATAGGTATGGGACAAACGGTTGTGGTGTACGCAAAGACAAGAAACAACCGGAATTTAAATGTAGCTAGACTCCAGGTGAGTAATCTCACTTATATCACATATGATATGTGTTGATTGGACTGTTACAGGTTGAAACAGATTTGGGGGGACGAAAATGATAATCTAAAGATATGGTGAAAAGGCAATACCGGATAAGCCGTGAGTCAATGAAATGACAATAACGGAGCCGTGAGCCATAAATGATTATAAAATGAAATGAAATTAAATGGTGCGGCCACTTGTGGCTATGATATTGGATGCTAAATCCAACTGGTGCGGCCTAAATGGCTATGATATTTGGTGCGGCCTAAATGGCTATGATATTTGGTGCGGCCTATATGGCTATGATATTTGGTGCGGCCTATATGGCTATGATATTAAACTTGAATCCAAATGGTGCGGCCTTATGGCTATGATATCGGGTTATAAAACTTGTTGGTGCGGCCTTAGGGCTATGATAAATGTTGAAACTGTTCTGGTGCGGCTTGTATAGCTACGACACAAGGTGCGGCTTATATAGCCATGAAATACGGTGCAGTCAATCGTGACTAAGAAATATGGGACAGAAATGGTAATTGAGAATTTATATGTTTATTTTCTCTTGTATATATGTGGATTTATGTGGCTAACAGATTTGATTTGATTAATATTCAAATAACAGGTTAGATATGATAATTATCCTTGAAATTAAATGGTGCGGTGTTAGGACCATGATTTTGGGTTATTGAACCTAAATTGGTGCGGCCTTCGGGCTATGATCTAAACGATGAAACTGTTGGTGCGGCCTTAGGGCTATGATCTGAACAGGTTAAATATTTTGGTGCGGCCTATATGGCTATGATATATGGTGCGGTCAACGATGACTATGATTTGTGGGACAAAAACTGTTTGAGAGTTTAATTGTTATTATTCTCTTAAATATGTGTGACGTTATTTGCAGATATGATTACTCACTGAGCTTTGTAGCTCATACCGTTTGTTAAATGTCCCTGCAGGTTAGCATATCCCTGATAAGGGTAAGGATAAAGTCCGTGACTCAAGAAGTGGACTTGTAGATGCTGTCAGTAGCAGCCCGGTTTATAAGGAGGTTACCATATTTGTATACTCCTTGATACACTTGTACCCGTTTATATTAAAAATATACCCCTTTGTTTATGGTTTTAAGTACTGAAACCTATGTTTTAAATGAAAAATTTTCAGGGGTGTTTTTGTTTTAAAAGTCGGGTGTTACACTAGGGATATTGGCATTTGCCATCGCTAAAAATTCATGCAAGTGGTTGTATGGGTCGTCCTGTCTATATCCCCTAAATTCTGGTAACACTCCTAGCAACTGAGGCCTAATCTCAATTTGACTTTCAACATTATCTGGAAAATAGATTGGCGATGCATCATCATACTTCCGCGGATGGAAGTGCGACGCAACCGATTGCCCAATCGGTTGAGCAAAATACAAATACGGAACGAAGTTACCGGTATTGTGCATTCATTGTTGTAATATTGTTGCCCCTGCCATTGATTCCTATTGCTATTGTTGTTGTCGCGGAGGTCCCTAACTTCGATTCCACTGTTGATTCTGGTTGACAGGGTTGTTTGGCATCCAACCCTCGTCCTCTTCATCGTATCCTTGGTCTCTAGCTTGGACCTGGTACTGTTGCTGTTGTTGCGGCTGTGGTTGCATTTGTGGTTGTGGTTGTAATTGTAGAATGGGTGGTTGAGGTTTACGAGCAGGTGGTGGTTGTTGTTGTGGTTGTGGTTGGGAAATTTGCACTGGCTGACGTGGACACGGGGTACCATCACGAGTCAGCACTCCCCATGTTAACACAGCAGATGCAGGAATTCCACTAGGGCTGAAACTACACCACCACCACTACTAGTAGAGGCTCCATTAAGATTTACTGAAACCGGGGGCACATATGGCTGCCCTATTACCTCGCCTGTCGGCTCATTGGTAATATCTTCGACTGTAATATCATCTAAACTCATATTGACTAACCGTCTACGCACACGATTTCTACGTGCAGTTTGTTCAATCTCAGAATCGAAAAGAAGAGGTGACGATTGTTCACCTCGATGTGTACGCATGCACGAGGTGCAAACGACCGTCAGAAAACAAAAACTAAATCAAATCAAAAACTAAAAAAAACTAAAAATACCACTAACACAGTACTTCAAGCGCACAACTCCCCGGCAACGACGCCAAAAATACAAGATTTAATACCTTACGAGCACACTAGCTAAGTGGAAGTAAGGGGCGGTCCGTGGAGTCAGTGGTTAAAGTCTGTGTCAAGAATTAATAAAACTATAGTGTCATTGTAACTCTATAGCTGGTGGCGTTCCATACACTTCACAAAATCCGAATAAAACAAAACTATTGAAAACATAAACTAACGATTACCGAACTATTTAATTCCAAATCCCGATCCAAACCAACAAAACGTTCTGGCCCCGAGGTATACTCTGAAAGTCAGAATCACCCAATAACAAACAACGATCAAATAAACAATAAACTTAAACGTAAACCGAAACAGAACAGTAACCAAAACTGAATGATTGCATTTAAACTAAAAACAAAATCGAGCCAAATGTTTCTAACTATGGTCTGAAAATCCAGAATCAACATGATCCAATGAGTTCTACAATCCAGAACCATTGGAAACACGCGATAAACAAAACCAAAAATACGAAAATAAACTAAAACTATGAAAATACCAACTATCGATCACTGAAATCCGAAAATACGAGTCAAAGGTGCCTGAGTTCCACTCAAAGGTCGGGTCTTCGCTTCCAAAACACGAACCGGAAGCCTCTATTTATAATTGCGAAAATTGCCTGAACGCGACGTGCAAGAACGAAATCGGCGGCACATCCTTATCTGTAACCCCGATATCCGCTTTTTAAATTCAAACTTCTGATCCGATCTTTGACTTTTCGCGGCGCGTGTGTCTTCTAAACCGCGACGCGTGTGTGCATTTGCTGAAAGTAGACTTCAATCCAAACTTGACCATTTTGCACGTATTTAACCCTTGTATTTCACTAAATTCGCACACAAGCACTAGACACAAAAACGTGAGTATATAACAGTTTATGATATATATTTCACGAAGGATAGGGCTCTATGATGACTAAAATACTTGATATTACTATGCGTCGTCACGGTGTGATGCTTTGTTTCGGTAGGCGGGGAAGTGGACATTCGATCAGATATGGCTTTCCTACATATCTCATAGCCAGTTTCCACTGGCGAAGCCAATCTACGTAGTTCAATCTAGTCAGCTTATTCATATTTAAAAGGTACTTCCTGAAGCTCTCAGGAATAAGTGTTGGAGGAGGAGGAGGAGAGTTGACACTGGCATTAGACATCTATAAAATCAAAATTTATTAGTTTAATTTAATCCATTTAAATAATTACCCCATTATTATGTAACAAGGCTAGGACCCAAAATGCCCCAACTATGGTGTGAAGAGGGATGTCGTAATCACAACATAATGGTGATTAAGGTAGCTATACTTTTATGAATTCCAGTCTTATGAAATTCCTATATCTGTGAGTTTCATTAAACGAAGTCAATGGCATGTTTAATCTCGGATTATGCTCTTCTATTTGTGACTGGGATGCCGAGGATCACAAATAAGACGTGAATAACCATGCAATTTGTGGTAACCTCAATGTTATTTATCATCTCGATTGATGTGCTGGTTATATAAACATGATCCATCAACAATGATAAATCACAAGATACTCATTACTAACTTTTATGGGTCCCTATTAATGTGCCGGTAAACCACACACGCGCCACTAACGACCCAGAAAGTGCAATGTGCAATTTCATGGATTAGCATCCTTTTCACATTTTCCTAAAGTAACTATATTGGGATTTTAAAGGTTCTAATACTTTTTCACTAATAGCATTATACTTTTAATGAGATTAGGTTTGTCCTATCAAATCCGTTCTGCTAACGACATTCCACTGATCAAGGGAGCGGTGGGTGAGAGTGGACACCTATTCAACCGCCATTTTATAGGCACTTTCCTAATCCCCCCTTATAGACCAGTTTTCTAAATGAGGCATACTAATGATTTGACTGAATTAATCTTATACATATAGGCATTAACTTTTAATAATAATATGCATAAGGTGTATTTTAAATATTTTAAAATATTTAGGTCTATATTTTAAATTTTCGAAATTAAAACAATTTTAATTAAAATTTAAATTAAAACCTAAAGTGATTTAATGTCTGTCTTTTAATTAACAATTAATTAAATCACATGAGAATTAACAAATTAAATTAATTAATTTAATCCTATTCCTTGCCGACCAAGTTATCTAAAATAAAAGCCAAGGGTTTCCATTTATTAAGTAATCACATTTACCAAAAATAGAAAAACCCTTAAAAGGTCTCCTTATTTTCATGAATAACAAGGGTAGAGGCTAGGGTATCTAAAACCCTAGCCACAAGTCGACACCCTTGGGCCATGGGTTTAAATCTAATAAACCCTAATAACAGTTCTTCTATTACAGCAATTCAATAGAAAACATTCTAAGCTCTGATACCACTGATGGGTTTTAAGCAACTATAAACTTAAAGCTCTTAAGTTCACATGCACCTTAAAGGATCTATGTTTTCATTATTGAACCTATAACTAAGAACATATCAAGAACACTAAAGGTATATTCAAAAACTCATAAAGAAAACATACCTTTTGATCTTTTGATCTTTTGGAAGCAAGCATCACAAGTGAAATGCCTCTAATGGCTCACACCCAAAACTTAGCAAGCAAGAAAGGCTAGAGAGAGGGAGGAGGGACACCTTTTTCTGGCGTGAATATGAGGGTGGGGGAAGCCTCTATTTATAGTCTCAAACTGATAAGTCATATGGCTTATAGTTGTCATATTTGTACCCTTGATATGATAAGCCTTTTTATCATACAAGTCAATACACTTATCATTACCATAAATAAGCAAAACTCTCATATATGTATATATATTTCGAATATATATATATATATATATATATATATATATATATATATATATATATATATATATATATATATATATATATATATGTTTATCGTCCAAATATATATCCATATATATTTATTTATCTATTGCTCAACTATTGAACAATTATAACTCAACCCGTGCACATTTAATTAATCCAATTAATCCAAAAATTAATTCCAAATTAATTTATGATTAATCATCAATTAAATATTATAATTTCTAATTAATATATTATTCTCATAATATATCAACAAATTAAATATTCCTTTTCTGATCAATATATTATCCTCATAATATATTAATTTCTCTCTCTACAAGCAATCGTGTCCTTTGCTAGGTTATGAGGGCAACCCAAAAGGACTGTGCTGCCATCAATTCAAGCATATGTATCAATTATAGTTATGGCTTTGACACCTTAATCCAACATAATTTGCCTAGTTGTAAATGTTTTTAAATGTTTTGATAAATACGTTTTATACGTTTAAATACTAAGTTTTAATTTGAAGGGTTTTTACATGTGGCAAATATTTTATTATATCTAAGTTCTTTTTAAAATGAAAAATTTATTACGAAATTTGGGACTTTACAAGTTGGTACCAAAGCCTTCGTTTGAGGGATTTGGATGAACATGAATGTGATTCCGAGGATTTGGATGAACGTGACTGGGATTCCAAACTCAAACCGAGGATTTGAAGACTTTCTAAAATGATTTTCGAAAGAAAGACTGGTTTTAAATAAACCTTCTAAGTAGTTGGGTTGAATAACATGTGGAAGATTCCCTTGCATTTTCTTGTTTGGTTGTTGCTTGGGGATTTGAAACATGGTACACACATCTGACTTATGACTTTTAATGGACAATGCGTTTTGGAAAGAATGAGATGCAATGCGTACAGTCGGCCAAAGCTCAAGTAAGTGTTATTTCCCAAAATACCCACGATATTATGTGCTAATGTGATTATATATGCTAGAAATAGGCTAAGGATCCGCTTAGGAAATTGCATGATAGAATTGGCCTGGACCATAGGGATGCCTTTTGCCTAGTGTGTTGCTTACTGTGTGTTATGTGCTATGTGCTAAATCTGTGTACCTTTTTGGACCTATGCTTATACTGTTAGGAAGATGATGGAATGTTTTAGAATTGTATATAAAAGAACCGGATAGTCTTAGAATTCTTGAACTGGCCTTACTGGTTGTTCATTGTTTAGTTGTGACTTTGAGGTAGGGACATCTATTCAACAGTCTATCTATTCTTGTTGCATACAATTACGCGTTCATAAAACGACCTAACGGTACGAGCAGAAGTTCTTGCGGTGTGGATGAGATGTGGAATTCCTAGGTAGACTAGGAAGAGTATTAGGCACTTCGGTGCAGGGTGGTTTGGATGATATCCGATTGCCCTTTAGAAGGGAGTGAGGCAACTTAGGGAACCGGGACAATCTTCGGAACAAGTACGAACAGGTGTGGAAAGTAGTACAAGGGCCCGTACTATTGGAAACATAGGATTCGTACCTAGGACAAAGAAAGACCTGAGGGACCTAAGGAGTCTGTAGACGAGGGAATCGTACGTGTTATATGCTTGAAGAGTGTTGTAACTCATTCCTTGTCGGATTTCAGAATAAGGAGAGACGATCTAAGAGGAAATGATACGGGACTCGGGTCGAGTTCGTGAGGCTGGGCTGGGCCTGAGATGAGTGATGAGGATGTTCAAGATTTGGTCGGCATGGAGGTGACTAGGGCTGTGTTCGAGATGCTTCCTCCAGTGATTTAATCGGTTAAGTCGGAGATGTTAGCGATGTTTGAGGAACTGTTTGCCATGAAGGAGGAGGAGATGATGGCTCGGTGCCAGACTATGATGAGGAAGGAGATCAGTGGGTTTGTGGCCGCTCCTCGACGGCAGGATTTTGCTGAGATGGAGTCTGCTGCGACATCGAGGGAGATCGAGCACGATGCTCGGCTAGGGCAGAAGAGGCAGAATCAGGAATTGGGACAGGCGTTGTAGAAGAAGTTTCGAGCTGTAGTTTCAGATAGAGTGGAGGACCCTTACCGTCGGGACGGTAAGCTGGAGGTGAAGTTTTGTATTTCATGCAATCAGTTTGGCCACGTCAGGGCAAGTTATCTGGGATTGTCAAGGGATGCTAGTCAGAATTTGGGTTTTGTTGTTCCGAAACGTGAGGGTGTTTGTCAGGTGAAGTTAGAGGACCCAAAATTAGAAGGTGGTGCTTAGCAGCTGAATGTAGAGGTGAAACCTCTTCGGTCGTTGTCGGTACGTTTTTGCAATTCTGCTTTTATCGCTTTCACGCTTAGTTGCCTTGTTTTGGTTCTGAGTTTTTGGGTAAATGGTCGGGATCTATTTCGAGCGTGCGAGTGAAGACAAGTGGTTGTTTGTGGTGTTGTCGGTAAGTAAAGGGTAGACTGCCAGTGGAACGGCAGTGGCTGTTGGGTCAGCGAGTAGTGGGCTCAAACCCTAAGTGGGGGAGAACTGTTGGAGTAAAGAATAAAGAAATGTGTTAGAGCACTTCATTGGGCTGTGAGCATTTGGTTGATATCTCCTATTTTATTGATCGCCTCGTGTAGGCTTCATTGTTGGTGCTGGGATAAAGGGGATCAACGGAGGCAGGTTGCATTGTTAAGGTAAGGATGTTCTTTTATGTGGTAGAGAGTTTCGGTTAAGAAGTGTGGAGTCAATGGAAGTTATCTCAAGTAGAGTACGGTACGGAATTTTGACCAGGTGTCACGTTTCCGTATGCAATAGAAGCGAGCTTGTGGGTACTTCATCGTCATTATTCGAGGATTGTTGCGGGTTCAACATCTGGTGGTTTGAAGGTTGAGTCGAGTCTGTAAGGTCACTTGTAGATGACCGCCGAGTGCTGGACTATGGAAGAGACCGAGGGTCTGTGGCAAGTCAAAAATTACGACGTGGAGTAGGAAGATTGCATCGGTGATTAAGAAGGTTGAATATGATGGTACTCTGTTGATCGTGATCGTGTGTGTTCCGTTCGGGTAACGGTTTTTACGGTCGGTCTGGTGTTGTTCGGTTGCTGAGTTGGAAGTGATCGGTTATTCGTTTTGATTGGCAGGTTGTTTGTTGAGTATCCTTATGCGTGTTAGGATCAATTGGAATTACCTATAGTTGCGATTAAAAGGTTGATTGCTTAGTGCTAGTCTTAAGAAGTTGGGGTTTTCGTTAAGTGGTAGAGTTTCTGGTGGAGTTGGGTTAGTCGTTGGGCTACCGTTAATTTGATCGAATAAGAGCTGGGGTGATCGTTGGTGAATTCTTCGAAGTGATAATGCTCAAGTTCGTTCGTCTGTTCTCGTTTGGGTTAAGTAGTAGCGGTGGCGCGTGTAGTAGAGCAACCGGGAAGGCGTGAGGAAGAGATGGTTATTAGTGTGCTCGTTCGTTGGAAGTACGAGCACCTTTATTCTTTACCATTGGGAATGCTAGAGTTGAGTATTTTGTTTCCTTTCAAATGATGAATCAGTCGTGTATAAAGCGCTAGATAATAGTGGAGGTCCAGGTGAGGCGTTAGGGATTGGTTGGATAACCAATCTAGGGAAAACGATTAGGAGAGCTAGCGTGTTAAAGTTCAGACCGGGTTTGGATGACCGAGATACCGTTGAGTATCTCCCTTGAGAAGTATTGGCTGTGTGGAAGTCGAGCTGGTATAGTGACATGGTGTTATGCGTTGGTGACTTTTGAAATAGTGTAATTAAATTGCTAGGTATAGGGCTTTGTAAGATACTCCGAGGGTGAGTGTCTGAACTTACGGGACAGCATAGATTAGGCGCATGGCGGTCGGTGTGGTTCTCGAGCGGTAGGGTGTGGATTTGGTCCAAAGGAGTCGGCGTAGGGTTTTTGTGAATCTTCGAGGTTCTGCGGTAAGACCTTTTGTTCGGAAATTTCTGGCATGTAAGGATTTAAGTGTCCTTAATCTTGTCAAAGTTGATTGCGAGACCTTTTTGGGTTCGGTTAAGTAAGGCTGTAATTAACCCTAGGATGATTAAACTGCTGGGGCGCGACTAGGGCAAGTAAGGAAAGGATTTCGGAGACAAAATCTCATTAAGTGAGGGAGAGTTGTAAGACCCTACTCTCGAAAAGTCAAGTTCTGAGTTTTAAAGAGTCAAAGTGTAAAGCCCGGAACCAAGTATCGAGAGGATGGCATTTAATAAGAAATCATAAATAAGAAAATAGGAAAAAATGAAGTTAGCGCCGCTACCCCTATGGTTAGCAACGCTAACCTGGCAGGTCCGGATTCGTCGCGTGTACAGACTGGACGCGATGGTGACTTTGCCTAGGCCTGCAGTTAACGACGCTAACTTTGAAGTTAGCGCCGCTAATGTCGTCTGGGCGGGATAAAACCACATTTTCGTGGTTCAAAGTCATTTTTAAGGGTATAACTCGTTTGAGATCCGTTTTTCTTCATTTCTAGCCCCTGGGAACACCTTCGAATGCTCTCTCAAGCTTTCTCTTGTGTTCTTGGTTCATGCTATGAGTTTTGAAGGATGTTTGGGAGAGAACAAGGAGCAAGAGTACTAGGAAGGTTGGTTGTTGAAGGATATCAGAATTGCTCATTGTTTTAGGACTCTTGTAAGTGTTCTATTCTCTGTCCTATGAGTTATGGTTATAATGAAGTCATAAATCTCTCCATGAGCTCTATAAGACGATAATGGCTCCATTTCTTGGATTGAGGTGGGATCTAGGAACTAAGGGGATGAGTTCTTCTCCCTTTAGCTTCTGAATCCTTGAGAAAAACCTTAGCCTAGTCTTAATGTGGTTTTGGATGAAGTTCAAGTATGTTAATCTTCATTTTAGGACTAGATTTGTCACCATGAGCTTGTTGGCTATGATTGGTCGTTAGAATTCTCGTTTTTATGAGTTGAGGGATGATTAGCGGCGCTAATATGCCTGGTTGACATTTGTTGACTTTGACAGTTGTCTGTTGAATTTTTGACCAGTTTGACTTTTGGTCAAACTTGAGGATTTTGGATGCCGGTCTTATAGTTTTATCCAGTTCGGGATTTAGGAAGTTTTAAGTGGGATTTATCCTTGTTAGGAAGTGCGTATTGTCGGGATCTGAGGGCAATCACGTGGAGTACTGTCTAGCTTAAGGTCGCAAATCATGTGAGTCTTTTCACTATTCTATGCGTGATGTTACATGCGTAGATAGTCGTTATTACTTTTTGTAATAATGTGATTATTTGTGCTTTACGTGTTTGCCGATGAAAGTCGATGACTACCAGACTATGGGCCTATAGTACCAGCTTGAGAGCCTGTTGAATAAAGTTTTTTATGTTTTTATGTGACCATCACTGAAATAAGTCGAAATGTTTTATTAACAGTTTATTTCAGGTTGCGTAAAATCGAGTTCAACCAAACCGGAGAAAATGACGCTATGTACCAAAGAGCAAAAATGTCACCCAGCGACAGCAATCGCGTCCCAACAGCTCATGTGTCGCAAAATGAAGAAAATCAAAACAAAAGAAGAAAAAGGCTGGAACAGTGCAGATCGCGACCCGATCCAACCCAGATCGCGACCCGATCTAAGTGACAAACAAATGACGCTTTGCCGACCAAGGATCGCGAGCCTATGGCAACCCGACGAGATCGCGACCCTACCTTCCACCCATCGCGACCCGACCAGGATCACGACCCGATCTTTATCCCATCGCGACCCGATCTCAGCGACCAACTCCACCGAGTCGGGTAGTGGCCAGCACAAAAGCGGGAACCACTCGAAATCGCGACCCGATCCCATAAAGATCGCGACCCGATCTCCGCTGGAACAGACTATAAATAGATGCTTCATCTTGCTGAATTCTACACACAACACTACATACTCTTATTATCCTCAAAGCATATCCACGACCAGAATCCTCAAAATTTTGATATTTCTGCATTTGGCAACGAGGATCAAACCGCAAAACCGCAAGAATCAAAACCTCCACCCGACACCAAACTTCAAACCTCCAAACAACCCTTACCCGACACCAAACTCCAAACCTCTAAACAACCTCTACACGACACCAAAAATCACCAAAACCTCATCTTACCGTGAAGAACAAGAAATCGACATATCAAGAAAAACGCTATCTTCCGCAACTATCGATAAGTTCCTTTAAAATTATATGTGTCGTTATTGATTTATTTAAACTGTAATAAATCAACTGTACCAAACTTCCAATACACCCGAATTGAACCGTGACAACGAAAACATATGTGGACTGTATTTAACCGAGACATCTAACTTCTAACTTCTAACCTTTTTATTTATTGTAAAAACACGTTATCGTTGATAATGGCGTTTATTACATCCAACTTCTAACTTCTAACTTCTAACCTTTTTATTTATTGTAAAAACACGTTATCGTTGATAATGGCGTTTATTACATCTAACCTCTAACTTCTAACTTTTACTTTATTTACCGCTTTCTGTCTATTTAAATACTGTCTAGTTTAGATTTACCATTTTATTTTATTCCGCAACTCTTATTTATTCCGCATAGTATAGATAAAATACATATCTGTCACACGGTAATAGGCTTAAAAAACCTTGTTCGTGGAGATCAGCTATCGTTATTTATCAACAATTGGTATCAGAGCTTGTGTGATTTAATCTGAAATTTTTGTCGAGAACTTTTGTGTAGCGTTTTTATAAACCACCAATAAGTTTCCTTTGAAAATTTCATATTAATATCACTTGTTCAAAAACAAAAAAAAAAAAAAAAAAAAAAAAAAAAAAACATATGTGGACTGTATTTAACCGAGACATCTAACTTCTAACTTCTAACCTTTTTATTTATTGTAAAAACACGTTATCGTTGATAATGGCGTTTATTACATCTAACTTCTAACTTCTAACTTCTAACCTTTTTATTTATTGTAAAAACACGTTATCGTTGATAATGGCGTTTATTACATCTAACCTCTAACTTCTAACTTTTACTTTATTTACCGCTTTCTGTCTATTTAAATACTGTCTAGTTTAGATTTACCATTTTATTTTATTCCGCAACTCTTATTTATTCCGCATATTATAGATAAAATACATATCTGTCACACGGTAATAGGCTTAAAAAACCTTGTTCGTGGACAAATCAAACCTCTAAACAACCTCTACCCGACACCAAACTCCAAACCTCTAAACAACCTCTACCCGACACCAAAAATCACCAAAACCTCATCTTACCGTGAAGAACAAGAAATCGACATATCAAGAAAAACGCTATCTTCCGCAACTATCGATAAGTTCCTTTAAAATTATATGTGTCGTTATTGATTTATTTAAACTGTAATAAATCAACTGTACCAAACTTCGAATACACCCGAATTGAACCGTGACAACGAAAACATATGTGGACTGTATTTAACCGAGACATCTAACTTCTAACTTCTAACCTTTTTATTTATTGTAAAAACACGTTATCGTTGATAATGGCGTTTATTACATCTAACCTCTAACTTCTAACTTTTACTTTATTTACCGCTTTCTATCTATTTAAATACTGTCTAGTTTAGATTTACCATTTTATTTTATTCCGCAACTCTTATTTATTCCGCATAGTATAGATAAAATACATATCTGTCACACGGTAAGGCCATTGGAGTTTTTGCTGTATTTGATTTGTCAAGAGAAAAACGAGTTAGAAGATTTTTGACATAATTTTCTTGATTGATGAAAATTCCATCTGATGATTGTTTGACTTGTAGTCCAAGAAAAGTAGTCATTTCTCCTATCATGCTCATCTCAAATTTGCTCTTCATCAAATCTGCAAACTTGATACTCAGGGATTCATCAGTAGAACCAAAAATAATGTCATCGACATATATTTGAACGATTAACAGATGTTTATTAAAAATTTTACGAAAGAGAGTTTGATCAATTGAACCTCTTTTGAATCCTGATTCTTCTAGAAATGTTGACAATGTTGAATACCAGGCTCGAGGTGCTTGTTTTAAGCCATAAACTGCTTTTTGTAACTTAAAACTGTGATTTGGGAACTGTGGATCTTCAAAACCTGGAGGTTGTTGAATATACACATCGCGATCAATCTCTCCATGTAAAAATGCACATTTTACATCCATTTGAAATACTTTGAAGTTCTTGTGAGCTGCATATGCTAGAAAGATACGAATGGCTTCGAGTCTTGCAACTGGAGCATAAGTTTCATCGTAGTCGATTCCTTCTTGTTGTGAATAGCCCTTGACGACAAGTCTTGCTTTGTTTCTACAGACTATGCCTTGATCATCAGTTTTGTTTCTGAAAACCCATCTTGAACCTACTACAGTAACATCGGGAGGAGTAGGAACAAGATCCCATACTTGGTTTCTTTCGAATTCAGCTAGTTCTTCTTGCATGGCTTTGACCCAGTCTGGATCTTTGAGAGCTGAATGGATGGTTTTGGGTTCTGTCATGGATAAGAATGCTCCGTATAAACATTCGTTTGAGGTAGCGGCTCTTGTTTGAATACCAGAATTGGGGTCTCCTATGATTTGGTTTGCAGGATGATTCCTGGTCCATTTGTTTAGGCGAGTTTTTTCAGGTATTTCGATTGGTGTTTCTATGTCCCATTGTTCTTCTTGGTCAGGTGATTCTGTTGGGAATAGATTTTGGTTGTTGTCCGATATGTCTTTTTGGATTATAGGGTGAGAATGTGGTAAAGAAGGTTCCCCCATAGATGATGCACTGGGATCATTTTGGACTGGTGGATTGGGAGTGTTCAAAGAGGAATTTAGTGTTGGTAATTCCCCCTCAACTTGATCTGCATTTTCTTGGTTTGATTGTGAAGTTTCTGCATCGGAGGTTCCTGTAGGAATTGTAGAAGATGTTAGAAATTCAGAACTATAAGCGGTTTTGGGTTGTTCAAAAAGTAAATCAAGATCAATTTCTATGTCCATGTCAGGAGATGGTATTTGTGGAATTGGATTTTGAAAAATAGTATCTATCATTTGTGAACCAAAATGTTCACGATCCAATTTTCTGACATAAAATTCATCGAAGTGGACATCAGTACTTTCTTCAATTACTCTTGTACGTTTATTCAGTACTCGATAAGCAGCTGAGGTAAAAGAGTAACCAAGGAAAATTCCTTCGTCTGATCTTGATTCAAATTTTGAAAGGTGATCTTTGTTATTCTTTATGAAGCATCGACAACCAAAAATATGAAAGAATTTGATGTTTGGTTTTCGGTTGTTAATGACTTCATATGGTGTTTTATGAAGTTGTTTGTGGATTAAAGAACGATTTTGAGTATAGCAAGCTGTGGCTATTGCTTTTGCCCAGAAGTATTGTGGCAGATCAGCAAAGATGAGCATTGATCTTGCAGCTTCGCACAGAGTTCGGTTCTTTCTTTCAACAACGCCGTTTTGTTGAGGAGTGTAAGGGGCTGAGAAGTTGTGTTCGATGCTTTTGTTTTTGAGAAATGAGTCTAGAGTTATGTTTTTGAACTCTAAACCATTATCACTTCGGATTCTTCGAACTGGTCGTTTGAGCTTTAATTCAATCTGTTTGATGAAGTTGATTATTTCTTCAGGTGCTTCTGACTTTAGCCTTAAAAAGAAAATCCAAGTAAAGCGTGAGTAATCATCAATAATAACAAGGATGTATTTCTTCCCTTTTATGCTTTGGGTTTTTGCAGGGCCGCAAAGATCAATGTGCAGTAATTCTAGTGGTTCGGATACACTAGATTCAGAAATGCTTTTATGAGAGGATTTGGACAGTTTTCCTCCTTCACAAGCTGCACAAAGAGTTTCATTATCAAGTTTCAGAAGCGGCAGTCCGCGAACAAGATCATTTGCGATCAACTTGTTGATGTAGCCGAAATTGAGATGGGAAAGACGACGATGCCACAACCAGCTAATATCAGCAGAAGCTTTGGACAAGAGACAGATGTCTGGTTTTCCATAGATAAGGTCCATATCTAGTGGATACATGTTGCCTAGACGATCAGAATTGACTAGAATGGCTTTGGTCTTGGCATCCTTGATTATGCTTCGCTGTTTGGTGAAAAGAACTTCATGATTGTTGTCACAAAGTTGTGATACGCTGATTAGGTTGTGTTTCAGGCCGTCAACGTAGGCTACTTTCTTGATGGTGAAGTGACCATTTGTTATGTTTCCATAACCTTTGATTCTTGCAGTCATGTTATTTCCAAAGGTCACATCTTGTTTGGATTCTGTGGGTTTGAAGTCTCGTAGAAAGCTCTGGTTTCCTGTCATATGCTTGGAGCAACCACTATCGATATACCATGTGCCATCCTTGGGCTCTCCAGCACAAAATGCCTGCAATTAGACAGAAAGTTTAGGTACCCAAACCATGGTGGGTCCTGATTTGTTAATGGTTTTTGATAATCTGAAATCATTATGGTTTGTGTTAATTGGACGAAGTGGTTGAGGCTTGATTTGACTTATCAGATTTTCCCAATTTAAGATTTGTCTTTGAAAACCTGTCATTTGAAACGATTTCTGTTTTTGTGAAAAGTATCCTATATGTGATGATCTGTTTGATAACCTTTCTTTGTATCTGGGATCTGAATGGTTTCGGAAAACACTTTGATGATGGAATGGAAGTTGGTGAAATGATGATTTCTGAAAGTTCCTTGAGAGATTGAAGTTTATCTCTTGAAAGCGATTTTGAATTGGTTTTTGAAACGGTTTTTGTTTTGGATTAAAGGTTTGTTTTTGTGGCACAGCGACTGGTTTCAAAGGTTTTTCTTTGAAAACAATGGGCTTGCTTTGTTCTTTTGATTTAAAGACAGCTTGAATGGGTTGTTTATTTGTCTGTTGTTTCTTTGAATACTTTTGTCCCAGACTGTTCTTTCCAATAAAGGTTGAGTTTAAAGAGGGAAAGACAGTTGGAGCAGAAGTACTTCCATTTTGATGATCAGAATTTTCTCCATTTAAGAAATTTTCAAGTTTGATTGTGCCATCATTCTTTGTTAGTTTAGTAGATCTCAATTGATGAGTTACTGAACTAGCAGAGTCTGATTCAGATTTTACAACTCTTTTGTATGACTTGTTGAAAAAAGTATTATCTGGGCTACAGTTGATTACTGTTTCATCATCTGAATCGTCCTCATTGGCAGATGAGAAAAAATCTGGTTGAGGTGATTTAGAATTTTCACTAATTTTCCCATTTTCATTTTCAGTCTTTTCATTTTCAAAAGATTCTCTTCCAATTCCTGGTTTATAGTTTGTATCAATTTTGCCAGTTCCTAAGTTATTTGCTTTAGTGAAAACATCATCACTCAATTTTCTGGCAATATTGATAGAATCCAATTTTCCTTGAGATCTTTGATTTTCGGATTCAAGAAATTTGATTTGTTTTGAAGAATCATCTAGTTTTAGATTTAAACTAGTGTTTTTGTCAGTTAAATCTTGAATTTTGTGTTTTAACTGAAGGACTTCCTTTTCTAAGGTGTCTTTTATTTCAGATGAAATAACAGATTGATTTTTTATTTCTAAGTCCCTTTTTTGTTTTAGAGCTTCATTTAATTGTTCTAGGATGTGATTATTTTCTTCAGATTTTCGTTCAATGTCTCTTTCAAGTTTGTCTCTAGTCCTTGTAGATTCTCCAAATCTGAGTTGCAAGGTTTGTAATTCAGATTTGTAGATATCGGATTTGACTATTGTGTCATGATACAGTCTGAGATCAGCTTTTAGACTGTTCTCAATCTTAGTCATGTGGGACTCAAATGGTGTTCTTGAAAGACCGAGATCTGAGATCATAGACCATACCTGATCGATGACATATGGAGCCCTTGTGGTTGGTTCGTTGTCAGCCATGAAGCAGAAGTTTGACTGAGCTGGTTCAGTGTCGGTTTCATCATCAGAAGTTGGCCAGTATTCCACGCTAGGTTCGTGGAATGCCATCAAAGCTTTTTGCTTTGCTTTCTGTTCTTGTTTCTTCAGCTCTTCGGCTTTTTGAGCATAATAGGCTGAGTCTTTGACTTTGACTTTGGCTCGACAATCTCGGGCATAATGATTTAGTCCTTTGCATTTGTGACAAATGATTACGTCATCATCATCATCGTTATTGTCAGCCTTTTGGCTCTTAACGGGTGGTCTTTCAGATGTTTGAGTTTGTTTCTGTTGAGATGGTTGTGAATGATTTTTCTGAAATCCAGAACTTTGGTTATTATAAGAGTTGTGATTATTTTGAAAACCGCGATTCTGAAAGTTTTGTCCAAAAGTGGATCTTTGTTGAAAATTTGGTCTGAAGTTTGATTGATTATGATGTGGCAAAAATCTTTCGAGATTAGTGTTTGCTACCAAAGCGCACAATTGTTGGTAATCAGCTTCATTATTTGGATCAGACAAGTCACAAAGATTACTTAAGAAAGCTTGGTTTTGATCAATTTGACTTTGATCAGGAAAATGTGTTTGGTTTTGAGAGGAAGTTGTTAAAAGCGCAAGTGGTCCTCCAAAAGAAGTAGACGTTGGTGGGTCAATCGAGGATTCATACGATTGTAATTCTCCGTACAGATTGTACAAAGATTCAGTATGAATTGCCGGATTTCCCTGGATGATGAGTTTGACCATTTTCCAGCTTTCATAAAGGTTGTTTAAAAATTTGAGGTTTATTTCATGTTGTGACTTTTTGATGCCTAAATTATTCATTTTGATGGTAATGAGATTGAATCTGTCATGAGCATCATGGATGGTCTCATGTGAAAACATTTTGAAGTTGTCAAATTCGTTTAAAACAGATGTTTTCTTGTTTCCAATGATTCTCTCATTTCCTTCAAAACGATTTTTCAAAGTTTGCCAAATTTGGTTTGCGGTTAAAAGGATTATATCATTCATTTGGCTTAGAATACTGTGGGGTATTCCAGACACAAGTTCCTTTTTGGCTTGAAGTTCGAGTTTCTTCCTTTCATTCAGTATATCCAAGTTACTCGTAAGAGAGGTCATGTTTTCTACATGTGTCTGTGCCAGATACCAAGCCAATCCTATGGAATCTCATGCTATAGCTGTGAAAAGAATTTTTAAATATCTTAAAGGAACTCCATCTCTTGGCTTATGGTATCCTGCTAACTCTGATTTTCAGCTTAACGCCTTCACCGACTCCGACTATGGAGGATGCAGACTAGACAGGAAAAGCACATCTGGTTCTTGTCAATTTCTAGGAGGCAGACTGGTAAGTTGGACCTCAAAGAAACAATCATGCGTGTCCACTTCAACCGCAGAAGCTGAATATGTAGCTGCCGCAAGCTGCTGTTCACAAGTCATGTGGATGCAAACCCAATTACGTGACTATGGCTACAAAGTCTCACAAATACCAATATTTTGTGACTCAACCAGCGCAATTGCCATTTCTCACAATCCAGTGCACCATTCCATGACAAAGCACATTGATATTCGATATCATTTCCTCAAAGACAACATACAAAAAGGTCATATCGAATTGCACTTCATAAACACAGAAGATCAAATTGCCGATGTCTTTACTAAGGCTCTAGACGAAACCAAGTTTCAATACTTCCTAGGCCGTCTAGGAATGTTGAATCCAGATAACATCCATCCCTAATCTCTTACTTTTTGTTTGTACAAAAGAGTGTTTACTTTTATAAAAACAAAATTTTCCAAAAACATTCAAATAACCAAAATTTCCAAAAACATTCAGAAAAACAAATCTTCAAAAATACAATAAAAGACTTGTCATAATAAGCTTTTATAGAACCATGTGATTAACATCTTCTTGACTAAATTTTCAGATACTTATGCTCGATGAATGTTCTCAGTTATATTGATTCTAAATTAAAGAGAAGGTACAAAGTTCAAACATTTTTGTTGTGTACATTCTCCTATTCCCTTTGAATTTACTTCAAATTATAACGATTTTATCTGTAAAGGGACATAAGATCAGGAGATTCAGATGAAAACCAAACCCATGTGAGAAATTGTGCCTCGTCCTTAAATGCTATGTGGAATTCATTTCTGTGAGCAAAGGTGTTTTCATTATGACTTATAGAATTTATACTCTTATACCGTGATGCTAGTCTCATTTTTGCTTAGATATCAAAATGACCAGAGACGATACTTTCATTTTCTTATATATTAGACAAACTGTCTATTATATCACCTATCCCTATCCTCAATCAAACCACTTCAAAGAAAAGACTGATCATCTGGCATAACGAATCTGACAAATGAAGAAACGACAAAGTCATATCCAACAAATGCTGTCAACAAATCACAATTGGTAACCACATCAGATATCTTTTACACAAGGTGTATTCGCACAAATCAAGAAAAGATAAAGACAAAGGTGAACACATCACCAAAGAAAAAGAAGATTTACAACAACAATCCATCAAGACAGACACCTCTCAAAACAACGAATTCTTAAAAGCTTTATCAAATATAGCTGTTCAAAACCGAAGATTTACCGGGATACTGTAGCCTTCATAATTGAATATTCTTAGTTGCAAACTGCACTATGAATATTTCTAAAACCCTCTACATGTATTTACCGACGGAGAGAGAGTGAACCTCAATGGCATGAATGAAGAAACCCTCTGAGTAATGCCGAAACCAGTCTTATGTGATTGATTATCTAATATGAAGACCAAGTAACTAAAGTATATAGGTATAAATCCACATTAAGCATAAGTCAACACCTTCTAACTGAGAGATATCACTCATCTTTAGTGATTATACACCCGTTCTGCACCCAGAACAAACAAACACCTCAGTCAAGTGTGAGCTATACCTATGAGCGTTCATCTGAATCGACCTATTAAGATCACTTGTCGTCTTTATAAATGCTATAAAATCTTAAGGAATATTATGAAAATACATATACAAAAACCTTTTGATAATCGAACTCGAGACTTTGATTTAGAAACAAATATTCTTGACAAACATTTTTCAAAACATAAGTAAAATCTAGTCACACTCTTTCAAAACAAGTGATATGGTTTTATAAACATCTTATCCAAATTTCAAGAATTTCAATCAAACATTTTACTCCTCATTACATTAATGATCACATAGGGGGAAATTGTTGAATAAAGTTTTTTATGTTTTTATGTGACCATCACTGAAATAAGTCGAAATGTTTTATTAACAGTTTATTTCAGGTTGCGTAAAATCGAGTTCAACCAAATCGGAGAAAATGACGCTATGTACCAAAGAGCAAAAATGTCACCCAGCGACAGCAATCGCGTCCCAACAGCTCATGTGTCGCAAAATGAAGAAAATCAAAACAAAAGAAGAAAAAGGCTGGAACAGTGCAGATCGCGACCCGATCCAACCCAGATCGCGACCCGATCTAAGTGACAAACAAATGACTCTTTGCCGACCAAGGATCGCGAGCCTATGGCAACCCGACGAGATCGCGACCCTACCTTCCACCCATCGCGACCCGACCAGGATCACGACCCGATCTTTATCCCATCGCGACCCGATCTCAGCGACCAACTCCACCGAGTCGGGTAGTGGCCAGCACAAAAGCGGGAACCACTCGAGATCGCGACCCGATCCCATAAAGATCGCGACCCGATCTCCGCTGGAACAGACTATAAATAGATGCTTCATCTTGCTGAATTCTACACACAACACTACATACTCTTATTATCCTCAAAGCATATCCACGACCAGAATCCTCAAAATTTTGATATTTCTGCATTTGGCAACGAGGATCAAACCGCAAAACCGCAAGAATCAAAACCTCCACCCGACACCAAACTTCAAACCTCCAAACAACCCTTACCCGACACCAAACTCCAAACCTCTAAACAACCTCTACCCGACACCAAAAATCACCAAAACCTCATCTTACCGTGAAGAACAAGAAATCGACATATCAAGAAAAACGCTATCTTCCGCAACTATCGATAAGTTCCTTTAAAATTATATGTGTCGTTATTGATTTATTTAAACTGTAATAAATCAACTGTACCAAACTTCCAATACACCCGAATTGAACCGTGACAACGAAAACATATGTGGACTGTATTTAACCGAGACATCTAACTTCTAACTTCTAACCTTTTTATTTATTGTAAAAACACGTTATCGTTGATAATGGCGTTTATTACATCTAACTTCTAACTTCTAACTTCTAACCTTTTTATTTATTGTAAAAACACGTTATCGTTGATAATGGCGTTTATTACATCTAACCTCTAACTTCTAACTTTTACTTTATTTACCGCTTTCTGTCTATTTAAATACTGTCTAGTTTAGATTTACCATTTTATTTTATTCCGCAACTCTTATTTATTCCGCATAGTATAGATAAAATACATATCTGTCACACGGTAATAGGCTTAAAAAACCTTGTTCGTGGAGATCAGCTATCGTTATTTATCAACAGAGCCGATGACGATGTATGCTGGCGAAAGCCAATGATGATGTTTGCCGGCGAAAGCCGATGACGATGTTTTCCGGCGAAAGCCGATGACGATGTTTGCCGGTGAAAATCGATGACGATGTTTGCCGACAAAAGTCGATGACGATGTTTATGTGATGGATCGTGTGGTATTTTTGGGGAACTCACTAAGCTTTGTGCTTATCCTTTTACCCTAACTGTTTTTCAGGAACTTGCTGGCTTGAGTTTGGAGCACGACACGAATATACCGCATTTGAGGATTTCAATGACTGAGTCTTCTGCTGGATAATTTTTTGTAAATGTTTTTATAAATACGTTTTATATGTTTAAATACTAAATTTTAATTTGAAGGGTTTTACGTGGCAACTATTTTATTATATTTAAGTTCTTTTTAAAACGAAAAATTTATTACGAAATTTGGGACGTTACACAGTCATTAGAGGGATTCTGGTTTAGATCCTTAACATCCAACCAAAAGGTATGGATCGATTATATCCTCTTGTTGATGCAACTATTATGAACTTGTGATCATGTTATGAACATATTATGATATTTCTCAGTTTTTGGGATTTAATATGTTTTATATTCTGCTGCATGTATGATTTGTCTTGATCTATAAAAATCCCAACACATTTATGGACTCAAACAAGCATCTCGCAGTTGGAACATTTGCTTCCATGAAAAGGTCAAAAGATTTTGGTTTTCAAGAAGCAAGTATGAGTCCTGTGTTTACGTCAAAACTAGTGGGTGTATTGTAGTCTTTCTTGTATTGTATGTAGAAG
This sequence comes from Cichorium intybus, assembly GCA_023525715.1. NCBI lineage: Eukaryota > Viridiplantae > Streptophyta > Magnoliopsida > Asterales > Asteraceae > Cichorium > Cichorium intybus. The sequence continues at coordinate 80,257,234 of CM042013.1, read as the reverse complement.
ACATATTGCTTATAGGAAATGATTTCTCATTGTTACAAAGTGTAATGACTTTACCTTAGAAATGTTTCCCTAAGGAGAATCTAGGAGATGCAATATACATCCATGGAATAAGGATCTATAGAGATAGATCACAATGTCTAGTAGGACTTAGCCAAAGTACATATTTGAGTATGATCTTGAAGAGATTTGAGATGCATGATTGTGAGAAAGGGTCCATGGCATAAAATTGATTAGGAATCAACATCCTAGTACTAGAGAAGAATTGGAAAGAATGAGTCGAATCCCATATGCTTCTGCTATAGGATCGATTATGTATGTCATGACATGTACTTGAACTGATATCCTATATGCTTTGAGCACACTGAGTCGATTTCAGGGCAACCCTGGAGAAAGTATTGGGCATCGGTGAAAGACGTTCTTGAGTATCTAAAGAGAATCAAGGAATATGTTATTGGTTTATAGAGGAAATGAAAGCTAAGAGTAACTAGTCATAGTGATGCCAAAGATAACTCTTGCTCAGGATAAGTGTTCTTGTTGAGATAACTCTTGCTCGGGATAAGTGTTCTTGTTGAAGAGAGGAGTGATGACTTGGAAAGGTTCCAAGTTGAAATCAATGAAAGTTGAAGTATATGACAACTAGTGATGTTGTAAGAAAGACTACGTGGTAGAATAATTTCGTTTGTAATATTGCTGTTGTCCTCAACATGAATGAACTCCTTGAAATATTACCGAGGGTGCAGTCGCCTTAACTAATGAACCCGAGGACCATGGGAAGTCGAAGCCTATACTCAGGGAGTGTTGATGTGTTTAGTAACCAAGTTGAGACATCATAGTGAATAAGCTATCATCGGAAGAGTAGCCGGCTGATCGTTTCATGAAGACATTGACGAGGACCATGCATGAAGGTTATACTGGGTCCATAGGTGTTAGATTTGTGAGAAAGTGCTTTAGTTGTTTCACTTTAGCATGTTTAGAACCCGCTTCCCGTGTATTAATTTACTCAAACTTCCACAGTCGGTCGTACTCTTGGAAGCAAGTAGTGATTTAAGACTGTCTTGGAGTGTTAGTACATTGTCTATAGTGATTAGACATAGCATTGGAGATCGCTGCTAACACTCATGAGTAATTAATATAGATTCAAGTATTGGATCAACTTGCACTTAGAGATTACTTCATTGATGAAGTCACAAGTAATTGTAAGATGATAATATCTCTTATTCTTCAAACAGAGATACGTGAGTTTTTGCTCTATGAGTCTGTTATGCATTAGTCTACTAAAACGCTATCCGTAACTGGCACTTATAAATGGTATGTACATGTGTGACATGATGAAGTAGACATGAACTATGTTGTCAAAGTTTATTTGGTCCTTTTTCCATAACAAGGGGAAGTGATATTTGTGGGCCCCTCGATTATTTGGTATTGACATTGAAATGCTCGGCCGGGCTTTGACTAAATTGATGTGTTCAATTGAGTAGTCTTTCATGGTCATCATAAATCTCTATCTAGAAACACAATTTTAAACCTTCCAGATTAACCTTATCCATGTCTTAGGTTCATAATGATATCTTGTAGAACAAAGGAATAATTGATCTCTTATCTAAGGGTCCTCTCATGGCTTTGATCAGAGTTCAGTAGTTACACTGGATGACATACTCTCTGCTTATTATCTGGAAGTATTATACCACACAAAGTTGATGACATGTCTAAGTGGGAGACTATTGGAAATAGTGTCCAAGGTCATTAAGTGTGGTGATATTTCTAATAATAGTACGGTCCTTTTGGGTTGCCCTCGCGACCCGGTAAAAGCAAACAATGATAGAAATTAAGTGGCAAAATATTAGTTTATTAATTTATGTCATAATAAATTATTTAGAAACTAATTAGTAATTATTTGATAAATTAATTTGGAATTAATTTATAAAAATTAATTACGGGGATTGGATTGTAATTAATTAAAATGTTTAATTAATGGAAACAAGTCCAGGGCCCTAAATGTATGGAGGCTCCTTAAGGTTGAAACCCTAGGAGCCCTCCAGTAAAAATAGAGGCCTTAAGGTCAAACCCTAGGGTATCCCATACCTCCTAAAGGACCCGCCACTTTCCCTCTTCCCTTCCTTCTCCCTTGTTGGCGATTTCCAATACCCTTTTCAAGGGTTTTTGGATCTTGTTCTTCACCCTAGAGGAAGTTCTCATGGTCTAGTTTTCTGGTGTTCTTGGGTGTAAATCATTAGAGGGATTCTAGTTTGGGTCCTTACATCCAAACTAAGGTACGAATTTCTGATTCATCTTTAGTTGCTGCAATTGCTATGAACTACATGATCATGGTTATGAACATGCTGATCCATGCTTGATTTTGTTATGAACTTTTGATTTCATCTTGTTAAATCTTCTGCTACACACATTGTTTTGTTATTATGATCAAATCCCAACATGAATGAAGAAATGGATTGAATTATGGGTAACGGTATTTGGGAGTTACCTGATCTGCCCAAGAGAAAGAGGCCCATAGGATCCAAATGGATTTTTAAAATAAAGTATTATCCAGATGGATCCATACATGCCTATAAAGAAAGATTAGTTGCTAAATCCTACAGGCAAAGAAAAGGAATTGATTATTTCGATACTTATTCCCCAATTGGTAGAATAAGTTATATTAGAACTCTTATAGCAATATCAGCTTTAAAAGAACTGTATATTCATCAAATGGATGTGAAGACAAGCTTCTTAAATGGTTATCTCGAGGAGGAGATCTATTTGGAGCAACGGAAAGGGTTTGTGATACCCGGATAGGAAAATAAAGTGTGTAGAGTTATGAAATCATGGTACGGTTTGAAAAAAGCTCCCAAATAGTGGAATGAGAGCTTTGATACCACTGTGAATACTTTCAGATTTCAGCACAATAGTGCTGACAGGTGTGTTTATTCTAAAATGCATAGTTGAATATGCACTTATCATATGTCTATATGTTGATCATCGGTACTCACCTTGAAGGTATTATTGAGACGAAGAAATACCTATCCTCGAACTTTAAGATGAAAGATCTAGGAGAAGTAGATACCATTCTTGGTATCTAATGGGTTTTGATAAGCTAAAAACAATAATTTTGTGTAAAGCAATTTTAAGTGGCAAACGGAAGCGGTTTTAAAATAACTATTTTTTTAAGATCATTTTAACAAAACCACCAAAATGATCCAGTTATATAATATATAAAGATTATTTGAAAAACTTAGGATGTAAAGAAAACAGCCTTTGAAGACTTTGATCCCACTTGGTTTTGGCGAGTTGAGGAAGATGGCCAGAGAACCCAAAAGAGAGTTCCTTTATAATGTATCCACCAACAAGAATAAGGCACAAGGAATGTTAGTTCCCTTTTGTATTTGTGACTTCTTAAGCCTTAAGTGCTTAACACAATTAAGCACTAAAGGAGAAGCATTTCTACACCACTTACACTTGCAAAAGTTCAAAATACATGCAAGATGGGGGAATGAAGTGGACGAATTTCATCAAGAATGAGAGAAGAACTAGTTAGTTTTTTGGTCTTACACTTTCTTATATACCAATATATAAGATCTAAGACCTATACCTCTAATAAATGCTAAGTGATGGCATGTAAGAAGCACGTGTTGTGTAAGAGGGAGGTTGGAAAGCAACCTCCCCATCCCTTTGACTAATTGGCCAACAAGAGAGAGAGAAATAATCTAGTTTCCCAAACTAGATGTGCTCATGTAACTAAAAAGTTGAATGGAAACCAAAGTGTCCAAAAACGTGTACATTGCTTATTAAATCATACCATATGATATAATAACTAGTTTTTACTCTCTTGATTTATTATTTTCATAAAATAATAATTATCTCCTAATTAAATACAAGAGTTCATTATTTATTAATAATCGTATTAATAATAAATATTCAATATGTGCCAACTTGTTTAAGGTGTGACCCTATAGGATCCAATATTATTGGAAAACGTCATTCAAAAATGATTCTTGAGCATATAGATCTAACAATCTCCCACTTACACTAGACTCATTATAGATTGATATAGACAGTGGTTGACGTCTAGCAACAGACCACTGCCCGCAATAACACACGATAAGGTGCCATCCAACAACAACCATTTACAAGTGCTCCAAGCCAAAATTGGTTATAATGTATTGGTATCAGTTATCCCTTTGTTAGAGACATCATGTTGAACATGAGACATGGATTGCAATCAATCTCATATGGTGTTCAACTTTTGAGTAAGGCCTTAGATGTCTAACTCTCAACGAATAAGAGGAACAAATCCCATCTTGACTTCATGCACCTATAATGTAGTTCATGCAATACCCAACGATGGCCCTTATAAGTGCCTTTTATGGAACATCGTTTAACCATGTCAAAGCACGACAATTCCTACACTCAAGTCCCAAATATGTATCTCAAGTCAGAGAATAAAAAGATATTACCTTAATCAAATATCATTCATGACAACGATCCATATAGTGATTTTGATGCGGGTCTTGTCCAATACTTATTCTCTAATCAAGCACCTATGAATTTTGGTCGCAACCCTTTGCTATTTTCATCTCCATGAAAATCAACCAATCCATTCATATTAGTCTTACCTCATAGAGGCTCCCATAACTATGAACGACTATGAACATTCAGAATAACTAGATTACTCACCGATTAAACTTGCTAATATAGGACATTTAGAATAACCAGGTTACTCAATGATATACTCTTGGATATCCGGTTGTTGGATATTCCAATGCCATCTATACTCGTGTATTGGGACAGTGAGGCCACACTGTCTAAAGTATACAATGCGATAAGTAATGCGAGGTCAAGACACGTTCATCTGCAACACAATTTTGTGAGACAACTAATTGAAAATGGTAACATCAAAGTTGTCTATGTCAAGACAAGTAGGAACTTGGCAGATCCACTTACAAAACCTCTAACGAGAGATTTGGTACAATCTACCACGAGAGTCATGGGTCTAATACCACAATAGAATCGTTCAGAGATGGAAACCCAACTTGACATTAGTGCTCCTAATTCTAAAGTTTAACGATAAAAGGTAAAAAAGAAGTCACTAACGATAGAAGGTACTATCAACTTTGATAGATCCATGTGAGGTAGGATAGTACGTCGTTGTCGAGAACGAAGTTGAGCTAAGGCTCTTAACGAAGTTTTGTAGATATCCAAGAAACGAAGATGTTATAAAACATTGCCTATACGACCTAAAGGTGGTGCCACCTCAAATGAAGATTAGTGGTTTATCATCTAGAGGGTCATGAAAAGGGTTTATAGTGTCTGGCCATATTCGCGCTCAGTGAGAACACAAACACAGCAGGTGATGTGTAGGGGTAAACTGGAGAGGTCACAAGGTTCTTGGTTTAAACCTATAAGGATACCATTGAATCAGCATCTTCTTGTTTATTCACATTAAACTTGGGTTTAATCTTCATGACATCAAGGTGACGACATTTGTCTGTAGTGAAAGGAAACTCTCCAACTTGGTGGGGGATTGTTGGAATTATAAGGAAATTGCAAGTTGAGAATTTCCTTTATCCCACATTAGTGGGGAATGAAGGTTTTGTAGGTTTATAAGCTTATTCCTTTCCTAAGCATTCAAAGGCTTTAATTAAAATGCGCCGAGTCGGGCCGTGGAAACAAGATGCAAGGTTCGCGAAAAGGAATGATTAGGCGCACTTTGCAAATCGCACGACGCATCGGTCGCTGGGAGCTGAGGAGTTTTTAGTTTTAACGAGATTCGGATTGGATAGGGTGGAGCAATCTGATCAACAGGTTGCATTGACTTCGAGGGTTGACCAGTCAATGGTCCAGAATCTGGATGATTCCAGAATAAGTCTGGAAGCGGCTACGATCAAATTTGAGATCGGATGAGCTCATCCAGATTTGAATTTCGGATTAGATTATTATCCAAAATTTGAATTTTGAATTTCAAAATTCAAATATTTTGGCATCTGTAATTTTTGGCCACTATAAATAGGGCCTCCCGGGTCTCATTTATTTTATGCCTCAAATCTCTCTGCTCTCTCCTCTCTCTGCAATTTCACTTTCTGTTGGTTTCCGAGTATTCGTTTTGCGTTTATCTGTTTTTCCATAGCTATTGGAACGAACGATGATCTGCATTAAATGCTAGGGTTTTACGCTAGTAGCTTACAGTCGACGAGCACCGTAAAAACCTTTAATGACATGAGTCATTTCGTGCAGTCTCAACGACGAAAGAATCAACGATCTTCAAGTTGGTTTTAATTTTTCTGTCTCGTATTTTATTTTGTCCGACAACGGGACAGTCTCCTTCTACCTTTCTATAATTAGATCTGTCGCAAAGGATTGTTCTGATTTCTGGAGAAATTCGGTAATAAATAATAGTAATAATTGGATTTATTATTAGTGTATACATAATTCTCAATATTATTTATCAATCCGTCTGTTTTGGTTTTTTCGCTATTCAAAATTAATTCGCGTTACATAATTCTCAATATTATTTATCAATCCACCTGTTTTTGTTTTTCCGCTATTCAAATTTAGTTTGCAATACTAATTTCCATATTATTTGTCTGAATTACAACAAATTCATCAAACATGTGCTTTGTGAATGTCGTGGTTACACTTGATAAGTAAACGAATAACTTAATTGCTTTGAGTTATGTCTGGAATTTCTCCACTCCGCATGTGACTTTGCAAGCACAAATAGATAAGTGGTAGAAGCAGCACTAAAACTCAGGTAGACTTGGCAAACGTGTCGTGTCGTGTCGATTTCGTGTCATGTCAAAACATTAAACGGGTTGAAAGTGTTCGACCCTAACCCAACCCATTTAATAATTGTGTTGTGTCGTGTCAACTCGTTTATTTTCGTGTCGAGTTTCGGGTTTGGGGTTCAGACCTTGTAAATATATCATGTCACATTTCGAGTTGAAACACTAAGTATGTTGAAAGAATAGGAGTTTGAGGCGAAAAGGAAAACCTGAAAATCTAATAGTAGAAGCATTCACACTAAGTTTATAGAGCAACTTTAAAAGATTAGGAGTCAGAGAGATGAATGACGAGGTTGCGAGGAGGAGAGAGAGGCCTAGTAAAATTGTGGAGTATGAGTGAGAAAGTAGAAAAGTGAAATGAATTCATGACCTAGGTGGTTAAGCGACTTCCACATTATAAAACACGTTAATCAGAAGTTTTTCTTTTAAATATGGTATTGGTTTTTGCATGTCCAATTTACATAAGAATTAGAAAAACTTGAACATAAATAAACGGGTTATTTTCGAGTTAACATTTTCAACCCTAACCTTATCCGTTTAATTATCGTGTCGTTTCGTGTCAACCGTTTAATTAAACGGGTTGAAATCTCTTACCAAAACTCGTTTATTTCGTATCAAGTTCGTGTCGAATTATCATGTCGTGCTCTAAACTCTAGTCCGAGAAATGTAATGCACAACTGCAAGCGAGAGAATATATTTTAGTTGTTACAAGCCTAAGTTCCTAACAAACAGTTGTCATAAACACAATTTTGCTTCGATCTATCTTAACAATCAATAAGGCAATTAGGCAAATGGTGATGACGGAAGCTAGAGTGATGAGAATTAACTTTTGATATTATACATTGATTGATTGTATTTCTAAACAATCAATGACTTTGTATTAAAATTTGAATAAATTTGAATGTACGGGTATTAAATTGAGAATTTGAACATAGCAGTATTATGTTTTGTTATTAAATCAGAACAATAAAGTCGTCCGGTGTGCAATGCGAGGGGGAGCCCGACAAGGTGCGAGCTCGCGGTGAACACCGCCCCCCCTTATACGGCGGCGGCGCATTTTTGAGCTCGTGCGGCTTGTGGACGTCGTGCGACATCTTCCTTGTGTGTGACCATTAGCACTTCAACGGCTATATAGCCGTTTCATTTAAAAAAAACTATTTATTTTACCTATATAATACACATATCTCACTCATTTTACAATTACACAAAACATACACACCAGACTACAACTAAAAAAAATGGATCCAAGATTCGACGTGTTATTCGATTCGTCGTCTTCGTCGGAAGACGAGAGTTGGTTGCTTGAAGCTACCGTTCAAGCGGCGTCATTGCTTCGTTAAGCTGCCCAGATAACCGTCGACGCCGCAGAAAGTTGAAAAAATCAACCTAGGTTATCAAGACGGGCAAAAATAAACAGAGATCGTGAAGCTGCGCACGATCTCCTTGTCCGCGACTATATAGCGGAACACTGTTTGTTTTCGACGTACCAGTTTCGGCGTCGGTTTCGGATGAGCAAGCGACTTTTCTTGCGTATAGTTCGTGATATGAGCGAAGTCAATCCGGTATTGCGATTGCAATACGATGGTAGGAATAAAAGGGGTTTCACGGCGGAACAAAAATGTACCGCTGCGGTTCGTCAAATTGCAACCGGCACGACATTTGATTTATGGGACGACTATTTGAATATGTCGGAGCGCACGGTTCGGGAAAGTGTATACGAGTTCGCAAGCAATATCAACCATGTTTACAACAAACTTTATTTGCGAAAACCAACGGTGAACGACATTCAAACGTTGTACGCCGTGCATGAAAGCAAACATGGTTTTCCCGGAATGCTTGGGAGCGTTGACTGTATGCATTGGGAGTGGGCTGCTTGCCCCAATGCATGACGTGGCCAATTCACACGAGGCGATCATCGGCACCCTTCTATCATCCTCAAGGCAATGGCGTCCCATGATTTATGGATTTGACATGCGTTTTTTGGCGTTGCGGGTGCAAACAACGACCTCAACGTTCTCGACCAATCGAAGATTTTTAACGACATTTATAGAGGCGTTACCCCTTTTTGTCCGTTTCAGGTCAACGGAGCGTACTACAAACACGGGTATTATCTGACCAATGGAATATATCGGGATTTTGTCGTGTTTGGGAAGTCATTCACATGTCCAATGGATCCAAAGCATAAAATGTTCAACGTCGCAAAAGAAGTGGCTAGGAAGGATGTGGAGCTAGCGTTTGGAGTTCTTCGACAGCGCTTTCACATGATCAAATACCCGTCACGGGCTTGGGATCCGAGGAGAATACGAGACCTTATGTACGCATGCATCATATTACATAATATGATTTTGGAAGACGAGGGGAAAGCGATATGTACGTTTGATCCAAGCGAAGTTATGCCAACATACGAGCCCGCTACCGCTTGACTCGGCAGCATATCTAGAAAACAGAAACGAGGTCCAAAGCAAAGAAACGCATAACAACCTTCGTGCAGATTTGGTCGAGCATATCTATCGGGCTAGAGTTGAGCCGACGCCGGTGCCCGATATCGAGGAGGAAGAATAGGAGTGACGATCGTAGTTTTTTTTAAAATATGTAGTATTTTTTTTATGTTTAATGTGTTTTTTAAATTTTTAGGTTTTATTTTTAATGTAATTTTCGGATTTAATTTTTATATTTTAATGAATTATCTTATTTAGATATTTTTAGTTTTATTTTAATTTAAATTTAGTTTTTAAATTAAAAAGTGAGAGGAAGTGAGAGGTAGTAAGATGTGACCATTTCCGGGAGTAAAGCGAGTAGAGAGAAATGTTGACCGGATGCTGAGGTGGCAGGAAAAAAGTGAGAGGAGGAGAGAGAGCATACCTGAGGGCATAAGAAACAAATAATTTTTTTTATCGAAATTGAATGAAGCCTCATTTGACGAAATCTTATTGCATAGTGTTAGTGTATCCCACATTGGTGCGACACGGTCTTATAAGTGTGTATATATGTTGGAGTCTCCCCTCTCTCCACAAGAGCTTTTTTGGAGAGGCACTTTTGGACTCCAGATATATTTACATGGTATCAGAGTCAGTGTCCCGCCCCCTGTAACATCATCGAACATACGTCTCCGAGGGGGAGTGTTAGTGTATCCCACATTGGTGCGACACGGTCTTATAAGTGTGTATATATGTTGGAGTCTCCTCTCTCTCCACAATGGCTCTTTTGGAGAGACACTTTTGGACTCCTGATATATTTACACATAGGATACCAATGCACACATTACAAATTAAAAGTCATGTTCAGTACGTCATAACTAGTTTGTAAATTAGCTTATTTTTGAGTTTTTTTTTGCTTTGCAGTATTTGTTAAACCTAAAAGTAGCTTATAAGCTACCTATTAAACTACTACGAGAGATTTTATATCATCCTACTAAATCTTCCTACCTTTATTCATATTTATTATATCAATACAAGTGTTAAAAACAATAGATCATATTAAGACAAAGAATTAGTGGATTTCACATATCCTTATTACCTTATATAGTAGGTAGGAATATGAAATAGGAGGATTTTCCAACTACTATTTTAGCGAATTTACTAAACTTATTTAAAATTCATACAAATATACCATTTTTTATTATAAAAAAATTCATATTTATATATAGCCTTTTGCGTCATTGTAATTTGACAGTTAGCTTACCAACTAGTTTTTGTCAAAGACAATTTTTATCGGTTATCTTATCAGCTAACAACCAACCTTTTAGTTATCGGTTATTTTTTCGGTTACTAACAAGTTTTTCAGCATCAGCTAGCTTTTTAGTTATTCTCTCCCCTTAACTAAACCAAAACGCTAATTGAATTCAAGAATTATTAAATTCCGTAAGAAGACTACTACGCCTGCTATGGTTTCTCTTCTAACCGGTCTATGTCCACAGGCATTTCTTTTCATAAGTAGATAACTTTAAAAGAAATCTGCAATTCTATTGGGTATTTGGGTACAAGTATATCTTAAAGAATGATATGATAGGATGAAAGTGCACATCGACTCCTCTCATCAATTCCTCAAGTGGGAAACTGGGAATGCAAGAATAAGCAAATTCTATTCGATTATTTTTTGAAAAAAATTGGAAAAGTGGTTCGTGTGTTTTTTCTATGTTCATATTGAAATTTATAAATCAATTATTTATATTTATATAGGAAAATTCTATTTGTTCCTATTTTAACCTCCTAATTCATCATCTCACCCACTAAATTATGACATGGAATTCATTATTTCTCTCTTTTAATTTATTCTCTTGATTTTGACACTTGTTTTGATCATGTGATTAAGAAGATAATTAGAAATTTTTTTTAGGAATTTATAGAACCTCTTATTTATATAACATTATGTATTATACCATTTTTCTGGTTTTAGTTAATTTAAGTAGAGTATTCGTAAAAAAACCCCTTAAAAGGGTTTTGTTTGCATTGTTTTCCGCAATTGATTAAATCCAAACTTACAAAGTCTAAGTAAAATTATTTAATAGTTTTTAGGGCTTAGTGTTATATATATATATATATATATATATATATATATATATATATATATATATATATATATATATATATATATATATATATATATATATATATATGACTTATAAATTCACTTCTTTTTCATTCCCCCACCAATGTGGGATGAGTTAACACCCATTAACTCATTTTTCAACTTCTTCCAACTATCTCGCTTTTGGGATACAATTTCTCATTCATCTTAAATTGTTTTATGGAAAAAAATAGGGAAAACCCATTTGAAGAAATTAATTAAAATTAATTTTCCAACATGTATATATATATATATATATATATATATATATATATATATATATATATATATATATATATATATATATATATATATATATATAGACGCACACACACACACACACAGGGGATTTTACGTACAACTTCATTTTGAAAGATTCTTCTTTTAATATTGCCTGACATTGGCTTATACGTTTGAATTCACACTAAAAAATAGGTAAAGATTTGTAGAAAATATGTCTGACAATTTTTTCCGTTTGAAATGCAATCTTACAATAACGGTCCCTTGTTTTCTATACTCGTCTGCAATTACTCCATACTAGAATTATTACAAGTATAATGCATTTGGATGAGATACTCCGTATGAAAGGCAACTACAGATGTATATGAATCATTTTCATTCTGATTGTACCACTAAAAGAATTGTATTTGACGATTGATAATTATTTAACTAATTTAATATTGTATTTTTTATCTTCATTTATGCAAAAATAGCTCGATTTGAATAATTAGAACAATAACCTATTACAACATTTAATAATATAAACAAACAAAAGATCTAAAAATGTATTCAAACAAAACATTAAAAATTAGAAAAATAGTACGTTAAAAATTAGAAAAATAGTAAATCATAACATTTAATAATGCAAATGAACTAAACATAAAAAAACACATTAGTAAATGTATTCGAACTAAACGTCAAAATATTTGAAGGTATAGATACAAAAATAAGTAAATATATTAAATAAAAACGTTAAACGTTAAACTTTAAAATTAGAAAAATAGTACATCAAAAATTAGAAAATAGTCTGTTACAACGTTATATAATGCAAACGAATAAAACATAAAAAGAATACATTAGAAAATGTATTCGAACTAAACGTCAAAAAGATACAAAATTTTTAAATTATAAATACAAAAATAAGTAAATAAATTAAATAAAAACACTTAATAATAGTTATAAAATTATAAAAAAAATATATCATAATTATTAAAAATGAATATTAAAATAAACCATAATTAATGGGATATTATAAGTTAATAACCGAAGGAGTTCTTTTAAGATTTAAGGGAAGTTTATTTAAAATGACCCTTTAACTACGATGCATAATAAATGTAGGTGAAAAAAAGTAATAAAATAATAACTTAACAAGGAATATTCTAATCAATCTTGATTCTTAATCATTATTAATGAGTAACATTACCTAATTAGCTATAGAGGTGTGCTAAAAGAACCTGCATGATATGACATATGTGTGAGAGGGTCAACTGACACACACATACACACCCACACACATAGTAGGATTTATTTAAGATTACACTTGAATAATTTATTAAAAAACACGTAATCAGTATGATTACTATACAAAATATATAAATATATAATTGATTTTGTTATATGTATACTGATGGTGTTAGGTCCATTGGCCGACCTTCACAACATGATAGCATAGCTTGGCAGCTGCTTGGCGATATTACTGAAAGGTTTTATGCAAATCTATGAACTAAAACCCTAAGTTCACATGAAACCTAGATTGGATCTATGTTTTCTAACCTTGAACATATAAATAATTCCTAAAGGCCAACAGAAAAATTACTAAAGAAATAAATCAAAAAAACCAACCTTTAGTTTTAATCCTGAACTGAGCAGCACAAGTGTCTTGCCTCAAATGAGATCATACCCAGGGAGCTAGGAAGTAGTTCACGAAATCCAGAGAGGGAGGAGAGAATATGGCGTGAATAATGGGGTTAACAGGGTCCTTATTTATAAGCTCCAGCAGATAATCAGATAAGCCTTTAGAGATAAACTTTTTTGAATTCAAATAAGATAAACCTTTATCTATTAATTCAAAAACTATATATCCTAATTATCATTATCGAAATTATGGTTTGTCCTAACCATAATTTCGCTGGCTATAATAGCTGCCAAAAATGTCACTTACTCAACTATTGAATAATTACAATTCAGCCCCTGCACCTTTAATTAATTAAATTAATCACCAAATTAATTCCAATTAATTCAAGATTAATTTCTAATTAATTAATATAGTTTCTAATTAATATATTATCACTTTAATATATTAATAAACTATTTATTTATTTCTATTGATTTATTAATCATATAATAAATCACTCTTTCTCTCTCCTAGAATTTCTGCCAAAGCTTTAGGTATGAGGAAAAATCCAAATGGACTTTGCTTCTATTAATTAGGTAAATACAAATTATTAATCATAGCTTAGACACCTAATCCAACAGTCTCCCACTTGGATAAGTCTATGACTATAATTACCAATTTAACCTCTAATTAATCAGCAAACTGTAGCTTCCTAGAAACTGTTGTCGAACTCTGACCTAGTCAATTCTGTCCATAGATAAGTGATTATATGATCCTCTGTCCAACAAGATATTTTACGGACATGAGACATGGATTGAGATCAATCTCTGTCTGATACTTTGTTTCCCGATTTCCGATTTGCATATGACGTAAGACTTCTAATTGAACACATCAATTCAGTCCTGGTTGGCCAGCACTTTAGTTAACTTCAAAATCAACGAGAGGCCTACAGATATCTGTTTCCCATCAGGGTCAAGGAACGAATAAGCTTCGACTCATATGCTTGTGTCTTTTACTCATCAAAATCGCACACAACAATACGTTTTTTAACATCAAGTTACCGATGAGTTTACGCACTATCAATGCACAACCGACTTGTAAATTTCAACTCATATGTCTCCGCTTCAAGACCATAAGATATTATCCTCTCAAAAATTGCTCGTGATATAATCCATGAAGCAATTCTTTGAGCGTGAGTTTATCCAATACTCAAATATCTATTTCTAGGTACTCATGAACGTTGTAGCAATGCTGTTGCTATGTCTAACTCCTTAGACAGTCTACAATCCAATTCATGAGAGTCTTGATTCAATACTTACTTCCCAAAGTATGAGCGACTGTGGACCTTTCGAATAATCAAATTATTCGGGAAGTAAAACATGCAAAAGCGAAACATAAAATCTGACTGGCAGCTACTCTTGCTTATTACCAAGTCTCTACGAGGTAATCACCAAATCGGATCTGTCATAATACTATTATCGGTTTCTTGTTTTTCTTTTAAACTTTCAATTCAAGTTTTATATGTATGTCTACATGAACCTTTTACTCTTTCTATGTAACCAAAGTGTCTTACACTGACACACTTCATTGCAGATGATTCAATCGAATGCTCTTCTGATGACATCGCAATATGTTATTCTCTCTTTCTCTCTACCAACTCCATTCTGGTGATGTGTACTGTGACTTTCCATGGTTCTCGGGGTCTTTAGTCTACATGACTGCACCCTAAGACTATTTCGAGGTGTTATGATATGCCGGAGAACCACACGTGCTCCATCAGGATACCAACAAAACTCTTTAACCATGAAGTCCTACAGCACCACGTCCTAGTGTAAACAATTACCGATTCGAAACTCTTTTCAAATTGTTACTAACATTCACCCTAATAATTTCCCAATAATTTCTAACGTGTGTTCAAATAATCCATCCAGTATTCTCAGCCATGTTATATCCTGAATCCAATTTACTATGCTCTAAGCATTAAGTCATCAAAACATGTTCATGACACTTCTGATCGATCCAAGAAGCTCATGGAATCCGATGTAATCTTATTCCAAACCCTTTCATAATCTAAAGATTACTGATAATCCCTGTGTCATGATTTTCGAAAAATTATTTCCTTTCGGAGACTCTTTCTCATGCATCTTGAATCTTTTTGAGATCATGCTCACAATGGCTGGGTCTATACAAACGATTTCATCTATCCGATAGATTTCTGTGAACTACGTGAGTATGTTGCACCTTCTTTACATCTTTCATGCCAAGTCATCACACTTTGCAATGATAGGAAAACCCTTTCCTGGGGTTATGCATCTTGAATCTCATTAAGATCATATTGGCAAAGTTTTTGATCTATCTGATAGATGTTTGAAACCACTTGAGTACGATGTATCTCTTTTAAGTCTTTCATAGCGAAGCATCTCTTAATGTCATGTCATTACACTTTGTAATGATAAGAGACGTTTCCTAGAAAAAGTATGTAACTGACATACAGTGATAGGTAGATAACAACGATACTCCCACTGGCTTTGACATGGTTATCTGACTCTTTCGGACTATTCACAAAATCCAAACCTTTGTCACATTTTGAGAATCCGAAGTCCAAACCTTTCTGACATAGTCATGGGAATCTTTCAGGCTATTCACAAAATCCAAAATTTTGACATATTTTGAGAATCTGAATATCCTTTCTTGCGAGATGCCCGTGGGATGAATCCCGGGCCCGTATACCTTTGTATTGGCATGCTCTTTGTGAGTTCCTATTAGTGTGCTGGTAAACCACACACGCTCCACTAACGACTCACAAGGTGCTGCTTTACTAAACAGTATCCTTTTGGATTTCATCTTCTATTGAGAGTGCTTCTCTCGGATAAATTACTTGACTCTGAGTATCGTCTCATTCAACCAGATGTTCTGTAAATACATTTCTATCTATGTCGCTTTCTTTTGATGATTAAATTACTCCCAGTGGTTATTAGTGACATCGCAGCGGTGGTCATGCAGTCAAAAATAAGAAATACTTAACACACTCACTTAGCACAGTGGAAGTCAGGGTCGATCCGCAGGAGTTACATGGTCAAGTCAGGTGACAGATTACCAACTATAGTGTCACACTATAGTCAGAGGACTTAGTTCCTAAGCTTTTGACTACTAATCTCAGAAAACATGAACTGAAACAATTCCAACCAAACATAAACTTAAACTATACTCCAAACAAACGTAGTCACTTACTGAAATCAGAAGTACATCTCTAATTCAGAAGCAAACAAAGGCAAACAATCAAACATAAACCAAGGCATACACTAAACCAATAACTAAGGTCCAACTGAACAGTCACTGGCTAAAGATCAACCCACAAGGCTAACCCTAGTTGGCTACTGAAATCACCAAAGGAATTCAGTCCAAACAAGGTAATACAAACATCCAAACACCAAATAACAAGCACAATCCAATATCAAGCATAAAAATACCGAAAAACCACAATTACTTGTAACCGAATGATTATCATAAACCAAACTCAGATCCACGAGTACAAACAGTAACCAAACGATTCAAAAACATAAACTAAAGCCTAATATCAGTGGTTGTCACTCCCAAAGATACTAGCTACTGAATTCTAACTATCTAGCTAAATGAAAATAAATTCTAAAACATAGAAATACCAAATATGAAGTTGCAGAAGCTTAATCTCGGAGTCAAGAGCCTTGGGATCGATTTTTCACCAGGGTTTTGCTCGGGTTTTCGGCTGAAAAAGCCTCTATTTATAATTGCAAAATTCCCGCAGCCGCGCCACACATTTATGGTTTCCGCGGCGCACGTACTAATCTTCTCCCGTTTTATTGGCATTTGAATTTGTTCCACCGCCTTAGATCTGCGTCGCGCCTTCTTGATTTCCGCGGCGCGCGTACATATTTTCCTGATTTTGCCTTCTTCTTCAAACTTCCTCCAATTTGCACGCTTTTGGTCCCTGTTTTCATTATTTTCTTCTAAACAAGTACTGGCACGAAAATTGAGAATACCACGATATATATGATATAATTTCACTAAGAATAGGGCTCAACAACGACTAAAATATGTAATTTTACTAGGCGTTGTCAAACACCCCACACTTGTGCCTTGCTTGTCCCCAAGCAAGAGAGTTTTTAATAAATTCTAACTAAGACTCAAATAATTTTTGACTGTGTTCAGTTTCAAAGCTTATTGCCCTATGATATAGAGTGAAATAGTTCATGAAAACCTAATCAGAGTGTTCTTTGGAATTCATGGCTTTCTAGAGAACCCTTGATTACAAATTTTCTGTCCACAATGAAGTGTACTTACTCATTCAGATTCTAAAGGCCATTAAGGAATTGTCCATGACTTTCGATGCTATCCGTGTAACGAGCTTTCGAAAATACCATCCCAGACCAGACGATCTTAGGTGGTAAGGTGCATAAGTGCCTCTTCGAGGCCACCCTTTTCAGACCTACCGGCTCGAACAACAAAGGCCACAGATTGACATTTCCTTCCTAAATTCCAATCCTAAAACACTCTAATCGTCTAACTCCTAAAACTCAACTTGTTTGACTAAACTAATACCATGGAAACAACTACATAGTATCTCTTGAAAGATACAAGTGCTATAAATAATCACAAACCATTCGTTTCAAACTTACAATCTATTAAAAAAATTTGAAAAAGTTGCTAAAAATTTGAAAATTGGTCTTTTCCTGCAAAAATTCCAAAAAAACTACTCTTTCGACCATCCACACCCCACACTTAAACCCGTACAACGTCCCCGTTGTACAAAATTATTTAGAACAAGGGAGAAAGAGTTACCCCTTTGGACGGTAGATTGCTTGGTTGGTACTCGGTATCACAGGTACAAATTCGAACAAAAAGGTCCTTGATTTCGCATTCTGGAGCTGTAGCGCAACAGTGAACACGCCGGTGGTCAAGACAAGTAGAGGGGGCATGGTGACCCCACACTTGTCTGAGACAACTCCTTCCCATTTGGTATAACATGCATGACTCAACAGAACATTAAATGCAACATAACAAATAAAATATAAACAAAGAAATGATAAAAGTGTACAACAAGTGAAATGTTTGTGTTGCGGATGACCGCAGCGCGTGATTGAAGAACGCGTGTCGCGGTAATTACGAGAGTTGAAACTATCGTCAAGTGGGAAATGACCGCGTCGCGTCCTATAAGGACACCGCGGCACGGTAATTTCAGCAGATTGCTACAATTTCAAATCTCACAATAAACGATTTAACACCAAAAACAACTATTTTATTACTGTCTACTGCCTTTAAGAGGCTTATTTTCCTAAACAACTTTCCCTACAATTTATTCCTAAACTAAAAAATGCAAAACCAATGTACTAAAAGAAAAAGTCAAACATCATTACATCCATCCCTTTGTTAATTATGAGTCGTATCATCATAGTCACCTTCATCTTCTTCTGGATCCTCCTCCATAGGTTCTTCCCCCTCTTCCCCTCGGAGTGTCGGTTGGGGTCTCGGCGGGGTACACCTGTTCTTTGCCATGAGTGAGACCATACAATCTGCTAACCATAGGAGCTGTGTCTGTATGTTTTATGTTCTTCTATCCACCTCATGCATGGCATAAGACTGGACCTGATGCTCCCGCATATGTGCCTCCATGGTCCTCTGGAGTGCCTTTACCTCGTCCGCGAGGAATCGGGACTCCATGGTGGCTGGTGATGGACCACGGGGTAGAATGTTGCTCGACTTTACCCGCTTTCTAGATGGCTCGGACCGGAGTGCCGGGAAGGGCATACGATCCACAGACGTGATCCCATCGTCCACGTATATAACATCCCGCGATGTAGTCACAGGCGGACAAAACAGGATTGGAGGGATGACCTCCAGTCCCGCTGTCGTGTGCTCAGATAACAGTCCATACGAGTCTGCCAATCGAGTAATGAAGTGTCCCCCTCCCAATGCGGTAAACTTCATCGATGCATCGGTGATTTGTTTGAAAAAGTCGGCAACAAAATACGGGATGTTACAAGTTTCCAACATCCTCATTGCTGCCAACATCAAATGTAGCTCTCGGGGCAACACTTTCTCCTCATCGGCGCGAGGCTACAGCATGGTCGATATGAGCCGATGTAACATACGATGTGCTGGTAGGTGCATATAACATTCCTGGACCGTATTTTCGTGGTACCGGGTGGAGGATATCGTGCTGCAGTACTCAGATGGCGAGAAAGAGTCACCCATGGTACGGCTGGCGCGTCTGTGAAACGTCCCAAACTCTTGTGTCTGCGACTCCTCTTCGGTGTACAGCCCGATGCGGTACCCGAATTCTCGTAAAGTGCAACTGCGATCATGATTTCCCAGGCGAAATTGAACAGTCTCCAAAGTGTCCATACCCGTCTGTTTGTTATCAAAATGATAACTGGCGAGGAATTGAAGGAAGACCTCACGGTATACGGGTTCATTCAGTTGTGTGGCATTTTCAAGTGCCCTGCAGGTATAAGTTAGCTCCCCTGCCTCGTATCCTTCTTGGACCAGCCAGTCCTTAAGATGATCTAGAATTCCTGATTCCCTGGTCAACTCCCAGTTGACCGTGCGGCAGGGCAATATACGCTTATGTCGACACACACCCCGGCGATTGAGGAAGCTCGCCGCGCGAACCCTATTAGTTTGGGTGGTCAAAGAGTTCCAGTCAAGTTTTTCAGAACTACCATATGATGACATGATGCATGCAGAATGCATAAAAATTGATAATGAGTGCACTGTCCAGCGTTCGACGCGGCGCGCCCAGGCATACCGCGACGTGCGAAATGAACATTCAAGTTACGCGTCGTGGACTGCAACAGACGCGGCGTGGCAAACCATTTAAACCCAAAAACCGATGATTATGTCTAATTTAAACCAGTTAACTCGAATTTACATATTGGGTTTTATTGAGTGCAGTAATCTAAACCTAATTTTCTATCAATTTCACCAGATGATTACAACATTACGAATTACAGAGGCATTTAGTCAAAGTTCAAGACTATAAAGAAAAAGAGAATAAAGAAAGAACTTACTTGATTTGCTGTGAAGAGAAGACGATGCAGATGAATTGATTGATTGAGAAGATTTTTACCACGGTAAAAAGAATGACGAATTTAGCAGATTGATTATATACAAGTGTGGGAAAATTTGAATGGCTTCCAAACTCTGTTTTAGTTATTATCTTTAATTTCAAATTAAGATAAGTCCGCGGCGCGGGAGGCTTCTATCCGCGTCGCGTATAAAAATCTGATTTTAATTATAATCGCAAAAACTCAATACGCACGGCGCGGATCCTAAGATCCCGCATAGCGGTATTGCAAAATTACCAAAATGACCCCACACTTGCTCTTTTCTCACCGTGATCAAATGGATGTGATGAATTACTATGCAAATATACAAATGACGATCGGGTTGCCTCCCGACAAGCGCTAAGTTTAACGTCTTCAGCCGGACGTACACTTACCTGATTTATGCGGTATAGACTGGAACATCTACCACGAACTCGACTGTCTCCACTTCCAGTTTCTGGAACGTGCCCGCAATGACATAAGGTTTGAGCCTATGTCCGTTGACATTAAATGGTTGACCACCTTTCAAGTCCTGAATCTCTACTGCGCCATAGTCTGTGATGCTAACCACTGCATAAGGGCCATTCCATTTACTCCTGAGTTTCCCAGGAAACATCTTCAACCACGAGTTGTACAGCCACACTTTTTGTCCTACCTCAAAGGTTTTCAAGCGAAGCTTGGCATCGTGATATCGTTTCATCTTCGATTTGTATGTGGCCACGTTTTCATATGCTTCGTCTCGTAGTTCCTCTAACTCCGACAGCTGGAGTTTTCTTTCTTTTCTTGCTTCCGTGTAGTCCATGTTGACTTGTTTGACTGCCCATAAGGCGCGGTTGGCAAGCTCAACTGGCAGATGACAGCCTTTCCCATAAACCAGCCGATATGGAGTGGTTGCAATTGGTGTCTTAAAAGCAGTTCGGTATGCCCAAAGCGCGTCATCCAGCCTTAGTGACCAATCTTTCCTATCGGTTTTGACAGTCTTTTGCAAAATTTCCTTTATTTGCCTATTAGATACTTCCACTTGGCCACTTGTCTACGGATGATAGGGTGTTGCAATCCGATGATTCACTCCATAGTGCTTTAGCAACCTTCCAAATTTAAAATTATTGAAGTGGGACCCTCCATCACTTATGATCACTCGTGGAACTACATGCCTAGTGAAAATGTTTTTCTTCACGAATTTACACACCACATGGTGGTCATTCGTACGGGTCGCCTCTGCCTCAATCCATTTAGACACATAATCCACTGCTACCAGAATGTAAACATAACCAAGTGACGTAGGAAATGGACCCATGAAGTAAATTCCACAGACATCGAAAATGTCCACTACCAAGATTGGGTTCAAGGGCATCTGATCCATTTTTGATATGTTTCCTAACTGTTGACAGTTGAGGCATTCCTTAGCAGTTTGATGTGCGTCCCTAAAAATTGTTGGCCAGTATAATCCAGCTTCGAGAACCTTGTACCCTGTCTTTTTACCACTGAAATGCCCTCCACATGCTGACGCGTGGCAGTGCTCCAATACCTCACCGATTTCACTATCAGGCACACATCGTCGAATTATTTGATCCTCTCCCACCTTGAAAAGGTCAGGGTCATCCCATATAAATCTTTTTGCATATGTGCGGAATTGCTTTTGTCTTTGTTTGGTCCAATTTGTCGGTATTGCTCCTGTGGCCAAAAAATTCACGTAGTTCGCGTACCAAGGAGCTCCAGTAAGCTCCAGCAGCTACTCATCTGGGAATGAATCCTTAATTCCCACTTCCAATCCTTCAGCTGGCAATCGAGAAAGATGGTCTGCCATGACATTTTCTGCTCTATTTTTGTCTTTAATCTCCACATCGAACTCTTGCAACAGAAGTATCCATCTAATCAATCTAGGTTTAGACTCCTTCTTTGCAATCAAGTGTCTAACAGCGCTATGATTAGTGTAAACTACTACCTTGGATCCCCAAATGTATGATCGAAACATGTCTAATGCAAATACTATGGCAAGTAATTCTTTTTCTGTAGTTGTATAATTTTATTGAGCTTCAGAAAAAGTTTTACTAGCGTAACAAATAACTACAGGTTTCCGATCAACTTTTTGACATAATACTGCACCAGCAGCATAGTCACTGGCGTCACACATTATTTCGAACGGTTGAGTCCAATCAGGCGGTTTCAGAATAGGAGCTTCGACCAATTTATTTTGAGGATATTGAATGCTTTTACACATTCTTCATCAAAAATAAATGGCGCATCTTTCAAGAGAAGACCGCAAAGAGGTTTGGAAATGGTACTAAAGTCTTTGATAAACCTACGATGGAAACCCGCGTGACCTAAAAAAGATCTGACCCCTTTCACCGATGTTGGGGGTGGCAACGTGGATATAACCTTGACCTTAGCATGATCAACCTCGAACCCTCTCTCAGAGACTACGTGACCTAACACTATCCCTTCCTTGATCATGAAGTGGCTCTTTTCCCAGGAGAGCACCAAATTCGATTCGATACATCTTTCCAATACTTTTTCCAATTGACTCAAGCAGGCTTCGAATGTTGGTCCAAAGATTGAGAAATCGTCCATGAAAATTTCTAATGCATCACCAATCATATCAGAAAAGATTGCCATCATGCATCGTTTTAATGTAGCAGGCACATTACACAACCCGAATGGCATTCTACGAAATGAAAAGGTGCCATAAGGACACGTGAATGTTGTCTTTGCCTAATCCTCTGGGTTAATTGCAATCTGACTGTACCCAGAATACCCATCCAAGAAACAGTAATACTTCTGTCCTGCTAGCTTTTCCACGATCTGGTCAATGAATGGCAACGGAAAATAGTCTTTGGAAGTAGCAGTGTTGAGCTTTCGATAATCGATACAGACTCTCCATCCAGTTACGGGTCTTGTGGATACCTTATCACCATCCTTCGTATCCACAACAGTTATTCCAGACTTCATCGGCACTGTCTGTGTCGGACTGACCCATTCGCTGTCAGAAATCGGGTATATGATTCCTGCATCTAACCATTTGAGAACTTCCTTTTTTACAACTTCCTTCATATTGGGATTCAACCTCCTCTGCGTATCCCTGGCCGGTTTAGCTCCTTCTTCTATAATGATTCGATGCATGCACGTGGTTGGACTAATTCCTTTTAAGTCCGCGATTGTCCAACCAATGGCCTGCTTATGTTTGGACAATACCTTGAGCAATTCCTTCTCTTGTTCCCCTGTCAAGTCTGCTGCTAAAATCACGGGCAAAGTATCATTGTCCCCTAGAAAGGCATACTTTAGGTGTTCTGGTAGCGGCTTTAATTCCAGCTTCGGTGGTTCTTGTAAGGAGGGTTTCAACGTCCTTGGAATCTCTGTCGGTAACTTCTCTATGTGAGCGCATTCTTCAGACTTCAAACCCTTATCTTCTTCTACTTCTTTTTGCTTCTCGTCATCTTCAACTCTTCCTTCTTGAATCTTCATTGCCTCTGATTGTAGTACCTCAGGAGTGAACTGCTGCACTAGCTCATCTATGATATCTACCTGATAGCACTATTCTTCTTCCATGCTAGTTCCCTTGGCATTGGCATTGAAAATGTTGATCTTTGTCTGTTGATGCCTAATGGATATTCCCATTTCTCTAGTGCGACAATCGATATTTGCGTTAGCAGTGGCTAAGAATGGTCGCCCTAAGATGATCGTGGGTTGTTCTCCATTGGTCGCCTGACGAGTGTCCAGAACTAGAAAATCTGCTAGGTAATAAAATTCTCCTACCTTGATGATAACATCAACTAGCATTCCCCTAGGGATCTTTGTAGACTTATCAGCCAGTTGCAAAATTACGTCGGTAGATCTCATGGTGCCAAACTCTTGCTTATCAAACAACTGTCCAGGTAATATGTTCACACTTGCACCTAAATCTAACAAAGCCCTTTTAATGTGCACATCACCTAGATCTACGGAGATGAGAGGAACTCCAGGATCCTTCATCTTGGGAGGAAGCGCGTCCATTAAAATAGAACTTACATTCTCAGGTAAGCTGATCATTTTAGGCAAATGGGACAAGATATGTTTCTTATGTATGCACATATCTTTGAGAAACTTGGCGTATGCAGGAACTTCCTTAATAAGTTTAACTAATGGAATATTAACCTTAATCTGACTAAACAGTTCCCACATATCTTCTGCCTGCGGTCCCTTTTTCCCATATGGTCTTTTCTCCGGCTTTTCCAAAGCTGTAGGAAAAGGAACTGTCCCACTTGATTCTCCTTTCTCCCATATACTCGTTTGCTTCTTCTTCTTTGCTTGTTCCTCCTTACCCTTCTTCTCCAGTTCTTCTTTCTCATCAAAGATTATTTCTACATCGCTATCCTCGTCTACTGGTGGAGCTGTGACCTTGTTATCCACTTTCTTCCCACTCCTAAGCGTAATCACCTCATTAACTTGCACTTTTAATGCCTGTGCCTTTTTCTGTGCTCTATCTTCTTCCATTTTAATAATCAATTCTCCTAACTTCATAATTGCTTCTGAATTAGAATTATCCACTTCCTGAAGCTTGACTAACAACCCAAAGATTTCCTGTATACCAATGTTTGAACCTCCCGCTGGAGGTGAAGGTTGCAACTGCTGCTGCTTCATTGGTTGTTGCCTTACTTCCCGTTGTTGATTGTTTCTGAATGGTCTTGGTGTGTTATGAAATCGACCATACCCATGCACTTGACTAATCTCCTCTTGAGTCATCGAGCACTCATTATGATTATGTCCTATACCCCCACATGTATTACATATAACTTGCCCATGCAACACATATGCTCCCTTCTCTTGCTAAAACCTCGCGAGCATTTGATTAAACTTCTTACTCACAGCACTTAGCTCTTTCTGAATTTCTGTCTTCCATTTACTTTCCACTTCAATGTTCGCTACATAGACTGTATTATCTTTCATGGTTCCACTAACCTTCGATCCTAAGCTCAACTACTCCAGTAATCTCCAAGCGTCTTCTGGCTCTTGCCATATAGATGTCCCACTTGACGAGGCATTTATCATTGCTTGATGTTTCTCGCTGACTCCTTCAAAGAACAATAACTCCTCGGGTGCGGGCAGGATCGCAATAACTCCTTTAATCGAATAAATGCTTCATGGAAAGCCTCTCCTGGCTGCTGCTGAAAGTTTTGAATTGCACGTCTGACTTTTGTGGTTTTACTAACTGGATAGAACTCTTGTAAAAATTTCACTTTGAGTTGGTCCCAACTAGTGATACTATTAGACGGAAGAGAGGTAAACCAATATTTGGCCTTATCCTTTAATGTGAAAGGAAATAATCTTAATCTAAAAGTATCCCTATTGGTATTTCTAGGAGTATTAGCATTCGCGATAGATATGAATTCATACAAATGATTGTATGGGTCATCAGTTTTATATCCTTTAAATTGAGTTAATATTACTATCAGCTGAGGCCTAATTTCTACATGGTGTTCTACATCATCAGGAATATAGATGGGCAATGAATCATCATACTCCCGTGGCTGAAAGTGTGATGCAACCGATTACCCCCTCGGTTGTGCAAAATATAAAGGTTGAGCAGGATTACCGTAGAAGTGATGATCGTTATACCCCTGCTGACCTGGTGGTTGTTGATGCTGATGTGTTCTTCTGGGAGGTCCCCGACCTCGGTTCCACGGTTGTTGTGGTGCTGGTGGAACCCATCCTTCATCTTCCTCATCGTATCTCTCCTCGGTCTCTGGATATTGGTACTGTTGCTGAGGAGGTTGCTGGTATTGTTGCGGTTGTGTAGGTTGAGGTTTGAAAAATACTGGTTGTGGTTGTGAAAATGGTTGTGAAGTAGGTGTCTGCTGTCTAGAAACTGGGGTGCCATCACGGGTCGGCGCTCCCCAAGACATGGCAGAGGTGAATGGGTTTGTGGATTATGGTTGTGATACTTGTGGAATTGGTGGAATCGATGGCAGAGTACATGATGGTATGGGTACAGGGGCTGAAACTGCACCACCAGAAGCACTCGTGCTCCCGAAATAAAACTCCGAAATCGAGGGAATAAAAGACATCCCCGTTGCCTCACCCGAGGGTTCCTAGGCAACATGCTCTGGACTACTGCTGATATTGCTAAAACTCATGATATTGGAACGCCTACATGCACGGATTTTGCGCGCAGTTCGCTCAATCTCAGGATCAAAACGCAAAGGGGATACTTGCTCACCCCTGCAGGTACGCATGCACTAATGCAACACGCCCACAAAATCAAAAAGCAAAATACTAACCAACTGAAACTCACAAAAATTCAGAAACTAAAGTTCCTACTAATCGCCTAATCTTAAGCTCACAACTCCCCGGCAACGGCGCCAAAATTTGACATCGCAGCGGTCGTCATGCGGTCAAAAATAAGAAATACCTAACACAGTCACTTAGCACAGTGGAAGTCAGGGTCGATCCGCAGGAGTTACGTGGTCAAGTCAGGTGACCGATTACCAACTATAGTGTCACGCTATAGTCAGAGGACTTAGTTCCTAAGCTTTTGACTACTAATCTCAGAAAACATGAACTGAAACAATTCCAACCAAACATAAACTTAAACTAAACTCCAAACAAACCTAGTCACTTACTGAAATAAGAAGTACATCTCTAATTCAGAAGCAAACAAAGGCAAATAATCAAACATAAACCAAGGCATAAACTAAACCAATAACTAAGGTCCAACTGAACACTCACTGGCTAAAGTTCAACCCACAAGGCTAACCCTAGTTCGCTACTGAAATCAGCAATGGAATTTAGTCCAAACAAGGTCATACAAACATCCAAACACCAAACAACAAGCACTATCCAATATCAAGCATAAAAATACTGAAAAACCACAATTACTTGTAACTGAATGATTATCATAAACCAAACTCAGATCCACGAGTACAAACAGTAACCAAACGATTCAAAAACATAAACTAAAGCCTAATATCAGTGGTTGTCACTCCCAAAGATACTAGCTACTGAATTCTAACTATATAGCTAAATGAAAATAAATTCTAAAACATAGAAATACCAAATATGAAGTTGCAGAAGCTTAATCTCGGAGTCAAGAGCCTTGGGGTTGATTTTTCATCAGGGTTTTGCTCGGGTTTTCGGCTGAAAAAGCCTCCATTTATAGTTGCAAAATTCCCGCAGCCGCGCCGCGCATTTATGGTTTCTGCGGCGTGCGTACTAATCTTCTCCCGTTTTATCGGCATTTGAATTTGTTCCACCGCCTTAGATCCGCGTCCCGCCTTCTTTATTTCCGCGGCGCGTGTACGTATTTTCCTGATTTTGCCTTCTTCTTCAAACTTCCTCCAATTTACACGCTTTTGGTCCCTGTTTTCATTATTTTCTTCCAAACAAGTACTGGCACGAAAAGTGTGAATACCGCGATATATATGATATAATTTCACTAAGAATAGGGCTCAACAACGACTAAAATGTGTAATATTACTAGGCATTGTCAATTAGACTTGGTGTAAAATCAATCAAATTTTCACATAGACTGTGTCTCACCCTAAGGTTCTCTTATTTGGCAGCAACCGGGCTCACCAATGCTTCCAAGTAGTCGGATTGCTTGTCCGTACCAACTTTAGTGTTTTACCACTAATCGGTATATAACCTAGATCATAACACCTTATGACGGTGACCAATACTACTGGTCAATAGAAGAGTATGTCAGGTTTAACAGGAATCTAATTCCTGGTCAAGCCCAAGTGATGACTAGAGGTTCTTTCACTTTGGCTAATCCTTGAACTCATTCAGGATTATTCTTAATCCCACTGTTCCCTAAGAATATGAGTCCTTTCCAAAAGGACTCTTCTTTCATAGGTACAGCGGGATGGCCAATGAAAGTGACATTGCTGATCAGGTTCAGGCTAGTCATGAGGTTCGGACGAATGCTACATGACCCTGGACTTTCTATGTACAAGTGGGACGATCCCAGCTTTACATTTCAGACAGTGTCTGCATAACCTACTTAGTCTAAGATGTGGTCAGAATATGGTTTCTATGGTCTGACTGATTGGATATTCAATTCATTGAAAAACTAATTGGAAGTGTATATTATACATCGAGGATCGAACTATTTCGACCAATGCTCCATCATCTTCCCTAAGACACATTATAACCATTAATGTTCTTGGAAGAGGATAAACTATGAAACGTTTTCTGATTTTATGTTGTCATTCAGGTTCTGTTGATCTTATACTTCCTTTGAAGTCCTTGAACAGTTCAAGGTTTCAATCAATCGCTTATTTTGATAAGCGAAGCCATATTTGTCAAACTAATTGGCAAATATTATGAAGTATAAC
This sequence comes from Cichorium intybus, assembly GCA_023525715.1. Taxonomy (NCBI): domain Eukaryota; kingdom Viridiplantae; phylum Streptophyta; class Magnoliopsida; order Asterales; family Asteraceae; genus Cichorium; species Cichorium intybus. The sequence goes on along the minus strand of CM042013.1, from coordinate 80,228,667 downwards.
TAATTGTGTTCCATTCAAAGAGTCGAGCAATACATAGTAACTAGTGTGTCCATTGCTCATAATTTTAATTTCATTTACATCTCTATATAAATTTATGACTTTGTTAATTTTGTTTAAGATATGCAATCATCACCTGACTCTAAGTCAACTGATTCCAAAATCTTATCTACTGGATCTTTGGGTGATTCATTTCTTGCCACAAATGATTTTATTAAGAACTCAATTCATCATGTGACTCTAAGTCAAATGATTCCAAAGTCCTGTCCAACCGGACCTTTGGTTGAATTGCTCCAAATAAAATTTACTTTAACAATCATAGAAGACACGATTCATGAATCCAAACACTTTGGATGTATCAACATTCATGTTATTGCCATTCATGCAATTAACATACTCATACAACATTTCAAGGATAATTTAAAAAAACATGTATTAAAAGAAAGTCAACATTTTATAAAAACAAAATATCCTTGAACAATGTACTATATGACAGACAATGTCGCACGCATCTAATAAGCTAATAACAAGATCATAATATGAAACTAAACTCCAAAACTGCATGAGCTTCAAATCCAATCCGAATATGCTCCTATGCAACACATCCTGCATCCTACAAAGTCCATGCATACAAAGCAAATGTGAGAAACACATCCTATATCAAGGAATTAAGGATAAGGAGTTCTGAGTTTTAAGATATTCCCGAGTTGCCAAACCGTTCGGCTTCGGAGCATTTTTCCAATCTTTCTGTGACTGTGTACCACCTTAAGGATTCCCAGTTTGAGACATTGAAGAACCGGTCCAGACGATCTGTATCATTTCTTGATGTGCCTTATTACTGGACTCAATCCCAAAGCAGCCGAATCAATGGAACTATGCTTCTCCATGAACGACTCATACAGAGTCAACATTGAATGCATTCCCATGATAATCTTACCCTGGTTTCCCTTTTTGTACATCTGGATGAACAGATCAGCGAGTCGAGCTAATGCTTAACTCCCGATCAAAAGGGGTGACCAATTTTATATAGTTCGCCTATGTATCCCTCAATCTCGAGAACATGCAAACTGGTGCTACTTCCTTCTAGCTCGCACACTTCAAACTCTTTGAAGATCCTAGTTCGTTCCTTTTCAACCGGTTCTCGGAACCTTTCTTCAACCAGCTGTGCTAACTCATCTGACCCAGGAATTCTAAATCCCTACAGAACCCGGGGTCAATGATCAATAGCATGAGGCAACGAACTTCCTTTGACTCAATAATCAAGGGGTCATGCTCATCACAAGCTACTGTGTGATGCTATGCTTTGGTAGAACAAGGAGTGGGCACTCAATCAGATATGGTATGCGAGCAAAAGTAAGAACCATTCTCTATTTGTGAAGCCATACCATATAGTTTAGGCCAGTCAGCCTTACCATAGGTGAAGGAGGAGAAGGATGAGAATTGACACTATCTTCAGACATCTATAAAATTTGAATTTACTAGTCTAATTCTAATCCTTCTTAAACAATTGCCCAATATATTATTTAACAAGGCTAGGATCCAAAATACCCCAACTATGGTGTGAAGAAGGATGTCGTAATCACAACATAATGGTCATTAAGGTAGATAAACATTTATCAATTTCTGTCTTATGAAATTCCTAAATCTGTGAGATTCATTGAACTGTTCAATGGCATGTTTAATCTTGGATATGCTCTTCTATTTGTGATTGGAATGCTGAGGATCACAAACAAGATGTAAATAACCATGAAAATATGCTCGGTAACCTCAATGTCATTTATCATCTCTAATTGATGTGTCGGTTAACCACACATGCTCCATCAACAATGAAAATCATGAGAAACCCATTACCACTCTTTATGAGCCCCTATTAGTGTGCCGGTAAACCACACACACTCCACTAATGTCTCATAAAGTGTAATGTGCAATTTCATGGATTAGCATCTATTTCACATTTTTCCTAAAGTAACTAGATTTGAGATTTTATATAACTGTTCTAGTACTTTGATTAATAACATTATACTTTTAATGAGATTCAGCGGTCCTATCAAACCTGTTCGGCTAACGACCCTCCACTTATCAAGAGAGTGGTGGGTGAGAGGACACCCATTAGACCACCATTTTATAGGTAGTCTCCTTATACCCTCCTTATAGACTAGCTTCGTGAATGAGGCCTACTATTGATTTGACTAACCAATTATCTTATACATATAATATTAACTTTTAATTATAATATATATAAGACGTACTTTAAACCTTTTAAAATATTCTTGATTTATCCTTTTAATTTTTCGAAATTAACTATTAATTTAAAAAATAAAATTTAAACCTTAAATGAGTTAATTTTATCTTTTAATTAAACAATTAATTAAATTAATTAAATCTAGATAGGCATCACAAATTAATCAAATTAATTTAATCCTATCTTAAACCCTCTAAATTTTGAAAATTAGCACATAAGGGGTTTAAGGTTATTCATTTATTAAATAATCACAATTACCCAAAAAATAGAAAAACATTCTAAAACCCTATATAAAAAATCGAAATTTATAAGGGGAGAGGCTTGGGTTTCAAAAACCCTAACCCTAGAAACGATTGGCCATCATTTAGGGTTTAGAAGCTATAAACCCTAAATTTTAGGAAAAACATTTACAACAATTCAATAAGAAAACAACCAATAGCTCTGATACCACTGAAAGGTTTTATGCAAATCTATGAACTAAAACCCTAAGTTCACATGCAACCTAGATTGGATCTATGTTTTCTAACCTTAAACATATAGATAATTCCTAAAGGCCAACAAAAAAATTACTAAAGAAATAAATCAGAAAAACCAACCTTTAGGTTTAATCCTGAAGCTGAGCAGCACAAGTGTCCTGCATCAAATGAGATCACACCCCGGGAGATAGGAAGTAGGTCACGAAATCCAGAGAGGGAGGATAGTATATGGCGTGAATAATGGGGTTAACATGGTCCCTATTTATAGGCTCCAGCAGATAATCAGATAAGCCTTTAGAGATAAACCTTTTTAAATTCAAATAAGATAAACCTTTATCTATTAATTCAAAAAGTATTTATCCTAATTATCATATAATAAATCAATCTTCCTATCTCCTGGAATTTCTGCCAAACCTGTAGCTATGAGGGCAACCCAAATAGACTTTGCTTCTAATAATTAGGTAAATACAAATTATTAGTCATGGCTTAAACACCTAATCCAATAATTACATGGCCACATAGTATAACATTCCATCCGACCGCATTACTTGACAATGTTGCCTAACCGAACAACATGACAGCCCTACTTAGCAGCTTGGTTTGGCAATACTGCCTCCAGCTAGCTAGGCTTGAAATGGGTAGCCCTAAGGCCTTACCTAACTGTCCCTTCTATCGTTTCTCCTTCATGGTGAACATTCCCACTTTCTGCAGATCTGAGACTCCAATTTCCATTCTCCACTCTACTCTCTACTCTCTACACACATACACCTTTCAATATGGCGGTTCTCTCCGACCAGGAGAAGCCATCTCATATCTTATACATATACGACTTAATTTTTGGAGCCTACTCTCGGGGCACAAGCCTTGGAGCGGTTCTACCAATTGTCTTATGTGATTGTGGCTAGGATTCAAGGCAGGAACCTTCATGTAGTCATCATGCTCCAGCTCTAGATCTAGATCCGACCTCAGACTCAATAACCAGATCCGATTTCACATCATTTGGTGTCATCCATAGGACCTCGAGCAAATAGCCATCGCTTTGCCTCACGAGATTCAAAACTTCAGCTTCTCAAAACATTCACTATCCGATACGCACTCAACAAAAATACAAAAATCAGATGTGTTGATTTCGACTAAAGATTGACAAAAGCATGCGTGTTAATTTTGGTATACACTCACCCTCGCCACCGCAAACAACGAGGCTTTAGCACAAATGATTATCCTTTTGTAGCTGAGCTCAAAATTACCATTCATCTCCAATGAGTGTAAACTGCACAAGCAAAACCCAATGAACTTTCAGCTATTAGGGCATAATCGAACAAAATGCATAGTCACCATTGTTGATTTTGAGGTTGGAATTTTCAATTTCGATTAAAGACATACACGAGGCCCATACCAATCGCTCAGTCTATCCGATTTTTCGTACATTAAAAGTGAAATAGCATTGGATCCGACTTAAAGACCTATTGTTGTCGTTCCTAAAGCTTGCCACCTAACGAAAATTCATTTGCTTAGGTATCATCACACCAGAGACATAGTATATCTGAATGGCAGATGTAAATAATCAATTGGTCCTAATTATGCTTGTTGGGAAGCTATCTAAAAACAACAAATCTATATCCAGTCTTGGACGGTTGGGCACACGTAAGGTGCTCGATGAAAAATATATGATATTACAGTATTTGATGTTACAGTATGCATGTATCACCAGTATCTGATATTACAGTATTTGATGTTATATGAGAAAAATCTATTTCATTGTAAAAGATAATATTGTAATCCAAGAAAATTTAATATTTTCTTATAAAAGTGTTTAAGTCTTAAAAAACCCAAAGACTAAAAATGTATAACATAGTTTTTAATATAGTATAAAACCATTTAAAAATGCATATTTCTACGTAAACAAAATATATAGTTGATTTTCCCATTTGAGACACCCTATAAACATGTTGTGACCATGTAAGCCTGCTGCGACGTTCTTCAGGCGTCAGAATGTTAGACATTTGTCACCTCAGACCTGCCGTTCTAGCTGTAGCTAACAGCTTAGGTGCGGGTTTGTCAGTCTCAAATAGATCTATACATAAATATCACGCTCTCTTACCGAGACTCCGGTTATAAATTCAACACTTTTAGTATGTGTACTTGAATAAGTACGGTGAAGACCCATCTCACAAAATGTATACATCAACTCGTTTACGTATATTTGAATATGAAAAGCCCTTGTATTTACCATTATCATTTTTCCCATGATAATATAATAATGTATAATAATTATATATTTTTATATAATTATTTTGTCTTGTTCAAAAAGTCATAGTAACACTTGTGTCCATAAGCTATTCCTATAATAGCTTATCTTTAATATTCCATTGTACAAAGCATATATTTATGAATATATGTGAAATAACTTGTTTAGATGTTCATCAATAACATCTTTTAAGATATTTCCCACAAAAATAGTGTATTAACTTGGTTATAACCATTTTTGCTAGAAAAGTCGTATTTACGGTCACAAAAACGTAGTTTATACTAGTTTTTATTTTTGTGACTTTACCTTTGAAGATCTAGTATGTTTACACACATTATGTTTGTAGATTTGTTTTTTTATTTAAACATATCACATAATATTGTTCATAACACTTAGATCTAGCATTACTTCATGTTAAAAATATTTTTACACAAAAACTAGTAAAAAGTTGTGTAAATAGTCGTTTTACGGTGTAAACCTTGTATTCTCCCCCTAAAACTTGAATAAAGATGAAAAAAAGGGGTATGAAGTCACCTTGGGTGCTTGATCTAGAGAAATGAACGGAAGAAATGAGGAGTCAAGCCTTGGATCTCGGAGGACCGTTGGAAAAAGCTATGATCCAATGAATTTTCCTGAATGTTAGTGTATGTAAAAGAGATAAAAATGGTATTAGAAGTCTTACAATCACAAGGTAAACATAACTTACCAAATTTGACTTGAAAAACTCTTGAAAATGGTGGCCGGTGGTGGTGGTGGAGGGTGGTGGCCGGCGGTTGTTTGTAGTCGTGGAGTGTGGCCGGTGGATGTATGTGGTGGTGGTGGGCCCAAAGTTAGAGAGAAAGAGAGAGTATGGAGAGGATTGGCTAGTCAAATGAGAAGGTCTAAGTTCTTTATATTAGATTTTGAAAGATTTTTAGTTTTAATTGTTTAATAAGAAAATCACAACTAGACCATATGGCTAGGATTTGGAATAGTGACATAAGATCATGGTGTGATGTTGGGTGATCCTTGGCTGCCGATGGGGTGAGAGGGGTGTGTAGGAGTGGTCGTTTGTAATTTATACCTATTAGTTTATAAAAATTTGTATTTTTATAAAATACGTAAAACGTTTGGAGAATTTTTATAAGTTTTTGGAGAAATTATTTTATAAATAAATATTATGTATGAAAATATTGGTAAACATTCATTTAGATTGACTCGTAACTAGTTAGATGATGGTATACACGTTTAAGCGCAGTATTCTTCCGAATACGCAATTTTTAGCATTTTACCGAAAAATATATTTGGCTATGAAATTAAATACTAGAAAATATTACGCTTCATAATATATGTTTCATTATCCCATTTTTTATGTTTAAGGCACCACGTTTCGTAATTTGGTCTAAACATTGTGTACATTTATCGTTCACAACGAATTTACTGTTGTAACTTTCACATACGAACTCCGTTTTCGACGTTCTATATGTCCACAGATTCGTATTCACGAATACATCATTTTATGAATATTATTATTCCCAAAATAATATTTGTATGATTATCGAAATTTTACGCTATTGTAGTTTATTATCTGCATTTACAGCGTTTACTCGATAATTGAATTGAATTAGCATACGTCGTATTATAATATCTAATAATACATCGTAAATGTTATGAAACATTAAATTTCCACATATTAACTTAACGTATGCTTCGGTTGACCTAGGTTGACGTTTGTTGACCAAATTGACAGTTGTCACATCATCTACCCATGAGAAAGAATTTCGTCCCGAAATTTAGCACTTGAGTAGATTCTCAAGGGTTTGGAAAAATATGTAGGTATTTCTGTTTCATCTGGTCCTCATGCTCCCAAGTAAATTCAGGTCCACGCTTGGCGCTCCAACGGACCTTTACTATTGGTATGCGGCTTTGCTTCGTCCTCTTGACTTCTCTATCCATGATTTCCACAGGTTCTTCAACGAAGTGCAGATTTTCGTTTATTCAATCTCGTCAAGTGGGATGACGAGAGTTCCATCGGACAGGCACTTCTTTAGATTGGATACATGGAAGGTGGGATGCACGTTGCTAAGTTCCTATGGTAGTCGAAGTCGATAGACTATAGGGCCGATCCTTGCAAGGATCTCGAATGGCCCGATATACCTTGGATTTAGTTTCCCACGCTTTCTAAAGCATATCATTCCCTTCCAGGGTGAGACCTTCAGCAACATACGTTCGCCAACCTGGAATTCTAAGGGCTTGCATCGTTTATCTGCATAACTCTTCTTTCGGTCACGAGATTATTTCAATCGTTCACGGATTTGAATGATTTTCTCTCGTTTCTCGTATGATTTCAGGACCGGTGAGAGTGCTGTTAGGTACTTGTCCTCTGGCTAACTGAGTGTCACCCACCTCAGTCCAGCACAGAGGAGATCTGCACTTACGCCCGTACAGGGCTTCAAATGGAGCAACTTTGATGCTCTTGTGATAACTATTGTTGTATGAAAACTCGATGAGCGGTAAGTAGGTTTCCCACGCCTTACCGAAGTCTATCACACAAGCTCTTAACATGTCTTCCAGCGTTTGGATGGTTCTTTCACTTTGCGCATCGGTTTGTGGATCGTAAGCTGTACTAATGTCAAGTCTGGTACTCAAGGCCTTTTGCAAGGATTGCCAAATTCGTGACGTAAATCGACTATCCCTATCCGAGATAATGGATATTGGCGCACCATGAAATCGTACAATCTCTTTGATGTACGTCCTTGTCAGTTTCTCCATTTTGTCAGTTTCTTTGATGGGCAGGAAGTGTGCGGACTTGGTCAACCTATCGACAATTATCCATATGGTGTCTAGCCCACCAGTTGTTTTGGGTAACTTAGTTATGAACTCCATGGTTATTCGCTCCCACTTCTACTCGGGTATTTCTGGTTGTTGTAGTAAACCCGAGGGCTTTTGATACTCCACCTTGACCTTGGCGCAAGTCAAACACTTGCCCACATATGTAGCAATCTCTGCTTTCATGTTTGGCCACCAATATAGTCTCTTGAGGTCTAGATACATCTTATCCGACCCGGCATGAACAGAGTCTCTGGTTTTGTGAGCCTCGTTCATGATAATGTCTTTATAACCGCCGAATCTTGGTGTCCAGATTCGATTCATGAGGTAACGAGCTCCGTCATCCTTGACCTCAAGGATTTTATCCATTCCTTGCAAGGCTTCACTTGCGACATTCTCAGGTTTCAACGCTTCAAGTTACGCCTCCTTGATCTGAGTGGATAGATGTGAATGGATTGTTAATGTCAATGATTTCACTCGGCGGCCCGAGTACTCCTTACGACTTAGGGCATCAGCTACTACATTGGCCTTGCCCAGGTGGTAACGAATTTTGCATTCATAGTCACTCAGTAACTCCACCAATCGTGGTTGTCTCATGTTGAGCTCCTTTTGGTTGAGAATGTGTTGGAGACTCTTGTGGTCAGTGAAGATTGTACACTTAGTGTCATAAAGGTAGTGCCTCCAGATCTTTAATGCGAATACTACTGCTCCCAACTCGAGGTCATGAGTGGTGTAGTTGACCTCATGGGTTTTCAGTTGCATTGAAGCATTGGCAATGACCTATCCTCTATGCATGAGTACGTAACCCAGAACCTGGTTGGATGCATCGCAGTATGCCACAAAGTCTTCTATTCCTTTTGGAAGCGACAGAACTGGAGCGCTGGATAAATCTTGCTTTAGAGTCTGGAAGGCAGTGTCTTGTTTATCTTCCCAGTTGAAGGTTACTCCTTCCTGTGTCAGGGCAGCAAGTGGAATTTGCGATCTTGGAAAAGTTCTGTATGAATCTTCGATAATAGCCAACGAGACCCAAAAACTGGCAGATTTCCTTCGGTGTTCTCGGTGCTTCCTAGTTTTCGATGGCTTTGATTTTGGAGGGATCCACATGTATCCCTTCCTCGCTGACTTCGTGGCCTAGAAAGTCCACCTTTCGAATCCAAAATTCACATTTTGAAAACTTTGAATACAACTTTTCCACCCTTAGCGTCTCCAAAACTTGTCGTAGGTGTTGACTATGTTCCTCCTTACTTCGTGAATAGATCAATATGTCGTCGATGAACACTATCACGAATTTATCTAAGTAAGGTCGGCATACGCGGTTCATTAGGTCTATGAACACAGCGGGCGCATTAGTCAATCAGAAGGGCATCACAACGAACTCGTAGTTTCCGTAACGAGTTCTAAATGCTGTTTTAGAAACATCTTCCTTCTGGACTCTGAGTTGATGATACCCCGACCTTAGATCGATTTTTGAGAAGTAACTTGATCCTTGGAGTTGGTCAAATAGGTCACCAATTCGGGGTAACAGATATCGGTTCTTGATAGTGAGCTTGTTCAACTCCCGATAGTCAATGCACATACGGAATGATCCATCCTTCTTCTTTACGAATAAGACCGGTGCTCCCCAAGGTGAGAAGCTCGGCCTGATGAACCCTTTACTTAGTAGTTCGTTCAGCTGACTAGATAATTCCTGCATTTCTGCCAGGGCTAACCGATATAGCGCTTTTGCTACAGAGGTGGCTTCAGGAATCAATTCGATTCTGAACTCGACTTGTCGGGCGGGTAGTACTCCTGGAAGGTCTTCTGGGAATACATCGGAAAAGTCGCAGACTTCGGGAATCTCCTTGATACTCTTTACTTCTTTCTTCTCATCAACCACGTGGGCTAGGAACGCGTGGTATCTTTTGTGTAGGTACTTTCGAGCTTTAATGCAAGACACGATTCGGAGACCGGTGCTGGGTTTATCGCCGTAGATGAAAAGAGTCTTGCTATCTGGTAGCTGAAGTCGGATGGCTCTTTTGTAGCACATGATATCGGCATGATGAGGAATCAGCCAATTCATACCAACAATCACATCAAAGCTTCCTATTCTAACATGCATAAGGTCGATTTGGAAGGAGTGACCGTTCAGGGTCAGTGCGCATCCTACGTATATATCGTTGGTACTTTCTGTTTTGCCATTAACCATTTCTACTATGAATGTTTCATTGAGTAGTTGGGGTTTTTGTTTTAGTAAATATTTAAACTCATGGCTATCAAAACTCCTCTCCACACCGCTATCGAATAGTATGCATGCATATGAGTTATTGAGGAGGAATGTACCGGTAACCACAATGGGATCCTCTACTGATTCCGCGCGTCCCATAGCTAAAACTCTTCCCATGCTTCCAACAGCCTTGTTCTTTGCCTTCAGGCACTCCCTTTTAAAATGCACCGTTACCCCACATCCATAACAAGCTCGACTCACCCCCAGCATTAGAGGTTGGGGTGGCTTGTTGAGTTGAAGCTCTGCAGAAACGTGAAGTATGCCCCTTTCTGCCACAGTTTGTACAATGCATTTCTTTACACACCCCATGATGGTGGAAGTTACATTTGCTGCATTTAGGAAAAGTCCCAATATATTTCTTTACACACCCCATGATCGTGAATGTTAGTGTGTGTAAAAGAGATGAAAGTGGTATTAGAAGTCTTAAAATCACGAGGTAAACATAATTTACCAAATTTGACTTGGAAAACTCTTGAAAATGGTGGTCGTGGTGGTGGAGGGTGGTGGTCGGCAATTGTTTGTGGTGTTGGAGGGTGGCCGGTGGTTGTATGTGGTGGTGGTGGGCCGAAAGTTAGAGAGAAAGAGAGAGTATGGAGAGGACTGGCTAGTCAAATGAGAAGGTCTAAGTTCTTTATATTAGATTTTGAAAGATTTTTAGTTTTAATTATTTAATAAGAAAATCACATCTAGACCATATGGCTAGGATTTGGAATAGTGACATAAGATCATGGTGTGATGTTGGGTGATCCTTGGCTGCCGATGGGGTGAGGGGGGGGTAGGGGTGGTCTTTTGTAAGTTATACCCATTAGTTTATAAATATGTGTATTTTTATAAAATACGTAAAACGTTTGGAGTATTCTTATAAGTTTTTGGAGAAATGATATTATAAATAAATATTATGTATGAAAACATTGCTAAACATTCATTTAGATTGACTCGTAACTTGTTAGATGATGGTATACGCGTTTAAGCGCAGTATTCTTCTGAATACACGATTTTTAACATTTTACCGAAAAATATATTTGGCTATGAAATTAAATACTAGAAAATATTACGCTTCATAATATATGTTTCGTTATCCCATTTTTGATGTTTAAGGCACCACGTTTCGTATTTTAGGTCTAAACCCTGTGTACATTTATCGTTCACAGCGAATTTACTGTTGTAATTTTCACATACGAACTCCATTTTCGACGTTCTATATGTCCACAGATTCGTATTCACGAATACATCGTTTTATGAATATTATTATTCCCAAAATAATATTTGTATGATTATCGAATTTTTACGCTATTGTAGTTTATTATCTGCATTTACAGCGTTTACTCGATAAGTGAATTAAATTAGCATATGTAGTATTATAATATCTAATAATACATCGTAAATGTTATGAAACATTACATTTCCACATATTGACTTAACGTATGCTTCGGTTGACCTAGGTTGACTTTTGTTGACCAAATTGACAGTTGTCACACCTGAATGGGCGAGACTACTCCAAGGTCACCGATGAAATTCCTCAGGCAAGCAATTTCCATTTATGCTTCACTTGCAGCTATGTACTCTAATTCATAAGTTGAATCAGCCACCATGTCTTGTTTGGAACTCTTTCAAGTAACCGCTCCACCGTTTAGAAGAAACACCCAGCCCGACTGAGACCGAACGTTGTATCTATCTTTCTGGAAACTGGCGTCACTATACCCACTTACTCTCAACGTATCACTGCCACCAAGGACTGGGAGCATGTCCTTCTTCCTCCGCAAATACTTGAGAATGTTTTTGACCGTTGTCCAGAGCTCTGCCAGGGTTTCCCTGATAGCGACTGACCATTCTCAAAGCAAAGGACACATCAGGGTGAGTGCATGTCATAGTGTACATGATCGATCCCAGAGCCGAAGCGTAAGGTACCCGACACATATAAGCTATCTCTTCATCTCTACTTGGGCTTTGAGTCTTACTCAATTTGACATTGCTCTGGATAGGTAGCTCTCCATTCTTGGAATTTTCCATACTAAACCTTTTTAGTATCTTATCCAAGTATGTACTTTGACTAAGTCCAGTTAGTCTCTTCTTTCTATATCTCAATATTCTTATCCCGAGAATATAGGCAGATTCTCTAAGGTCTTCCATGGCGAAACACTTTCCAAGCCAAGGTTTAACTTCTTACAAGGTTGGAATGTCATTTCCTAGGAGTAGTATGTCATCGACATACAACACCAGAAAAATTACTATACTCCCACTAGCCTTGATATAGACGCAAGACTCATCTTTGCTCCTAGAGAAACCAAACTCTTTGACTTTCTCATGAAAACAGAGAATCCAGCTGCAAGAAGGTTGTTTTAATCCGTAGATTGATTTCTCAAGCTTGCTCACCTTATTGGGAAACTTTGTATCTACAAAACCCTCTGGCTGATTCATGTAAACATCCTCAGCCAAATTCTCGTTAAGGAAAGCAGTCTTGACATCCATCTGCCAAATTTCATAATCATGAAATGTAGCTATGGCGAGCATTATCCTAATACATTTTATCTTCGCTACCGGTGAGAAGGTTTCATCATAGTCAACCCCAGGGGATTGAGTAAATCCCTTCACAACTAGTCGAGCCTTGAAAGTGTGTACCTTTCCATCCATGTCAGCCTTCTTCTTGAAAATCCATTTGCACCCAACTGTCTTTCGACCTGGTACATTATAAACCAAATTCCAAACTTGGTTGTCATACATGGACTTGATCTCGCTGTCCATTGCCTCTTTCTATTTAGCAACCTCAGGGCCTGCCACTGCTTCCTTGTAGCTAGCTAGCTTATCCAAATTTACCAGTGTCCTCTCACTGACAATCGTGTCACCATCCGTACTAATATGCAAGCCATAGAACTCAGGTGCCATGCTAAATCTATTGGAACGTCTAAGAGGTAATGAGTTGTTTATCGTTTCAACAGGAACTTCTTCCTCTGGTTGAGTGTTAGTATCTTCTAGGGTCCCTTCATTGGTTGACTCTTGAATTTCTTCAAGGTTAATGGTACTCCCACTGTCCTCTTTGAATATGAGCTCTCTCTCTCTCTCTCTCAAGACTCCTCTTCGTGCTACAAAGACCACGTTCTCACTAGGTCTGTAGAACAAATATCCAAAAGACTGCTTTGGGTAACTAATGAAACTACACTTCTCACTTCTAGCTGCTAACTTGGCATGAATCTTTCGTCTTACGAAAGGTTCACAACCCCAGACTTTGATATGTGGTAACGAGGAAACTTTCCATGTCCACATCTCGTGAGGTGTTTTGGCAACTTTCTTTGGAGGGAGGATGTGGGCGGCTGTCTCTAAGGCGTACCCCCAGAAGTGAACAAAAAAAGAAGCTTGGCTCATCTTGGAACGAACCATGTCTAACAAGGTCCGGTTACGTCTCTCAGCCACACCATTCAATTGCAGTGTCTTGGGAGGGGCCAACTGTGAAACTATTCCACATTCCTTAAGATAGTAGTGGAACTCGATAATAAGATACTCACCACCTCTATTGGATCTAAGCATCTTTATCTTCCCGCCTAATTGATTATGTACTTCATTCTTGAAGTCTTTGAACTTTTCAAAGGTTTCTGACTTATGATTGATTAAGTAGATATAGCCATATCTACTGTAATCATCCGTAAAAGTCACTTAGAATCAATTAGCATCCCTTGTGGATGATCTGAAGGGTCCACACAAATCAGTGTGTATGAGATCTAACAAACCTTCACCTCTTTCACAAGATCCCGTGAAAGGTGATTTTGTCATCTTTCCCAAAAGACAATATTCACATACATCATCCGACCTAAGGTTGAATGATTCCAACGCTCCATCCTTTTGGAGTTGGGCGTTGCGTTTCTTGTTAACGTGTCCAAGACAACAATGCCACAAGCACGCCTTGTCTATACACTATTGCCTAAATTTTCTACACATGTCACAGTTTCATACACACCATCACAAGGTAAAGCCTCAAATATAAAAACACTATTTTTATAAGTAGAAATAGAACCATTCAAATTATCAAAAGAATATCTATAACCTTGTCTGAACAATGCATGAAATGAAGTAACATTTCATTGCATTTCTGACGAGTAACAACAATTTAATAAATCTAAGCTAACATCACTACTAAGCACTAGACTATAAACTCCAATCTTGGTAACAGGAGAAGATGATCAAGTTTATCCTTCCATGCTCCACTTCCTCACTTTCTCATAGTCCCTGGAAATTAGAACAAATATGAAAACCACATCCCGTATCAAGGACCCAAGAATGAGAAGATGACGAGTTATTTGAAATAGTGTATATACCTGCAGATAAGGACTTTATCTTGCCATCCTTCAGGTCTTGCAGGTACTTTTGGCAACTTCATTTCTAATGCCCTTTCTCGTTGCAGTAGAAGCAATCGGCCTCTTTGGGATTTGAGACGTGAGGAATGTCAAAACTGGGCCTAGCCTTTGGGCCATTGCTAGATGACCCGACATGGGCCTTGCCCTTCCAGTTCTGCTTAGGAGGACCTTTCCTCTTCTTCCCCTTTCGCTGCCCAATGGCTAGAATAGGAGCACTGGCTGAAGTGGAGGCTAAACCTTTACCCTTCATTCCCGCTTCATCGGTCTGTAACATATTGTGCAACTAAGCCAAGGTGGTCTCACTATTGTTCAGATGATATGCTAAGATAAACTGATCATAACAACTACGGAAGAAATTCAGGATTATATCAATAGCCAACTCCTCGTCAAAATACACATTCAGCTTCACGAGGCGCTCCACGTATCGTAGCATTCTCTACACGTGGGCGTAGACAGACTCTCCCTCTTTCATTTTGCACACCATGAGGGCCTTGGCTACTTCATACTTTTCTGGACGAGCTCGCTTATGGAACTTTTCCATAAGGTCCTTGTTCATCTCGTATGGCCAATAGTCCTCATAAAATCTCTGCAATTTAGGGACCATAGTAGCGACCATAATGCAAGCCACTTTGGTTGCATCGTCGTAGTGCTTTTTATATGAGGCATATTCCTCAGGAGTAGCTGTTTCTTGATTGATTTCGAGAAGTTCTTTTTCGAGAACATACACTCTGTCCTCGAATCTAAGGGCCATCTTAATGTTTCGCATCCATTCGTTGTAATTGGTGCCATCCAATGTCACCTTTGAGCAGAACGAAAGGATCGAAGAGAAGTTATTGTGGTTATTTTGTTGAGCGGATGGGGCAGCAAAAGCATCAGCAGAAGTAGACATCTATAGAAGAAAGGTAGTTTTAATTAGATAAGAATAATCCTTAACATTTTAACCCAAAGATAAATATTAAGGCTAGGATTCAACTATATAATTCACAACTTTGAAGAGGGATGTCGTAATCTAATTGTAAATTTTATAAAGGTAGGTAAATGACGATTTACCAATTCCATCGCGGAATATAATAAAATTAAGTGAAATTCTTAGGTCTTTTGAGATTCATTGAACTATTCAATTGCATGTTTTATCTCGGATTATGCTCTTCCATTTGTGACTGGGATACCGAGGATCACAATAAGATGTGAAAAACCATGCAAATACGCTTGGTAACCTCAATGTCATTTATCATCTCAGTTTGATGTGCCGGTAAACTACACATGCTCCATCAACAATGATAATTTATGAGATACCCATGACAACTCTTTATTGGTCCCCATTAGTGTGCTGGTAAACCACACACGCTCCACTAACGACCAATAAAGTGTAATGTGTAATTTCATGGGTTAGCAGATCTTTCACATTTCCGTAAAGTAACTAGATTTGATATTTTATTAAACAGGTTCTAGTACTTTCTTTAATAGCATTATACTTTTAATGAGATTAAGTTGTCCTATCAAATCCGTTCTGCTAACGACCCTCCACTAATCAAGGAAGCGGTGGGTGAGAGTGGACATTGTAAGTCGCGTAACAATCCTAGATCTAAACAGGTATTAATCAAACACTTGATTTTGCGGAATCCAATCAAGCAATAACAATGAAACACAAACAAGAACGGATTACTACAAACCTTCAATGCACACTATATTGATAATAGTCGGGTACATAAGGTTCTTGTAGGTCGAATGAACAAATTCTCTCTAACACTCTAAGCTCCCAATTTCACCAACATAACAAATGACAAGGAAAATGCTATTTATACTTAACCTATAATCTAAGCCCATCCACACCCAAGCCCACCGAAATCGTGAGAGGCCCAACCGAAATCCATGGGGATTTCGGTCATGCCACCACCGAAATCATCCTGCAGTCCAATAAATTCTTCGTTTTAGCCCAGAAACTCTTGAATTTGGTCTGATTAAATGCAAAGCTTAAACCAATCATAATTATGGCCCAACAATCTCCCCCTTGGTTTAATGCTTTCATTTAACTTCGAGCTCTGTCTTGAACTTGGTTTCGGTTGTACACTGCAGAACATTTCAACAATCTCCCCCTTAGCATAACAATCTCCCCCTTAGCAGGTGACGGGTATAGATGTTGATAGGTTTCAGCACGTTGCAGAGACAACTTCATCTTTGGTATCAGACTGTCTTCAGGTTTGAAATTGAACGCACATTGGGTACGGGTTTCAGCATAGGTCTTGAATAAGCACAACCAGCTTTTCTTTTGACTTTGACTGGAATTGGAGTCTGACTCTTCACTTCTTTTCTTGATCACATAAAGGTATGATTGTAGCAACAGAAACTTTTGAGGAGGAATTTAACGCAGCTTGTCGTATGGAATTATGATTCACCTTCTCTGGGGTTGAAATTATTGTGTTGAAACTTCAATCTTCACTTTTGGCTCCATCACTTGAAAGACTTCACTAGATTGTCTTCGACTATAACCAGTGCGTAATGATGACCAAAAATCATGTGGGTCACAGAGTCATAAAACTCTCACCACAGTTGTTCAAGGACCCAGCCTTGGCTCAGGACGAGCCTTCTCGCAGTATCTGTGTGAACCGGGAGGAACGCACTGCGATTGTTTGAGTATCGGTGAACTACTCGTTGCCGTTTTGATTTTGGCCCCTGCATATCCTTGATCAAAGATCTCATGCAGTTGACAAGTCAACAAGTTGACTTGGCTCTTGGCGAGACGTTCAATGGTATCCAAACTCTGCGAAGTGTACCATCCTAGTGCCAATTTTGAATCCGGTAAAGTTGTTGAGGTCTCACAGCTATTGTGGTAAACAACAACGATCACTGACCCACAGTTTCGATGTATCATCAATGTGAGGTAAAATCACATTGACTCACGAACATCTTTATTAGAAGAAGATCATGGTCAAGAGTGGTATGAGCGTGTAATATGTCTTGGTTACTAGACATACCCATCGTCTAGACTTTCGAATTGTCATCAGTGTATGGTTTATTACACTAAGTCATCCAACTCTTGAATTAGAAGCTTTGTAGGTAAGAATGGTTGTTGATGCCTCACATCTACCACTGGTGTTGTAGCAGAGATCACTGGCATAGAGTTTCAAAATATCATCACCACTTGGTTTAAAGTGATGAGTCGTTTATTTCTTGCAACAGACAGATAGAGGTGGTTGAGAATGAATTGGTGCGTATGATATATTACGGTATGCAATCTAATCATCGGCACAAACTTTGTAACTCTCGACTCTGAGTGGTTTCTCTAAAAGTGTCTAGAAGTTTGATGTTGTAGAATTAACTTTAGGACTGGGTCAGCAAATGGTTATCAATGCTTCAAACTTACCATGGTGTAACAGTAAGTATCATCAACAGTTAAGTGTTACCTCAGCAGTGAGTGGTATAACTCAGTGCGTCGTCGGTAGGTAAGGAATGTCTTAGCGAGTCACGGTAATAGTGAGTCACATCTTTGACATGAGGTTTTGATCTGTATTCCTGATTGGTATTGATCAGGAACATTGACGGTCGTGCAAGTTGTGTACAAAAAAATATTTTTTTGGATTTTTAAATTTCTGAAAGGAAAGACATGAAACGAAAAACATATTTTTGGATTTTTTAAGTTTTCTGAAAAGAAAGGACATAAAGGTAAAAGACATATTTTTGTATTTTTGAATTTTATATTTTTTTGTATTTTTTAATTCTCCCCTAAATTTGTGCATAGAGTATAATAAACAAAAATGCACAAATTTAACTAGAAACAAAAAGAAAATATACAAAATTGAACTATTAGTCATCAAAACGAATCAAAACAGTTCAGGAACGAAGTTACCTTTTCAATCTTCAACACATCGTTGGATACGAACCCCATGTGATCATTCCTCTCTCCCCTCCCGCAAAGGACACATACTCTCCATTAATGATTTGAGTGTTGTACAGTTGACAGATGTCTCCTATCATGTGCTTGGAACAGCCATTATCAGCAAACCGAGATCAGATGATATTCCTCTATAGCTGCTCCTGCACAGATGTGGGATTAATTTGTCTTAGGAACCCAGTCCATCTTGAAGCTGGGTTTTCCATTGCTAGCCACACACTTCACTCTTTCCAAGATCATATCCTGCTTATTAAATAAAGAACATTAAGAGTTAGCAGGACAATTGGATGATTTGGAAACGCGGTCTTTTGGTATCCATCGGTAGTTTGGCTTAAGTTTCTTGTTGTTTGAACTGATGGGTGTATTAACAGTTGATTTCAAAACAGGACTCCCCCTTGACTTGTGCTTCTGTTGCCAGTGTGGACTCGAGGACGATCCTTGAGATGAACTCGACCTTACCGATTTCGATTTGGCAGAGTTATCTTTCGAATCGGTCTTCTTGTCCTTAAGGGCCTGCTTCTTGGCCTTAGTTTCATTCCAGTCACCATCTCTTGAACGTGATCTTGAGGGCTTTCTTTTGGAAGACCTTCTCCCTGACACGTTTTGCCAGCGCTGTGCATAGAAGGGAATATATGGGTGATAAGGACAATTCCTGGCGATGTGACCTGCAATCCCATAGTTGAAGCATGTTTGTCTTTTCAAGTAGATGAGGTTGTGACTTGGTCCTTTTCCTTTTGAGTTTTTCAAGGAGTTTCCACAAGTACAAGCACAACCACATTTACTAGGACTAGGTCTTGGTCCACAGGGAATGTCACCCTCCTTCACAAACTTTTGTGGCTTGAATTTTCTAGAGGCCTGAACATTTGAGCTTGTAGCTGCATCATTTCTTTTCTTTGAACAACTAGCAGCCTCAGTGCCTTTGCCCACATGGTCTTCAGAAGTAACTGTAGATGAGGTGTTTGAAGATTTCTTTTCAGAACTGAACTCATCATCATCTTTCTCAATTTTATCTACACACTGAACAAAAACATTAGCAATTTTCTCTTCAACCTTCTCAGCGGTGCCAGATAAATCTTTTGGGATGAACTTGGAAAGATAACACTTTTCTGACTCGTCGGTTTCAAGGGGTGGGG
Organism: Cichorium intybus; assembly: GCA_023525715.1. NCBI lineage: Eukaryota > Viridiplantae > Streptophyta > Magnoliopsida > Asterales > Asteraceae > Cichorium > Cichorium intybus. The sequence goes on along the minus strand of CM042013.1, from coordinate 80,209,262 downwards.
TAAAATTGTTGTTGAAAGGAGGTGGAACACTTTTGTTGTTGAAAGGGGTGCGGTAAAATTGTTTCTCGATCATCGATTAGACTATCGCACTTGACCCTTCAAACCTTCTGAAAACAAAGTCAGCATCTTGAATTTTAGCTTTCAAAGAGTCACGCTTGGCAGTTAATTTGACGATCTCCTCATTAGCAAATCTGAGATGACAACTCTTTACGCTGTATTCTTCTTGCAATTTATTAAAGTTGTTCTTTTTAGCTTCTAGTGCTTCTTGGAGAGGTTTCAGTTTCTTTTTATGTTTATAGACGAGATTTTCTATTTCAAATATTTCTCTAACTAAATTATCGTTGTGTTCGTGAAGTTTGGCAATTATATCAACACACGATTGAGAAGAGCAAGAGACTTCACAAGCATCTTTTGTCGCCATTTTAAAGCTTCTAGTGGACCAAAAAGGCCTTCAAACGCCAAAATGTTGATCGAAAACCCCAAAAAGTTGATTGAAATCACTATAGACCGAAAACCTTAGTTTCTGACTTTTGGCCGAAATCCTGACTGAAATCCCCAGGCCGAAAACCAGGATTTCTGCCGAAATCTCAAGAGCTGACCGAAAACCTCCACAAACCCTAGCTGCACCGAAATCCACACAAATGGACCGAAATCCTCCTAAACCCTAACCAAAATCCTCTGAGTTCAGCGCAGCCACCGAAATCCTCCAGATCTGACCGAAATCCTCTAAAAACGCCGTTTTTTTTGCAGAAAAAACGAGTTTTTTTTCGCTTGAAGGTGCCAAGAACACGAAAAACACTTCGAACAAAAACACCAAAAATCGATCAAATCGGTCTAAAAGCGCTTAAAATTGTCCAGATCCAAGAAAATGTTTCGAAAAATTGATACCAAAACACCTAAAAATGGGCTTTTAGGCTCTGATACCACTTGTAAGTCCCGTAACAATCCTAGATCTAAACAGGTATTAATCAAGCACTTGATTGTGCGGAATCCAATCAAGCAATAACAACGAAACACAAACAAGAATGGATTACTACAAACCTTCAATGCACACTATTGTGATAATAGTCGGGTACATAAGGTTCTTGAAGGTCGAATGAACAAATTCTCTCTAACACTCTAAGCTCCCAATTCGACCAACATAACAAATGATAAGGAAAGTGTTATTTATACTTAACCTATAATCTAAGCCCATCCACACCCAATCCTACCGAAATCGTGAGAGGCCCAACCGAAATCCCTGGGGATTTCGGTCATGCCACCACCGAAATCATCCTGCAGTCCAATAAATTCTTCGTTTTAGCCCAGAAACTCTAACTCTTGAATTTGGTCTGATTAAATACAAAGTTTAAACCAATCATAATTATGGCCCAACATTTTATACGCAGTTTCCTTATACCCCCCTTATAGATCAGCTTCGTGAATCAGGCATACTAGCGTTTTGATTGACCAATTCTTATACATATAAATATTAACTTTTAATAATAATATATATAAGATTTATTTTAAACATTTTAAAATAGTTAGTTTATCTATTTTAAATTTTCAAATTACACAATTTAATTTAAATTTAAATTTAAACCTAAATTGATTTAATGTTTATCTTTTAATTAACAATTAATTAAATAAATTAAATCAGATGAGGGTTATCCAATTAAATTAATCAAATAATTTAGTTGTAATACATACCCACTAAATTTCGAAAAACAACGGGTATAGGGTTATCCACTTATTGATTAATCATAATTACCAAAAATAGAAAAACCCTAAAATAACCTATGTAAAATCGAAAATAGGGAAGAGGCTAGCGTTTCTAAAACCCTAGCCCAAAATCAAAAATCAGGAGGTATTAGGGTTTAATTTCTATAAACCCTAATCCAAAAGGCTCAACAATTAAAGCAAATTCAATATAAAACAATTCAAATAGCTCTGATACCACTAATAGGAAATAGGCATAACAAATAAACTTATACTCTTAAGTTCACATGAAGCCTAAGGATCTATGTTTTCTCTAATTCAATCTATAACTAAGAACCATATGGCACAATCGATTTCTAAAAAATGAATAAGAATTATTAACCTTTAGTTTCTTCCATTGGAAGCAAGTACCAAAAGCGTTATGCCTCAATTGGTTCACACCCAAAACTAGCAAGCAAGAAAACAACAGAGAGAGGGGAGGAGAATGTTAAAAGTGACGCAGGATTTGGGGTTCCAGGGCTTTCTATTTATAGCCTCAAGGTGTAAGCAGATAAGCCTTATAGATAAGCCTATTTTAAATTTAAACGAGATAAACCTTTTATCTTAAATTCTGATCCTTATCAGTTGCCATAAATAAACCTTTTTAATTATCCTTATTTTTGAAAATTATAAGGATAAATATATCCTGAATTTTCGTCCATTATTAATTTCCTAATTCTCCATTGCCTAACTATTAAACAATTACAATTCAGCCCATGCACTTTTAATTAATCCAATTAATCCCAAAATTAATTCCAATTAATTTCTGATAAATTAATAATTAAATATTACTATTTCTAATTAGTATATTATCTTCATAATATATTAATAAACTATTTATCTTGATTATTTAATCATATAATAAATCAACATTCTCTCTTATAAATAGTATGGTCATTTTGGGTTATACGCATGAGACGATTTAGCTAAAAGATGTCAAAAATATAAACTTTGGGGCGAAGTTTATTAATACATCAAAGTAATTATATATTAATTAGAAACTAAAATAGGATAAAGGAGTATAGCGAAAATATCAATAGTTTGAAATTTAATTAGTCATTATCCACAAGGGAGGAGATAGGGATGAGAGGCACTATAAATACAATTCTAGATTTGAGTTGTAAATCATTCAAGTAACCCTAAATCCGTCCATCTTCCTCCCACCCTCGGTATATGACCAATTTCTTCACACACGGAGGATAACGTGCTAAAACTTCAAGCAAATGTTTATACTTCATTAATGGGTGTTGGATCGTTGTCTTGGGTGCGATTTCATTAGAGGAGTTCTCAGTGTTGTAAAAGTCGGCCTAGACGGCCGCTTAGGCGGCGCCTAGGCGCTAGGCGGGTGGGTTCCGCCTACGATTAGTGGTAGGCGGTCAAGTTAGGCGGATTTGGTCAACGGCGGTCAAAATCGGGTTTAGGCGGGCCAAGGCGGGTCTGGGCGGGTCTAGGCGGCAAAATTTTCAATTTTTCAAAATTCAAAATTTTTAAATTTTCAAAATTTTCAAAAAATTTAAAATTTCTAGAATTTTCAAAAATTAACAAATTTTCAAAAAAATCAAAATTTTAGATTTTTAAAATTTAATTTTAGAAAATGTCATTAATTATGATAATCGGTGGCTAAGTTACGATTATTGATGATTAAAATTGTCAAAAATATCATTAATTAGTCTAAACATTCTTATGTTTGATGACTTACATATTTAAACACTTAGATTTATCAAATTTTTATGCTTATTTATTTATTTTGTAGGGATATAGGTAATATCTAAATTTTAAAAAATAAATTTTGTTACAATTAATACTCTCCGCCTACGCGCCGACTAGTCCTCGCCTAAACCGACTAGTCCTAGGCCCCAGTCCACCGCCCGCCTACCGCCTAGCGACTTTTACAACCTTGGGAGTTCTACTTTGGACTCTAGTCATCCTAACAAGATCAAATATAAAAGTTCTAAAAGGTATATCTTCATTCTAAAATACATTCTTTAGTTTTTGTTTCCGCTGCCTTGTTATTATGTTATTGTATTCCAACAGTTGTATTAGAGCTACTTAATCATTATTTTTTAATGTTTAGGTTAGATTTGATCCATTGATTGATGTTAAAAGTTGAAATTTTCTTGAAATTATCGAAATTGTTCATCGATAGCGCCGCAATCTTCGAACGATCGTGTCGCGATCTTCTATACAGATTACGAACACCATGGTTTCATCGTGCCGTGATTCTTAGGATATCACGTCGCGATGTTCCTATCCTAATCATGCTCTGTCGATTGCTTCGCGACGCTACTATTGGCTTATTGCGTCGCTATGATCGTAACAACTTTCTGAAATCGTGATTCTTAATATGTCAATATGATGAATTTTAAATATTGGGTAATTGTTTAAATTAATTATTAACATTGCATCATTGCATGCTTAATAGAATTAGTAGTTAAACATAAAGTTTAAAATTCTTCAAAATTTATATATATATATATATATATATATATATATATATATATATATATATATATATATATATATATATATATATATATATATATATATATATATATATATGAATTGTATCTAGATGTATAACTTAAAAATTAAAATAAAACATTGGTCTAACAATGACTAGTGTCATTATCAAATTTTAGCGCATGCATTCCCTTAACCAGATCCAGAGCTAGCAGTTTGTCAATATTCTTGAAGTTTAGATGAGCAAGCCTTCGATGCCATAGACAGCTAAGATCCGAAGTGGCTTTTGACAGAAGGCATAACAAAGGCACTCCAATGATGGGCTTTTGATCTAAGGGAAACATGGATCCATTCCTCTTTGATTTTAACAACACTTCTTTTGAGTCTTCTCTGATGATGGTACTTCCATGTGTATTTAAAGTAACTCAGTTCTCGTTCCTACTATCAATTGAGAGATACTAACCAAGTTGTATTTTAATCCTTCGACATAAGCTACTCTATTTATTGTGAAATGACCGTTTGTAACCTTCCCAAATTCTTTTACCGAGCATCTTACATTATTACCAAATCTTACATCCCCAACATCATCTAGTGATCAAAAATCTCTTAAATATTCCATTTTCCCTGTCATATGTCGCGAGCAGCCACTGTCCATATACCATTCGTTAACGTACTACTCTTCGATCATTACCTAAAATTAATCAAGGAGAAGTTCGTACCTAATCAATCTTGGGTCCTCGGGGTAGGTAAAATATTATTCAATCCATTTTTCAATCAAGGCATCTTCAGATTTATTGTCATACGAAAATGTAATTAGGTTTTCAGAAGTATCACAAGAGGAGTTATCATTACTAGACGAGGACTCATTCGGATATTCTGAACACTTAGATTTCGGAATACATACTTGTTTCAAACTTTTAGAATATGAGAATTTAGAAACAGATGAAGATTTTGAGGAATTATTCGATTTTTAATATTTCAAAGATTTTGAGGATTTTGAAAAGTTCTTGGATATTGAGGAGTTTTTCGATTTTGAAGTCAGATTTTCATTCGAATCATTTCTTTTCCAATTTGGTTTCATATGTATCTATTTTCTTGACAAGGAACTACACAGTGTATAGGCACACAAGTATTCTTCATAAGCAAGTTTGAAATCGTTCAATAAAAGATTTTTATCTTTGAACATATCTAAATTTTTTTCCAACCAAACATGGAATGTGTCAACGAGATTGCTTCCTTTGGTAAAATTCGAATTCTTAGGTTTTTCATACTTTGAGTTTGGAAAGTTAAGTTTGGACGGTACGAAGTTGGTTTTTGTTTGTTGGAGCTAATTAGTTTTTGAAACATTTTCTTTTGTTTTTGAGGTAGAGACTTCGTTTTGTTGATTTTTGAAAGTATTTTCTTTTGATTTGTTGGAATGAGTTTGCTTTCTTTGATGATTCACGTAAGGAATTCGTTTTTGTTAAAATATCGTTGATTTTGAAAAGAGGGTTTTTTTATTTAAGTCATAGCACTTGCGGTTGTAAATGTTATGTTCATATAAAGCTTGTATTCTAATATTGACCTTGACTTCCAAATGCTCATTCATATTACTTTCCAACACTTTATCCGAAGAGAATAATCCTTCCTCTGTAACAGTGGAATTATCTTCTCTAACTTTAGCAGTTAAGTCATTATCAACCAACAAAGAAGCTCCAGGAATCACAAAAATTGAGTCTTTAAAGTAAGCAATCTTCGGATAGACAAAGGCAATGTTAACTAGTCATTTGGAACTGTTATTGGAATAATATTCAAAACATTCACATTCATATGTAATATGAATTCTTGGTTTACAATTGCTTTTGATTCACTTAAATCAATTGTTGAAGAACCTTTCAATTTTCTGATTTCAATGAGATAGTCCTAAAATTAAGGAAAGTTTATATTTATATCATGGATTCAAAATTATATATGGTTTTAGAACTTGTATTCTATGCATAATAAATGGGACGTCTTAAGATTATATTATTATTTTGTTAGGTTTCCTTTATATATATATATATATATATATATATATATATATATATATATATATATATATATATATATATATATATATATATATATATATATATATATATATATATATATATATTGTCTCAATGGAAATAATGTTTATGGCATATCAGGAAAAATAGAGCAATATACCAAAACCATGGAATGACCACTGCAGAGCAAGAATTCGTACTCCTCAATCCTCTTGGCAGCATTCGTGTGTTTGTTGCCCATAATTAGGCTCATCTCTCCATGTATCAACGTCTTACCTCCCTTTAGTCCATGTATATCTATGACAATCGTCAAATTCGGTCAGCAAAAATCAACGAAAGTCAACTGAAGCGAAAATTAGTTTAAATTTTGAAATATAATTTTCATAACCTTCATATTATATTATTGGATATTATAATACTACATACACTAGTTGAAATCAATTATCGAGTAAACGCTACAAATACGTGTAATTAATTACAGTAGCATAGAAATTTGTTAAAATACACAAATATTATTTTGGTATAAGTAATATTCATAAAATGATGTATTCATGCTCACGAATCCGTAGACATATAGAACGTCGAAAACGGAGTTCACATGCAAAAGTTACACCGGTGCACTCACTGGAAATGATAAATGTACACAGGAATTGGGCATTAAAATGCATTACGAGGTGCCTTAAACATTAAATATGAAATATTGGAACACATTTTATAAAACGTAATATGGCCTAGTACTTAATTCTATATTCCGATTATTTTTCCGGTAAAATGCCAAATACCGTGTATTTGGAAGATTACCACGCTTAGACGCTTATATCTTCACCTAACGAATTGGGAAGCAATCTAAATACATGTTTACTAATATGTTTATGGTTGATATTGATTAACATATTTATTAGTAATTATATCTCCCAAATTTATAAAAACACACAACATATTTTACCACTTTTTATAAAAATACCAAGGTGTATATAATACTTTGGTATAAAGTATAAAAGACCTGAACACCTCAACCGAGCCTACGTCTCGCACCCCTGTAATTATATCTCCCAAATTTATAAAAACACACAACATATTTTACCACTTTTTATAAAAATACCAAGGTGTATATAATACTTTGGTATAAAGTATAAAAGACCTGAACACATTTTATAAAACGTAATATGGCCTCTACATATATTTACATGGTATCAGAGCCGATGTCTCGCACCCCTGTAACTTCATCGAGCCTACGTCTCTGAGGGGGAGTGTTAGTGTATCCCACATTGGTACGACACGGTCGTATAAGTTTGTATATATGTTGGAGTCTCCCCTCTCTCCACAAGGGCTCTTTTGGAGAGACAGTCTTGGGCTCTACATATATTTATAGTTTCAAGCCTTTTCAAGAGTTTTACAATAAGATCTTGGTATGTTCATGTTTATTCCAAGCTTCCAATATCATTTCTACCATCATTCTTTGTTGTTCTTCTATTCACACTCTTGATCTTGAACCATAGACCATCTTGAAGATCAAGCCATCTCCAAGTTGCTAAGCTTTGGTCACTTTCTTCTCCAACTCAAGATTTGCTTCAAGGGTGAGTTCATACACCTCATTTTCTACTCTTGTTAAGTGTTTTAAGGGAGAAAATACAAGTTCACAAACTATATGTTTTATTCTTGGAATATGATGTGTTCATATGTTTGGTCATCTTACTACAAAAGTGTTTGGCATAAAAATGTGTTAAGATAAACTAAATTACATATTTAGTTCAAGAAACTAACATGCAAGACTTTTACACACCTTAATCACCAACTAAATTTCATGTTTTACTTTGTTGGTGAAATGGTCATAAAATGGTACACTATATGATCTTATGGCAAAAAGACATGAAAATGCATTTTTCACTAAAATAGTCTCAAAAACTATTTTGTCATATATTCTAGGACAAAAATCAAATATAAATGTTTACATAACTAAAATGGTCTAAAACAAATATGTCGTTACTATCTTTACATGAAAAATGACCATTTATAATAAAAACGTTATTCTCAACGTAACAACGACTATTTGGATTTATAAAGACGTAATAAGTTTGAAAAAGGACTTTTTACCAAGAAATTGGTATTTGACACAAAAATAATTATTTTTGAAGTATAGTGTATGAAAAATAACTATTCGGAAGGATTATCGTCATCTTGATAAAAAGGCAAGAACTAAAAATGTTGTCATCACTTATGTAAAATGACCAAAACTAACAACTTGCGATCAGTTGTTTTATAAATTGTTAATTTATTTTATTAGTTATATTTAGTGTCTTAGATGTAAGAAATTACTCATTTCAACTACTTAACATCTTTTAGGCATAAATACGTTAACATGACGAAAACATTCATATAAATTATAATGGGTATAATTTATGGAACAAACGACAAAGATGCGACAGAAACACGAAAGATAATTATATAAATATTTAATTATTACATACTATAGTTATGATGGACAATTTGATAATTACAAACGTAAAGGAGTTTCCAATACATTTATAAACAGGGTTTTACGTCATAATTATCATGGATACATTTTTTAAAATTACAAATACAAAGGATTTCATTTCAATTACGAACTAGGATAAAACATCACGTTGGGTAGTTATGTGAAACATTTCTTCACCATACTAAAAGAAGTACACAATAAATCTTGAATTATAACCTTAATCATTTATGAGCGAGATACTTGTGTATTGATCTAGATGAGACTGATAATCCCCACCTATGGTTGTTAGCTACAACTACGATCGACGGCTCAATGGTGACAAATGTCTTACCACTGCGACGTTTGAAGAGCGTCGTGCTGGACCATCAGGTCATAGCGAGGTTTAATAACTCACATGAACAACAACGAATATCCTTGGTTTCGGGAAAAACATCTTCAATTGGTTTTATGTAAATATAAAACTACACGTTGCTTTACACAAAATATAAGTATGGTTTTACTATACATAAGAGTTTTATGGGATTAAAATCACATTTTATCAAGATACAAATAAGTATGGTTTTACTTATACACACGGGTTTTATGGGATTAAAACTACATTTTATCAAGATACAAATAAGTATGGTTTTACTTATACACACGGGTTTTCTGGGATTAAAACTACATTTTATCAAGATACAAATAAGTATGGTTTTTCTTTACACACGGGTTTTATGGATTTAAAACTACAATTACGTTAAAGAAAATACAATTTTTCTTGGTACATACGCTATTGGTTTTCACAAAGGAATTAATGAGTTTCAAACTACAAAATCTTATGAACTCACCAATGTAATGTTGACACTTCTAAAATGACTTATATTATCAGGTAACAATTAGTTAGGTACGACTAATCTTTTGGGATGGGACGCAAAGACGTCTCTTTTGTTTATTTTGTTATCATACTGTAATTGGGTTGAAACAATAACGTTTGAACAATGTAATTTTCTAATTATAATGTATGATGGTTGTTTATCTACTTAAGTTTCAATGTATGCAATGGTTGTAATACTATGTTCCGTTCCGCCATCAGACGATTCTGCCATCGTTGTTTGGGGTTGTGAGAATATCAGTGAAAATGTGACACACGATGTGTCCAAGACCCAATATTTTGAAGCAAAAGTGTTATGGAGTTTAATCATATATGTACTTGAAGTGAAACATTGTTACAACTGTCAAATTGGTCAACAAAAGTCAACAAAAGTCAACACCAGTCAACCGAAGTGTATGTTAGGTCATTATATTGGAAATGTAATTTTCATAACCTTTACGATGTATTATTGGATATTATAATACTACATACGCTAATTCAAATCAATTATCGGGTAAACGCTGTAAATACGGATAATAAACTACAGTAGCGTAAAAATTCGATAATCATATAAATATTATTTTGGTATTAATAATATTCATAAAACGATATATTTGTGAATACAAATCTGTGGACATATAGAACGTCGAAAACGGAGTTTGCATGTGAAAGTTACAACAGTTAAATCGTTGTGAACGATAAATGTACACAGGGTTTGGACCTAAAATACAAAAAGTGGTGTCTTAAACATCAAAAATGGGATAACGAAACATGTATTATGAAGCGTAATATTGTCTATTATTTAATTTCATAGCCAAATATATTTTTCGGTAAAATGCTAAAAATCGCGTAATTTGAAGAATACTGCGCTTAAACGCGTATATCATCATCTAACGAGTTACGAGTCAATCTAAATGAGTGTTTACCAATGTTTTATACATAATATTTATTTATAAGATTATTTCTCCAAAAACTTATTAAAATACGGCAAACGTTTTACGCATTTTATAAAAACACTCATTTTTATAAACTAATTTGTATAACTTATAAAAGATCAATCCACCCCTACCCCCCCCCCCCCCCCCCTCTTCCAAATCGGCTGCTATGATCCCCAAACATCACACCATATCTCCATGCTAGTATTCATGATCTAGCCCATATGGCTATGAGATGATACTCTCATTAAACAATTGCAAAAATCATATCTTCAAATCTCATAAAAGGTGATGCATCTTCATTTAAACACAAGAATTCCTCCATCTTCTCATCTCTTTCTCTCAAAATCCGACCACACCACCACCATATACAACCTTCGGCCACCACCCTCTACCACCTCTGTCCACCGCTTGCCGCTATTCCTCCACCGTTAGCCACCGGTTTTCGTTCAAGAACGTCGTTATTCCTGAGCATTTGTAAGTCCAAATCTAAGACCAATCTCGTTTTTAGTTTAATCACGCTTCAAGGATGATTTCATACCCCACTTTTTCGTCTTTATTCAAGATTTTAGGGGAGAATACAATATTACACTATAAAAATGACTATTTACACAAGTTTTTAACTAGTTCGTGTAAAAAGTTTTTCTACAAGAAATAATGTTAGATCCAAGTGTTATGAACATTATTATATGATATTTTTATATAAAAATACAAATCTACAAGAATAATGAGTATAAACATGCTAGATCTTCTAAAGAAAAGTCACAAAAACGAAAACTAGTAAAAACTACGTTTTTGTGACCGGAAATATGACTTTTCTAGCAAAAATTGTTATAACCAATTTATTACATCATTTTTTAGGGAAATATCCTAAAAGATGTTATTTATGAACATCTAAGAAAGTTATTTCATATATGTTTCAGTATATATATTTTGTGTAACGAAATATTAAAAACAAGCTATTATAGGAATAGTTATGGACATAAATACTTCTATGACTTTTTGGAACAAGAGAAATAACTATATGAAATTTTATAATGATTAGATACTATTATATTATCATGGGAAAAATTATAATGGCAAATACAAGAGTTTTTCATATACAAATAATCGTAAACAAGTTGATAACAATTTTTGTGAGACGAGTCTTCACAGTACTTATTTAAGTATGCATACTAAAAGTCCTGAATTTATAACCAGAGTCTTAGTAGGAGAGCGTGATATTTGTGTATAGATCTATACGGGATTGACAAACTCACACCTGAGCTGTTAGCTACAGCTAGACCGGCAGGTGTGAAGTGACACATGTCTAACATTCCGACGCCTGAAGAACCTCGCACCAGGCTTACATGGTCGCAGTATGGTTATAGGGAGTCTCACATGGAAAAATCAACGATATATTTAGTTTATGTGAGAATATACATTTTAAATAGTTTTATACAAGATTAAAAACTATGTTATACATTACTAGTCTTTGGGTTTTAAGACTTTAACATTTTTTTAAGAAAATATTGGATTTTCCGGATTACAATACTATCTTTTACGAAGAAATGGATTTTCTCATACAAAACACTTATGAAGTCACCAACTTGATTGTTTACACTTTTTCAAACTACTTTTATTCTTAGGAAACTGATAAGGTAATTACAAGCTTTGACGATGGGACGCTACAGTGTCATACTATGTATTTTTGGAATCATATTGTAATTGTATTTGAAACGTACTAACTTTTGAACTCATGTAACATTTACAATTTTATATATATATATATATATATATATATATATATATATATATATATATATATATATATATATATATATATATGATGTATGTGTTTTGCTTTGATCAGTATTGTACAACGTTGTTATGATACTGTTCATGAAGTTATCCACCCCCGGACGTTTCTGCCAATCCGGTTTGGGGGTGTGACAGATTGGTATCAGAGCATTGTTTATAGTGAACTAAGTATATCAATCATTTTAAGATATACAACTATATATACAATGAGACTAAGGGCCTGTTTGACAGGATCTTAAACTTTAAGAGCTGAATTCTTAAGAGGTTTTGATGTTTAAGAGGCCCTGAACAGTTAAGAGCTGAATTTTAATACATTGTTTGATTACCACCTCTTAATTGTTGGGCTGATTGAAAATTATGACCATTTTACCCTTGTGACTAAACTCTTCAATAACATCAAAATTTAACACAAATCGATTCCATATTTCAGCCAAAAAACGAGTTCCAAAATTAAAATCTGAAATTGAAATTGAAACCTGAAATCTGAAATTGAAATTGAAATTTAACACAAATTGAAACCTGAAATCTGAAATTGAAACATGAACATAAAAAAATGAGTTCCAAAACTAATGAACAGATTCACATGAAGAAACATTAAACATCAAGAAGAACATAAAAAATCGTACATCAAATACACCGATGGAGGGAGCAGCAGGGGGGCCGATGGAGGCTGGAGCAGTCGATGATTGTGGGTGCGATGGCGGCTGCAACACAGCCGGCGACGGAAGCCGGAGAGACACATGGAAAGCCGACGACGGAAGTGAAGAAGGAGGAGGAGGTGGGCTTTACCGGCACCATAGCAGCAGAAGCAGAAGGAACGGCGAATGGGGAGAAGAGGAGGAGAGGCGGAAGATGCAGATCAGAGGAGATGTAGGAGGCGGGATTCACGTGAAGATGGAGAGAACGTAAATGGGTTTAGGGCAAAATAGGAAAAGGCCTCCTCTTTTTGTATACAGATATGGTCTGATATCTTAACTTTTAAGAGGTTATTTTCAAATTAAGTGGTATAAAATAAGACCCTATCAAACACACTTAAACTTAAAAATTAAGACTTGCCTCTTAATTTTTGAATTAAGTGGCTAACAAACAAGCCCTAAAACTCTCTAAAACATTTCGTACAAGTATAGTTTTAAAATACAATGATATATTTTTTTAAAGTATATGTACATAAATACACACTAGAACGGTATTATAACATGAACATACAAAAGTAGTAAGATGAGTTGAACACTACGAATAGGCCTAGGTAATTATGTAATCATATATAGGATAAATAGAGCCTGGTCAACTGTATTGGTCCAAGGTGTGACTAACATGTGGTTAGGAATAGTCGTAGTGAACAACAAGTCTAAAAACATACCAACAACCAAGTAACTAAAGATAAAGCTAAAATACTATAGGAATATTTTATGATACTACGAAACCGTACATTTAGACTCTTTACGTCCCCCTCATACCCCTATCCTTGCACAGACATCATGGCAAGCTTCCATTTACCGGGAGACCCTTATTTTCCAGACGAGGGAAATAACAGATGGCTCGACGAAGAGCCTGAGGAGGACCCCGATTGGGGTCAAGAGGAAGATGACGATATGTCGGAGGGAGACTCCAATGCGGAGTCCGAGGTCAGCGATCTGCACCTTCCGGTTCGCGACCTGCGCGAACCTAGGCCTGAGCCGAACTATCAGGTATAACGCCACCCAGGTGGTCCGCTATGCATGCACACTCCTCGTAAAAGGGTACTTCCCATACCTAGGCCCGAACCGTTACTAATACATGTACCTCCCCAGGACCCGTGGCCCGAGTGGGCAGAGGATCTCCGACGCTGGAGCCACGAGCAAGGGCAACGAGCCCCATATGGCATGCGCCGAGATTACTTTGACCTCAGCAATGGGGGTTTGGCTGATAGGGCTCTCCCTGCTTTGATTCGTCGCATCGCCCGACTAGTCGATGTGAGGGCCGTTACTGAAGTCACTGGCGCTCGAGTCCGTCGCCTTGATGAAGCAAATGATCATGCTATAACCGCTCAAACTGAACTCAGGGAGCTCGGTGACCGACACACCAGCATGGAGCAAAGGATGCTGGAGGCGGAACAACGGGCCGAACAGGCCAGAGAGATGCGGGCATACATAGCCTCCCTCCAGGGACTAGGGGAATGGCGCTCACCATGAATAGTGCCTACACTATTCAAATTTTGTTATAGATTAGGAGTTTCGAGGTAGCATTGGTGCTACTCTCCTTTGTATGTAGGTACGACCATATGATTAAGTGATTACACTCTCGAGGGGTCGTTATGCTGTCCGTTTTATTTTCTATGTATTAGAGACCTCTGTGAAGGTCAATTTTCCTTTCAAACTATGTAACATTTAAAAAATATTATTAATGAACAGGCGTACATTATTTCATTGGGCACTATTATTTACTTCATAAATTGTCATACATGTATTCGATTAATATGGTTGATACTTGAAAAATGTTTGCTATTTACGATCAATATAGGACATAATAAAAATATAATTGAAACGTTGTATTTAGATAATACCTAACCTATAACTATTATCGAAAACTTACCATCGTTCCATCTTAAATCCCAATGGCAGATAGATGCCACCTAGATGAAGTAATCGACGTACCGGGACGGATCCACCAGAAACACCATTGATGGACTCCGCCACCTTTCAAACTGTTGTAGCTGCCGCTGTGGCAGCCGCCGTTCCAAACATAAACCCAAATGGCATGAACGGAAGTGGAAGCAGGAACGATACCGACAGTTCCACCAATGGGGAAAAACCGGGACACCAACGGGTGTGCACATACAATGACTTCGCCAATTGCAAACCCATGGCATTCCGTGGCGACGGCGGAGTCATCGCCCAAACCAGATGGTTCGAAAAAACCGAATCAGTGTTTGACATTTCTGCTTGCCCTAAAGAATTCAAGGTCAAATACGCTGCTTGTACTTTTTCTGAAGCAGCCTTATCCTGGTGGAATGGCCATGTGAAAACACTGACGCTCGCCGTAGCCAACTCTATGAGTTGGGAAGAGTTGAAAGCAATGATGTTGGAAGAATACTGCCCTAGGGACGAGAAAATGGAGCAAGAATTGTGGAATCTCACAATGAAGGATTCTGATATAACTGCCTACACCAATACGTTTAACGACCTAGCGGTTCTATGTCCTTCAATGGTCACGCCAGAATCAAAGAAGGTGGAGCGTTATATCTGGGGACTATCTCCCCAAATCCACGGAAACGTTGAAGCCGCAAGCCCTACTACTTATGATAGTGCCAAACATTTGGCATAAAGATGTTGGATTAAGGTGTCTAAGTCATAACTATAATTGATACATATGTTTGAATTGATGGCAGCACAGTCCTTTTGGGTTGCCCTCATAACTTGGCAGAGAACAAGATTGTATATAGAAAGAAAGATTGATATATTATGGTGATAATATATTAATTAGAAAAGAGGAATAAATGATTTATTAATATATTATGAGAATAATATATTAATTAGGAATCATATTATTTAATTAATGATTGATCAGAAATTAATTAGATTTAATTTTGGGATTAATTGGATTAACTAAAAGTACAGGGGCTGAATTGTAATTTTTCAATAGTTGAGCAATAGACAATTAGGGTTACCCATATGGGTTTGGACGAAATCTAGGCCTAAGGCCATGTGGATTTCGAAACCCTAAGGGTTTTTTATAACACTGATAAGCATATCGTTTTATCTGATAAAACCCTTATCATATCAGCATCTTAAATAAGGCAGTTATACTCCTTATTGCTTATCACCTTGAGACTATAAATATAGGACCTCCCTACCCCATATTCCATGCCATTCTAAGGGTTCTCCAACCCTTCTCTCTTGCTCTCTTCCTTGCCAAGTTCTTGGGTGTGAGCCATTAGAGGCACGACACTTGTGGTGCATGCTTCCAAGAGATCTAAGGATCAAAAGGTTAGTTATTCTTCTTTATT
Source organism: Cichorium intybus (assembly GCA_023525715.1). Taxonomy (NCBI): domain Eukaryota; kingdom Viridiplantae; phylum Streptophyta; class Magnoliopsida; order Asterales; family Asteraceae; genus Cichorium; species Cichorium intybus. The sequence continues at coordinate 80,192,992 of CM042013.1, read as the reverse complement.
TCTTTTGGTAATTTTTGTTTGGCCTTTAGGGATTTTATTATATGTTCAAAGTTAGAAAACATATAATCTAGGTTGCATGTGAACTAAGGATTTTAGTTCATAGATTTACAAAAAAACCTTTCAGTGGTATCAGAGCTTTTAGTTGTTTTCTAATTGAATTGCTATAATTGTTATCCTTAGATTTAGGATTTATAGAAACTAAACCCTAAAAGAAGGCCTAATCGAAATTAGGGTTAGGGTTTTTGAAACCCTAGCCTTCCCCCCCTCACCCCCCCCCCCCTCCCCCCTTGTCTGCGATTTTGAGCTAGGGTTTTAGAAGGTTTTTCTATTTTTGGTAATTGTGATTATTTAGTAAATGGAAACCTTAAACCCCCTTGCTTGTTATTTTCGAGATTAAGGGTTTAAGATAGGATTAAATTAATTTGATTAATTAGTGATGCCTATCTGGATTTAATTAATTTAATTAATTGTTTAATTAAAAGATTAATTAAATCATTTAAGGTTTAAATTTAATTTTAAAATTAATAGTTACTTTTTCGAAAATTAAATAGATAAACCAGAAATATATTAAAGGTTTAAAATACATCTTATATATATTATAATTAAAAGTTAATATTATATATATAAGATAAAATTGGTTAGTCAAATCAATAGTAGGCCTCATTCACGAAGTTGGTCTATAAGAAGGGAATAAGGAGACTGCCTATAAAATGGTGGTCTAATGAGTGTCCACTCTCACCCACCGCTCTCTTGATCAGTGGAGGGTCGTTAGCCGAACGGGTTTGATAGGACCGCTTAATCTCATTAAAAGTATAATGTTATTAATCAATGTACTAGAATAGTTTATATAAAAACAATCTAGTTACTTTACGAAAAATGTGGAAGATATGCTAACCCATAAAATTGCACATTACACTTTATGAGACATTAGTGGAGCGTGTGTGGTTAACCGACACACTAATAGGGGCTCATAAAGAGTGGTAATGGGTTTCTCATGATTTATCATTGTTGATGGAGCGTGTGTGGTTAACCGGCACATCAATTTGAGATGATAAATGACATTGAGGTTACCGAGCACATTTGCATGGTTATTCTCATCTTGTTTGTGATCCTCGGCATCCCAGTCACAAATAGAAGGCATATACGAGATTAAACATGCCATTGAACAGTTCAATGAATCTCACAGATCTAGGAATTTCATTAGATTAAAACTGATAAATGTATATCTACCTTAATGACCACTGTGTTGTGATTACGGTATCCCTTTTCACACCGTAATTGGGGTATTTTGGATCCTAGCCTTGTTAAATAATATATTGGGTAATTGTTTAAGAAGGATTAAAATTAAACTAACAAATTCAAATTTTATAAATGTCTAAAGATAGTGTCAGTTCTCCTCCTTCTCCTCCTTCACCCATTTCTGAGAGTTTCAGAAAGCACCTGTTAAATATGGTAAGGCTGACTGGCCTGATCTATGTGGTATGACTTCACAAATAGAGAATGGTTCTTAGTTTTGCTGGCAAGATAAATCTTATTGAGTGTTCGCCCCCCAAAGCATGGCATCACACAGCAGCTTGTGATGAGCATGACTGCTTGAATGTTAAGCCCAAGGAAGTTCGTTACCTCATGCTATTGATCTTTGACCCCAAGTTCCGCAGGGATTTAGAATTCCTGGGGTCAGATAAGTTAGCACAGCTGGTTCCGTGAACCGGTTGACAAAGGACGGGCTAAGATCTTCAAAGAGCTTGAAGTGTGCAGGAAGTAGCACCAGTTCACATGTTCTCAAGATAGAGAGACACATATGTGAACTGTATAAATTTGGTCATCCTTTAATCAGGAGTTGAGCATTAACTCGACTCGCTGGTATGTTCATCCAGATGTACAAGAAGGGTAACCAGATAAGACAATCATGAAAATGCATTCAATGTTGACTCTATATGAGTCGTTCATGGAGAAGCATAGTTCCATTGATTCAGATGCTTCGGGATTGAGTCCAGTAATAAGACACATCAAGAAATAATTCAGATCGTCTGGACCGGTTCATCGATGTCTCAAACTGGGAATCCACAAGGTGGGACACAGTCACAGAAAGATTGGAAAAATGCTCCGAAGCCGAACGTTTGACAACTCAGAAATATCTTAAAACTCAGAACTCCTGATCCTTAATTCCTTCATACAGGATGTGTTTATCACATATGCTCTGTATGCATGGACTCTATAAGATGCGGGACATTGTCGCATAGGAGCATATTCGGATTGGATCTAAAGCTCATGCAGTTTTGGAGTTTAGTTAGATATTATGACCTTGTTATTAGCTTATTAGATACGTGTGACATTGTCTATCATATAGTACATTGTTCAAGGATATTTTTTTTTTTATAAAATGTTGATTTTCTTTTAATACATGTTTGTTTAAAATTATCCTTGAAATGTTGTATAAGTGTGATAATTGCATGAATGGCAATAACTTGAATGTTGATACATCCAAAGTGTTTTGGATTCATGAATTGCGTCCTCTATGATTGTTAAAACAAATTTTACAAGGATCAATTCAACCAAAGGTCTAGTTGGACAGGACTTTGGAATCATTTGACTTAGAGTCACATGATGAATTGAGTTCTTAATAAAATCATTTGTGGCAAGAAATGAATCACCCAAAGATCCAGTGGATAGGATTTTGGAATCAGTTGACTTAGAGTCATGTGATGATTGCATATCTTGAACATAATTAACAAAGTCATAAATTTGTATAGAGATGTAAAGGACATTAAGATTATGAGCAACGGACACACTAGTTACTGTGTATTGCTCGAGTCTTTGAACAGAACACAATTAGTTATACTTCATAATATTTGCCAATTAGTTTGACAAATATGGTTTCGCTTATCAGAGTAAGCGATTGATTGAAACATTGAACTGTTCAAGAACTTCAAAGGACTTCAAAGGAAGTATAAGATCAGTAGAACTTGAGTGACAACATAAACTGAGAAAAATGTTTCATAGTTTATTCTCTTCCAAGAACAATAATGGTTATAATGTGTCTTAGGGAAGATGATGGAGCATTGGTCGAAATAGTTCGATTCTCGATGTATAAGATACATTTCCAATTAGTTTTTCGATGAGTTAAATATTCAACCAGTCAGACCATAGAAACCATATTCCGACCACATCTTGGACTAAGTACGTTATGAAGACACTGTGTGAAATGTAAAGCTAGGATTGTCCCACTTGTACATAGAAAGTCTAGGGTCATGTTGAAGGGTTTTACACAAAACAATGAACTAGAAAATCACCTAAGTTCACATGCAACCCTAAGAGAGATCTATGTTTTCTTCTATGAACATATGATATAAAACCTAAAGGCCAACAATAATTTCTAAAGTATACAACAAAAGAACCAACCTTTGATCCTTGTTCCAAAAGCTAGCAGCACAAGTGTTCTGCCTCAAGTGGAGTAACACCCAAGCAATGGAGGAGAGAAGACAGCAGAGTTTCTTCTGGTAGAGAGAGTTGGCGCAGGAAATGGGGAGCCAGGAGATTCCTTTTATAGCCTCCTAGGGTTACAGCTGAAACCCTAGAGGAGCCTCCTTAATGGGCAAGCCTGTTGACCATTTGGACCAAGGCTTCTAAACCCTAATTAGGGTTTTCTCCAACTATAGAATTCCCTCCATATTGGCGCCAACTTTCGCCCCTGGCTACTGGCTTGCCAGTTATTCAACTATTGAATAAATACAAAACAGTCCCTGCACTTTTAGTTAATTATTTTAATCTCCAAATTAAATCCAATTTATTCTAGATTAATTTCTAATTAATTATTATGGTTTCTAATTAATATATTAACACTTAAATATATTAATAAACTATTTATTTATTTCTATTGATTTATTAAACAATTAATAAATCAACATTTCTCTCTACTGACTTCTACATCAATCCTCCTGCTATGAGGGCAACCCAAATGGACTTTGCTTCAATTAATAAGATAAATACAAATATAAAGTCATGGCTTAGACACCTAATCCAACAGTCTCCTACTTGGATAAGTCTATGACTTTAATTTATCTTCTGATTAATAAACAACCTTTCACTCTTCCTATGTATCCAAATGTCTCACATTGATACACTTTATCCAATCGGACATTCTTCCGATGATATCTCAATTTAGTCATATACTGTCATTCTCACTTACATCTCCATTCTGTGTACTGTGACTTTCCATGGTTCTTGGAATCTTTAGTCCACATGACTGCACCCTAAGACTATTTCGGGGTGTTACGAAGTGTCGGTGACCCATACGCGCTCTATCGGAATACCAACGAAACGCTTTAACGATTAAGTCCTTTTACTTATTTGAAACTCTTTTCAAATTACTATTAACATTCACCCCAATCATTTTTCAATGATTTCTCACGTATGTACAAAATCCATTAAGTATTCCCAGCCAGGTCATATCCTGAATCTGACTTACTATGCTCTAAGCATTGAGTTATCAAGACATGTTCATGACACTTCTAATCGATCCAAGACGCTCGTGGAATTCGATGTAATCTCATTCCAAACCCTTTTGGAATCTTAGGATTAGTTGTAATCCTTGTGTCACGACTTTCAATAACTATTTCCTTTCGGAGACTTTTCCTCATGCATCTTGAATCTCACCAAGATCATGCTTACTATGGCTAGGTCTATACTAATGATAAAGTCTATCTGATAGATGTCAGTGGATTATGTGAGTATGTTGCACCTTCTTTATATCTCTCATGCCAAATCATCATACTTTACAATGATGGGAAACTCCTTTCCTGGTGCTATGCATCTTGAATCTCATCAAGATCATCTTAGCAGAGTTTCGATCTATCTCATAGACGTTTACAACCACCTGAGTATGTCGTATCTCTATTAAGTCTTTCATAGCGATTCGTCTCTTAACACCAAGTCATTACACTTTGTAATGAAAAGAGACGTTTACTAGAAACAGTATGTAACTCACATATGCAGATAGTAGATAACAGCGATACTCCCACTGGCTTTGACACGGTTATGGACTATTCACAAAATCTAGAACTTTTGGCACATTTTGGGAATCCAAACCTTTCTGACATCTTAATGGAAATCTTTCAGCCTTTTCTCAAAATCCAATCCTTTGGCATATTTTGAGAATCTGAATATCCTTTCTTGCGAGATACCCGTGGTGAAATCCCAGGCCCATGTACCTTTGTATTAGCATACTCTTTGTGAGTCCCTATTAGTGTGCCGGTGATCCACACGCGTTCCACTAATGACTTACAATGTGCCATACAGTATCCTTTCGGATTTCATCTTCTATTGAGAGAGCTTCTCTCAGAATCAATTACTTGACTCTAAGTGTCGTCTCACTTAACCAGATGTTCTGAAGGTACGTTTCTGTCCATGTTGTTTTCTTTTGATGATTTAATTACTCCCACTGGTTTTTAGACCAGGTGTAAAATCAATTAAACTGTCACATAGGCTGTATCTCGTTCTAAGGTTCTCTTAATTGGCAGCAACCGGGCTCACCAATGCTTCCAAGTAGTCGGATTGTAAATCCGTACCAACTATAGTGTTTTACCACCAATTGGTATGTCACTCTGATCATAACTAGTTATGATTGTGATCAATGCTACTGGTCAAGAGAAGATTATGTCAGTTTTAAAACAGAGATCTGATTTCTGTTCCAAGCCTAGTGGTGACTAAAGGTTCTTTCACTTGGCTAATCCTGAACTCATTCAGGACTGTCCCAACTCCCACTGTTTCCTTAGAACATGTGTCCTTTCTAAAGGAGCTCTTCTTTTATAGGTACAGCGGGATAGCCAATGAAAAGACATTGCTGATTGGGTTCAAGCTAGTCATGAGGTTCGGACGAACACTACAAGACCCTGGACTTTCTATGTGCAAGTGGGACAATCCCAACTTTACATTTCAGACAGTGTCTGCAGGATCTACTTAGTCTAGGATGTGGTTGGAATATGGTTTATATGGTATGACTGTATTAGTATTCAATTTATCAGAAACTAATTGAAGGTGTACATCGAGGATCGAATTGTTTCGACCAATGCTCCATCATCTACCCTAAGACACATTATAACTATTAATGTTCTTGGAAGAGAATGAACTGTAAAACATTTTCTCAGTTTATGTCGTCACTCAGGTTCTGTGGATCTTATACTTCCTTTGAAGTCCTTGAGCTATTCGAGGTTTCAATCCAATCGCTTATTCTGATAAGCAAAGCCAGATTCATCATACTGATTGACAAATGTTGCGAAGTATAACTAATTGTGTTATTTTCAAAGATCCGAGCAATACACAGTAACTGATGTGTTCGTTGCTCCTAATCTTAACGTCTTTTACATCTCTATGTAAATTTATGACTTTGTTAATTCTGTTCAAGACTTGCAATCATCACTTGACTCTAAGTCAACTGATTCCAAAAACATATCCTCTGGATCTTTGGGTGATTCATTTCTTTCCATATGTGCTTTATAAAGAACTTAATCATCATCTGGCTCTAAGTCAAATGATTCCAAAGTCCTGTCCAACTGGATCTTTGGTTGATTCATTTCTTGACACATTTAGAACTTAATTCATCATGAGACTCTAAGTCAAATGATTCCAAATTCCTGTCCAACTGGATCTTTGGTTGAATTGATTCTTATTTACATTAACAATCATGAAGGACAGACTTCCTGAATCCAAACGCTTTGGATGCATTAATATTCAAGTTATTACTATTCATGCATTCAACACATTCATACAACATTTCAAGGATGATTTCAAACAACAGGTGTTAAAAGAAAATCGACAATTTTATTAAAACAAAATCCTTGAACAATGTATTATATGATAGACAATGTCATACGCATCTAATAAGCTAATAATATGATTTTAATATCTAACTAAACTTCAAAACTGCATGAGCTGGAAATCCAATCCAAATATGCTCTTATGTGCCAGAGTCCCGTACTTTACTGATTCCCTGCATATAAACCAAAATGTGACTATCACATTATGCATCAAGGAATTATGGAACAGGAGTTTTGAGGTTTTTAGATATACCTGAGCTTTCAAAAGATTTTCATCTTGGAGCGTCTTCAAATCTTTCCGTGACCGTATCCGATTCTGTGGATTCCTAGTTTGAGACATGTCCAGACAATCTGGATCGTTTCTTGTTACGCCTCTTCACTGGACTCAATCCAAAAGTAGCTGAACCATTGGAGTTATGCCTATCCAAGTGTGACTCGTATAAAGTCAACAGTGGACGCATTTCCATAAAAGCCTTTTTCTAGTCTTCCTTTCTATACGTCTGAATGAACAGGTCGTACTTACTAGTCAGCGAAGCGAGTAGGATGTTAACACTCATCTCCTGACTCATGGAATAACCAAGTTTGTACAATTCGCCTATGTAAACCTCAATCTGAAGAACATGCGAATCGATGTTACTTCTTTCTTTCAGCTTGTACTCTGTAAGTCTTTTGAAGATCCTAGCTCGTTCATCTTCAACTGGTTTTTGGAACTTTTCCTTAACCAATTGCATTAACTCATATGGCCCCAGGGATTCAAAATCCCTGTGGAACTCGGGGTCAATGGTCAACAGCATGAGGTCACGAATCTTTTCGGATTCATCAACTAATAAGTCATGCTTATCGACTCTTTATGATGACTTGTTTCGGTGGAATCGGGATCGGATACTCGGCGAGATATAGCTTGCCAGCAATAACAAGAACCAGTCTCCAATTACGAAGCCATTCCTTACAGTTAAGGCCAGTCAGCCTTTCCATATTTAGCAGGTGCTTTCTGATGCTCTCAAAAATGGGTGAAGGAGGAGAGGGAGGAGAACAGACACTTGATTCAGACATCTACAATAAACAGAATTTATTAGTTTAATTAATCCTTTTAAATAATTACCCAATATATTATTTATTAAGTCTAGGACCCAAAATACCCCAACTATGATGTGAAGAGGGATGCCGTAATCACAAGATAATGGTCATTAAGGTAGATAACACACTTATCAATTTCATCATATGAAATTCCTAGGTCTGTTGAGATTCATTGAACTATTCAATGGCATGTATTATCTCGGATGTGCCCCACTGTTTGTGACTGGGATGCCGAGGATCACAAACCGGGTGTGAATAACCATGCAAGTTAGCTCGGTACTCTCGAAGTCAATTACCATCTCTAATTGACGTGCCGGTTAACCACACATGCTCCATCAATAATGGTAAAATCGAGAAACCCATTGCAACTATTTGTGAACCCCCTATTGGTCTGCTGGTTAACCGCATACGCTCCACCAATGTTTCACAAAGTGCAATGTGCAACTTCATGGATTAGCAACTCATTCACATTTTGACCTAAAGTAACTAGATTGGGATTTTGTTCAATGTTCTAGTACTTTCAGTTTTAGCATTATACTTTTAAGAGGCTTAGCGGTTCTATCAAACCCGTTCGGCTAAGGACACTCGAATGACCAGGAGAGCGGTGGGTGAGAGTGGACACCCATTAGACTACCATTTTATAGGCAGTCGTCTTATACCCTCTTTATAGGAAAGTTTTGTGAATGAGGCCTACTAACAATAAGACTAACCAGTTTTATCTTACATATAAATATTAACTTTTAATCATAAATATATAAGATATATTTTAATCTTATTAAAATATTTTAGAATTAATTTATTATTAATTTTCGCAAATTAATATCTATTTTTCTAATATTTAAATTAATTCTTTAAGTGATTTAAGTGGTCTTTTAATTAAATAACTTAATTAAACTAATTAAATCAAGTATGGGGAAACACAAAATTAATCAAATTAATTTCCTATCCTTTCCCTTAATCCTCGAAAATTGCATGCATGGGATAAGGGGTTCCAGTTATTTAATTAAGTAGCAATTACGAAAAATAACAACCTACTATCCTTGGCAGCTAGAAATCACAGAAAAGGGAAGGGAGGCTAGGGTTTTCCAAACCCTAGCCGCCAACAAGAAACCCTGGCCACACAAGGATTAATTTTCGAGGATCCTCATAAACACACAAACAGTTATATCAAATTCACAAGAAAACAAACCTGGCTCTGATACCACTGAAGGGTTTTACACAAAACAATGAACTAGAAAATCACCTAAGTTCACATGCAACCCTAAGAGAGATCTATGTTTTCTTCTATGAACATATAATATAAAACCTAAAGGCCAACAATAATTTCTAAAGTATAAAACAGAAGAACCAACCTTTGATCCTTGTTTCAGAAGCTAGCAGCACAAGTATCCTGCCTCAAGTGGAGTCACACCCAAGCAATGGAGGAGAGAAGACAGCAGAGTTTCTTCTGGTAGAGAGAGTTGGCGTAGGAAGTGGGAGCCAGGAGATTCCTTTTATAGCCTCCTAGGGTTACAGCTGAAACCCTAGAGGAGCCTCCTTAATGGGAAGCCTGTTGACCATTTGGACCAAGGCTACTAAACCCTAATTAGGGTTTTCGCCAACTATGGAGTTCCCTCCATATTGGCGCCAACTTTGGCCCCTGGCTACTGGCTTGCCAGTTATTCAACTATTGAATAAATACAAACTAGTCCCTGCATTTTTAATTAATTATTTTAATCTCCAAATTAAGTCCAATTAATGCTAGATTAATTTCTAATTAATTATTATGGTTTCTAATTAATATATTAACACTTAAATATATTAATAAAATATTTATTTATTTCTACTGATTTATTAAACAATTAATAAATCAAGTAAAAGAACCTTTAGTGATCACTAGGCTTTGAGCAGGAATCAAATTTCTGTTAAACCTGACATACTCTTCTCTTAACCAATAGTATTGGTCACCGACATAAGATGTTATGATCTGGGTGACATACCGATTAGTGGTAAAACACTAAAATACGGATTAGCAGTCCGACTACTTGGAAGCATTGGTGAACCTGGTTGCTGCTAAATAAGAGAACCTTAGGGCAAGACACAGTCTATGTGGAAATTTGATTGATAGAAATGTACTTTCAAAACATCTGGTTGAGTGAGACGATACTCAGAGTCAAGTAATTGATTCTGTGAGTCGTTAGGTGAGCGTGTGTGGATTACCGGCACACTAATAGGGACTCACAAAGGGCATGCAAATACAGAAGGTACGTGGCCCCATGATTCATCCCACGGGCACCTCGCAAGAAAGGATATTCGGATTCTCAAAATGTACCAAAAAGTTTAGATTTTGTAAATAGCCTGAAAGATTCCCATAACTATGTTGGAAAGGTTTTAGATTCTCAAAATGTGCCAAAAGGTTTGGATTTTATGAATAGTCCAAAAGAGTCAAAGCCAGTGGGAGTATCGTTGTTATCTGCCTATGGCTGTATGTTGGTTACATATTGTTTCTAGGAAACATCTCTTATCATTACAAAGTGTAATGATTTGACATTAAGAGATGATTCATTATGAAAAACTTAATAGAGATACAGCGTACTCAAGTGGTTGTGAACATCTATGAGATAGATCAAAACTCTGCCAATATGATCTTGATAAGATTCAAGATGCATAGCCACAAGAAAGGAGTTTCCTATTATTGCAAGGTGTGATGACTTGGCATAAGAGATATAAAGAAGGTGCAACATACTCACGTAGTTTACAGACGTTTATCGGATAGATGAAATCATCAGTATAGACCTAGCCATTGTAAGCATGATCTTGATAAGATTCAAGATGCATGAGAAAGAATATCCGAAAGGAAATAGTTTTCTCGAAAGTCATGACACAAATAATCTCTAGATTCCAAAAGGGATTGGAATAAGATTAGATCGGGTTCCACGAGCTTTTTGGATCTATCAGAACTGTCATGAACAGATCCTGATGACTTAATGCTGGGAGCATAGTAAGTTGGTTTCAGGATATAGTCTGGCTAGGAATACTGGATGGATTTGTTAAACACACATGAGAAATCATTGGGAAATGGTTGGGGTGAATGTGGTAATAACAATTTGAAAGGAGTTTCGAATCAGGTAATTGTTTACACCAGGACCTGGTGATGTAGGACTTCATGGTTAAAGAGTTTCGTTGGTATTGTGATGGAGCGCGTGTGGTTCACCGGCACATCGTAACACCTCGAAATAGTCTTAGGGTGCAGTACGCCGAGAACCATGGGAAGTCACAGTACACATCACCATAATGGAGCTAGGAGAGAGAGAAAGACATAATAATATATTGAGATGACATCGGAAGAGCATCCGATTGGATCGCCTGCAATAAAAGTGTATCAGTATAAGACACTATGGATACATAGAAAGAGTAAAAGGTTCATGTAGACAAACATATAAAACTTGAATTGAAAGTTTAAAAGAAAAACAAGAAATGGATAATAGTATTATGAAAGATCTGATTTGGTGATTACCTCGTGGAGACTTGGTAATAAGCAAGAGTAGCTGCCAGTCAGATTTTATGTTTCGCTTTCGCATGTTTTACTTCCCGAATAATTTAATTATTCAAAAGGTCCACGGTCGCTCATACTTTGGGAAGTATGTATTGAATCAAGACTGTCATGAATTGGATTGTAGATTATCTAAGGAGTTAATCATAGCAACTCATTGCTACAACGTTCATGAGTACTTAGAAATAGAGATTTGAGTATTGGATAAAACCATGCTCAAAGAATTGCTTCATGGATTATATCACGAGAAATTTTTGAGACGATAATATCTTATGGTCTTGAAGCAGAGACATATGAGTTGAAATTTACAAGTCGGTTGTGCATTGATAATGCGTAAATGCATCGGTAACTCAATGTTATAAAACGTATTGTTGTGCGCGATTTTGAAGAGTAAAAGACACAATCATATGAGTCGAAGCTTATTCGTTCCTTGACCCTGATGGGAAACAGATATCTGTAGGCCTCTCGATGATTTTGAAGTTGACTAAAGTGCTGGCCAGCCACGACTGAATTGATGTGTTCAATTAGAAGTCTTATGTCATATGCAGATCGGAAATCGGGAAACAGAGTATCAGACACAGATTGATCTCAATCCATGTCTCATGTCCAGAAATATCTTGTTGGACGGAGGATCATATGATCACTTATCTATGGACAGAACTGACTGGGTCAGAGTTCGGCAGCAGTTTCTAATAAGCTACAATTTATACAAGTGGGAGACTGTTGGATTAAGTGGTCTAAGCCATAACTATAATTGATACATATGTTTGAATTGATGGCATCACAGTCCTTTTGGGTTGCCCTCATAACCTGGCAGAGGACAAGATTGCATATAAAGAGAAAGATGGATATATTATGGAGATAATATATTAATTAGAAAAGAGGAATAAATGATTTATTAATATATTATGACAATAATATATTAATTAGGAATCATATCATTTAATTAATGATTGATCAGAAATTAATTAGAATTAATTTTGGGATTAATTGGATAAACTAAAAGTACAGGGGCTGAATTGTAATTGTTCAATAGTTGAGCAATAGACAATTAGGCTTACCTATATGGGTTTGTACGAAATCTAGGCCTAAGGCCTTGTGGATTTTGAAACCCTATGGGTTTTTTATGGCAGTGATAAGCATATCCTTTTATCTGATAATAGCCTTATCATATTAGGATCTTAGATAAGGCAGTTATACTCCTTATTGCTTATCACCTTGAGACTATAAATATAGGACCTCCCCACCCCATATTCCACGCCATTCTAAAGGTTCTCCAACCCTTCTCTCTTGCTCTCTTCCTTGCCAAGTTCTTGGGTGTGAGCCATTAGAGGCACGACACTTGTGGTGCTTGCTTCCAAGAGATCTAAGGATCAAAAGGTTAGTTTTTCTTCTTTATTTCTTTTGGTAATTTTTGTTTGGCCTTTAGGGATTTCATTATATGTTTAAATTAGAAAACATAGTTCCAATCTAGGTTGCATGTGAACTTAGGATTTTAGTTCATAGATTTTCAGAAAACCTTTCAAAAGACTGGTTGACCATGGAGTCCGCCAGGGCACCATGACTCTTAAAACTGATCAACCAAGGGGCAGGGACAACAAGCGAAAGCCCTGGAAGAGGGGAAAAAGCCAATCAAACCAGAAAGATGCTAAGACACAACAAATTGCGGCAGTCCATGCCGCCACTGTCCCGACGACGATGAAGCAATACGTTGGGACCCTACCTAAATGCAACAAATGCAACTTTCACCACCATGGAGCTTGCAAAGAAATGCAATGTACAAACTGTGGCCGAAAGGAGCATACTTCTCGCTTTTGTAGGGCGTCAACTCAACAGGCCACCCAAGCCACCAATGCTGGGGTGAGCCAAGCCTGTTAGGGATGTGGGAAGACGGGGTATTTTAAAAGGGAGTGCCCGAACGCAAAGAACAAGAATATTGGGGGCATGGGAAGGGTTTTAGCAATGGGACGTGCAGAAGCAGTGGAGGATCCCACTGTAGTTACCGGTACGTTTCTCCTCAATAACTCATATGCATGTATACTATTCGATACCGGTGCGGAGAGGAGTTTCGTAAGCCACAAGTTTAAATATTTACTAAAACAAAAACCCCAACCACTCAATGAAACATTCACAATAGAAATGTCTAATGGCAAAACAGAAAGTACCAACGACATATACGTAGGATGCAGACTGACCCTGAACGATCACTCCTTCCAAATCGACCTAATGCCTGTTAGAGTAGGAAGCTTTGATGTGATTTTTGGTATGGATTGGCTAGTTCCTCATCTTGTATTAAAGCCCGAAAGTACCTACACAAAAGATACCACGCATTTCTAGCCCACGTGGTTGATGAGATGAAAGAAGTAAATAGTATCAAGGAGATTCCTAAAGTCTGCAACTTTTCCGATGTATTCCCAGAAGACCTTCCGGGAGTACCAACCGCACGACAAGTCGATTTCAGAATCGACTTGATTCCTAGAGCCACCCCTGTACCAAAATCACCATATTGGTTAGCCTCTGCAGAAATGCAGGAACTGTCCAGTTGAACGAACTACTAAGTAAAGGGTTCATCAGACCGAGCTTCTCACCTTGGGGAGCACCGGTCTTGTTCGTGAAGAAGAAAGATGGATCATTCCGTATGTGCATTGAATATCAGGAGTTGACCAAACTCACCAGCAAGAACCGATATCTACTACCCCGAATTAACGACCTATTGGACCAACTCCAAGGATCTAGTTACTTCTAAAAAATCAATCTAAGGTCGGGGTACCACCAGCTCAGAGTTCAGGAAGAAGATGTTCCTACGACGACATTTAGGACTTGTTACGGTCACTATGAGTTTGTTGTAATGCCCTTCGGATTGACTAATGTGCCTGCGGTGTTCATGGACCTAATGAACCTCGTATGCCGACCTTACTTAGATAAATTTGTGATAGTGTTCATCAACGACATATTTGATCTATTCACGAAGTAAGGAGGAACATAGTCAACACCTACGACAAGTTTTGGAGACGCTAAGGGCGGAAAAGTTGTATGTAAAATTTTAAAAATGTGAATTTTGGATCCGAAAGGTGGACTTTCTAGGCAATGTAGTCAGCGAGGAAGGGATACATGTGGATCCTCCCAACATCAAAGCAATTGAAAACTGGGAAGCACCGAGAACACCGACGGAAATCGCAAATCGACTTACTGCCTTGACACAGAAATGTGTAACCTTCAATTGGGAGGATAAATAAGACACTGCCTTCCAAACCCTAAAACAAGCTTTATGTAGTGCTCCGATTCTGTCCCTCCCAGAGGGAACGGAAGACTTTGTGGTCTACTGCGATGCATCCAAGCAGGGTCTAGGTTGTGTACTCATGCAAAGGGGAAAGGTCATTGCCTATGCTTCGAGACAACTCAAAACCCACGAGGTCAACTACACCACACATGACCTCGAGTTAGGGGCAGTAGTATTTGCATTAAAGATCTGGAGACACTACCTTTATGGTACTAAGTGTACGATCTTCATTGACCACAAGAGTCTCCAACACATCCTCAATCAAAAGGAGCTCAACATGAGGCAACGACAATGGGTGGAATTGCTAAGTGACTATGAATGTGAAATTCGTTATCATCCGGGCAAGGCCAACGTAGTAGCGGATGCCCTAAGTCAAAAGGAATACTCGGTCCACCGAGTGAAGTCATTGACAATAATGATCCATTCACATCTGTCCACTTAGATCAAGGAGGCGTAACTCGAAGCCTTAAAACCTGAGAACGTCGCAAGTGAAGCCTTACGAGGAATGGATAAAAACCTTGAGGTCAAGGATGACGGAGCTCGTTACCTCATGAATTGAATCTGGACACCAAGATTTGGCGGGTACAGAGACATTATCATGAACGAGGCTCACAATACCAGGTACTCCGTTCATCCCGGGACCGACAAAATGTATCTGGACCTCAAGAAATTATATTGGTGGCGAAACATGAAAGCAAAAATTGCTACTTATGTGGGCAAGTGTTTGACTTGCGCCAAGGTCAAAGTAGAATATCAAAAGCCCTCGGGTTTATTACAACAACCAGAGATACCGGAGCGGAAATGGGAGCGGATAACCATGGACTTTATAACCATATTGCCTAAGACAACCGGTGGACTAGACACCATATAGGTAATTGTCGATAGGTTAACCAAGTCCGCACATTTCCTACCAATTAAAGAGACAAACAAAATAGAGAAACTGACAACGACATACATCAGAGAGATTATACGATTGCATGGTGCGCCAATATCCATTATCTCAGATAGTGATAGTCGATTTACATCATCTTTTTGGCAATCGTTGCAAAAGGCCTTGGGTACCAGACTCGACATGAGTACAACTTACCATCCGCAAACCGAAGGGCAAAGTGAAAGAACCATCCAAACGCTGGAAGGCATGTTGAGAGCTTGTGTGATAGAATTCGGTAAAGCATGGGACACCCATTTGCTGCTCATCGAGTTTTCATACAATAATAGTTATCACACGAGCATTAAAGTTGCTCCGTTTGAAGCCCTCGACGGGCGCAAGTGCAGATCCCCTCTATGCTGGGCTGAGGTGGGTGATACTCAATTAGCCAAAGGACAAGTACCTAATAGCACTCTCACCGCTCCTGAGATCATACAAGAAACGACAGAGAAAATCGTTCAGATCCATGAACGATTAAAAGCATCTCGTGACCGACAAAAGAGTTATGCCGATAAACAACGTAAGCCCTTAGAGTTCCAGGTTGCCGACCGCGTATTGTTGAAGGTCTCACCCTGGAAGGGATGATATGTTTTGGAAAAAGTGGGAAACTGAATCCAAGATACATTGGGCCATTCGAGATCCTTGCTAGGATCGGCCGGGTAGCCTACACACTTCGGTTACCACAGGAACTCAGCAACGTGCATCCCACTTTCCATATGTCCAATCTAAAGAAGTGTCTGTCCGATGAGACTCTTGTCATTCCACTTGACGAGATTTATGTAATCGAGAATCTCCACTTCGTCGAAGAACCTGTGGAAATCATGGACATGGAAGTCAAGAGAATGAAGCAAAGCCGCATACCAATAGTAAAGGTTCGTTGGAGCGCCAAATATGGGCCTGAATTTACCTGGGAACGTGAGGACCAAATGAAACAGAAATACTCACATCTTTTCTCAAACTCTTGAGAATCTACTCAAGTACTAAATTTCGGGACGAAATTCCTTCTAACGGGTAGATGATGTGACAACTGTCAAATTGGTCAACAAAAGTCAACGAAAGTCGACCCAAGTTAACCGAAGTGTACGTTAGGTCATTATGTTCGAAATGTATTTTTCATCTCCTTTACGATGTATTATTGGATATTATAATACTACGTACGCTAATTCAAATCAATTATCGGGTAAACGCTTTAAATACGGATAATGAACTACAATAGCATAAGAATTCGATAATCACACAAATATTATTTTGGTATTAATAATATTCATAAAATGATAAATTCGTGAATACGAATCCGTGGACATATAGAACGTTGAAGACGAAGTTCGCATGTGAAAGTTACAACATTTAAATCGCTGTGAACGATAAATGTACACAGGGCTTGGACCTAAAATACAAAACGTGGTGCCTTAAACATCAAAAATGGGATAACGAAACATGTATTATGAAGCGTAATATTTTCTAGTATTTAATTTCATACCCAAATATAATTTTCGGTAAAATGCTAAAAATCGCTTAATCGGAAGAATACTGGCTTAAACGCGTATATCATCATCTAACGAGTTACGAGTCAATCTAAATGAGTGTTTACCAATATTTTTATACATAACATTTATTTATTAGATCATCTCCAAAAACTTATAAAAATACGTCAAACGTTTTACGCATTTTATAAAAACACTCATTGTTATAAACCAATTTGTATAAGTTATAAAAGATCAACCCACCCCTACCCCACCCCCCCCCCCCCCCCGCCCTCCAAATCGGCTGCTATGATCCCCAAACATCACACCATATCTCCATGCTACAATTCATGATCTAGCCCTTATGGCTATGAAATGATACTCTCATTAAAGAATTGCAAAAATCATATCTCCAAATCTCATAAAAGGTGATGCATCTTCATTTGAACACAAGAATTCCTCCATCTTCTCATCTCTTTCTCTCAAAATCTGACCACACCACCACCATATACAACCTTCGGCCACCACCCTCCACCACCTCCGGCCACCGCTTGCCGCCATTCCGCCACCGTTAGCCACCGGTTTTCGTTCAAGAACGTCGTTATTTCAGAGCATTTTTCAAGTCCAAACCTAAGACCAAGCTCGTTTTTTGTTTAATCACGCTTCAATGATGAGTTCATAACCCTCTTTTTCATCTTTATTCAAGTTTTTAGGGTAGAATACAATATTACACTATAAAAATGACTATATTTACACAAGTTTTTAACTAGTTTTTGTGTAAAAAGGTTTTCTACAAGAAATAATGTTAGATCCAAGTGTTATGAACATTATTATGTGATATGTTTAAATAAAAATACAAATCTACAATAATAATGAATATAAACATGCTAGATCTTCTAACGAAAAGTCACAAAAACGAAAACTTGTAAAAACTATGTTTTTGTGACCGAAAATATGATTTTTCTAGCAAAAATGCTTATAACCATGTTTTTACACAATTTTTTTGTGAAATATCCTAAAAGATGTCATTTATGAACATCTAAGCAAGTTATTTCGTATATGTTTGAGTATATATATCTTGTGTAACGAAATATTAAAAATAAGCTATTATAGGAATAGTTTATGGACATAAATACTTCTATGACTTTTTGGAACAAGACAAATATTATATGAAATTATATAATTATTATATACTATTATATTATCATGAGAAAAATGATAATGGCAAATACAAGAGTTTTTCATATACAAATAATCATAAACAAGTTGATAACAATTTTTGTGAGACGTGTGTTCACAGTACTTAATTAAGTACACATACTAAAAGTCCTAAATTTATAACCAGAGTCTCGGTAAGAGAGCGTGATATTTGTGTATAGATCTATACGAGATTGACAAACCCGCACCTGAGCTGTTAGCTACAGCTAGACCGGCAGGTCTGAGGTGACAAATTTCTAACATTCCGATGCCTGAAAAACGTCGCAGCAGGCTTACATGGTCATAGTATGGTTATAGGGAGTCTCACATGGAAAAATCAACGATATATTTAGTTTACGTGGGAATATACATTTTAAATAATTTTATACAAGATTAAAAACTACGTTATACATTATTAGTCTTTGGGTTTTAAGACTTTAACATTTTTATAAGAAAATATTAGATTTTCTAGGTTACAGTACTATATTTTATGATGAAATGGATTTTATCATACAAAACTCTTATGAACTCACCAACTTAATTTTTAAAACTACTTGTATTCTTAGGAAATTGATAAGGTAAATACAAGATTTGACGATGGGACGCTACGACTTCATACTATGTATTTTTGGAATCATATTGTAATTGTATTTGAAACATACTAACTTTTGA
This sequence comes from Cichorium intybus, assembly GCA_023525715.1. Taxonomy (NCBI): domain Eukaryota; kingdom Viridiplantae; phylum Streptophyta; class Magnoliopsida; order Asterales; family Asteraceae; genus Cichorium; species Cichorium intybus. Next base: position 80,174,028 of record CM042013.1, on the reverse strand, counting down.
ACTCATGTAACATTTACAATTATATATATGATGGATGTGTTTTGCTTTGATCACTATTGTACAACGTTGTTATGATATTGTTCATGAAGTCATCCACCCTCAGACGTTTCCACCAATCCAGTTTGGGGGTGTGACAAACACACATTGGCCTTGATCTTCTTAATCACTTCCAGATACTTGGGATAGCTCTGGTTCCAATGTCTCATTTTCTTGCAATGGAAACATATGGCCTCCTCTGGGTTCTTTGAGAGAGGTATCTCCGACTTGGTTTTACCCTATCCTATGGCATTAGTTTTGGAGTTAGAAAACCCAACTTTACCCTTTTTTTCCCTTAGGATGGTTGGCCCTCTTCTTTTTTATCCCTCCTTCCCTGGTGGGTAGTACAGGAGAGACGTTGGACTGCTTACCATTGACCAAGTTAGATACAATGACCTTAAGCATGTCAGGCAATTACATGAAAGGTAGTTCCATGATATGAACTATGGAATGAGTTGAAGACAATGTCTGTAGCCAACTTCCCACTAAACGGGAAACTTAACTGTTCAAGTTGGTCAATGTATGCCTTTATTTTAAGGAACTGTACACTAACACTCCCTCCCTCATGTAGCTTACAACTCACTAGGGCTTTGACTATTTCAAAATACTCCTATTTATCTTATATGAAAGCATATCCCTTATATGATTGTCCATGTCGTATGAACCATGGTTCTGAAAGTTATTTTAGAGCTCTATAACCATGGTCGCCAACATGACACATGCTACCTCAGTTGACTCATTGAGATGTTTTTCATAATCGTCTCTAACAACACTAGTTGCATTAACTGGAGGATCCTCCAAATGATATTTATCAGTGACTGATTCTTTCTTTTTGTATTTAAGCCTAATTCTTATATTTAAAATCAAGTCAATATAGGTTAAGACGGTGAGTTTATCCTTTGAAACGATAGTTAGACGTGAAAAGTTTGTAGCAAACGGGTTATTGTTTGAAGACATCTACTAAAATAGAGTTTGTCTTAGTTAGCTGTTTTGTAATAATCCTTAGAAAATTATCACCCAAAATTATTTTGACAACACTAGGATCCATATTTCACATCTATTTGTGAAAAGGTTTTCCGTAATTGTAACAAGAGATTATTTAGGTAGCTAATACTTTTGCCAATTTCAATCATGATGAAATTTCTAGATCTGTCAGGATACGTTGAGTTTTAAGTTAATTGGCATGGTAATCCTTTCCATGCTCATCTTTGCTTGGGATACGTCTATCATGGATCACAAGCTCGGATGGTAAAGCAAACATGCAAAAACCACGTGACATTCAGACCACGATTCTCGATCTATCACGAGTATCACGTCATTTTGAGTAATAATCTAACTGACGTTATAGGTTTGACACTTTCCATATCGAAATACTATTAGTTGTGTGTTTTCATGGTGACATGTCATTTACATTTGTTAAAAAAGTTTTTGTTTTTATTTAACTTAAGATGTTTTAACTTTATTTGCGGCAAACAATCAATTTAAAAATATTTAAATTTGGTATTATAAAACACTTTTATTTTTCCAATTAAAATCGTTTGTTAACTTTAAAAATATCTTGTTGCATTTGAATTTTCTTTCTAGTTTAAAAACTTATAAACAAATGAAAATAAACAAAACATAAATGCAAATAACGGTAAGAATTGAATCATCGTATGCATTTTGCAGGTGAGCCATCACATTGAACAACTTGGTCATTTCTAATGACAACAACAACAACAATGATATACGACTCCCACTTGTTTTGTCATCTACTCTTGATGCACAGGTGACGCTCCATAGCATTCTAATCACAATAGGCTCATTTGGTTGTCGTCATTTTTATCTTATCGCATGTTCTAAAGAATTACATTTTCATATCTAATCTAAAACTTTTAGAAATTAAAAGGAAAATTCAACTAATATAATAACAAAGCAACATAGAAGTTGCAACTTTACAAGTATCAAAACCACCCAAACATCACACACAAAAATCCAATAAAGAAAATTGGTTACCGAGTCTATGCAAACAATAACATATTTTTGTCAATAAAACATGCATAAAATATTATTTTGATAAAGGTCAATCACAAACACGTTTCACACAAAATTGATATTTGTAACCATCACCCTGATGGCCTAGTGGATAAGACTTAGGACTCTTTCTCTTCCCCCATAAAGAGGTTCCAAGTTCTAATCTCACTCTCTCCCTTTCCCCATAGGGAGTGTTTGGTTTCAATCAGAGGATGGCCACTGGCCACCTCTCTACCCCCGTAGGTGATTGACCCGGACCACCCTGCTGCCAGGTGTGTGTGGGCCCCGATGTTGCTTCATCAGGGTTATCCAAAGGATGGGTCGGGTGGGGTCCTCGGTTACCAAAAAAAAATAATAATAATAATAAAATTGATATTTGTTTGTTTATTTAGTGTAATTAAGATACCTTAACGACACAAAACAAACAAAAATATTATATAATTATTTTTTTTGTATGTTTTCATGCCTGAAAGCATCCATTTTAAAACTTGTTTAAATTGAAGTGAGGTCAAAATGGATTCGACGCTTCAAGCAAAACCAAAATGAACAAAGTAAAAAGCTCCCAAAGTACAATACACTAAACAAAAGTCAACCCGCTGAGATGAAATTGTTTACTTTATTTTCGCTAGAAGCCTTGGATCCATTTTGACATCGGATCTACTTGCACCTCATATTCACTTAGGTTACTTTATTTTATTAGATATGAACCTTAATAAGGTTTGAAACTATAGAACCAATATAACTTAATTTTTTTTTAATTTTTTACACTTTTATTATTTGAAAAATAAATCCAAAAATAATAATTTATACTAGGGAAATTTCGAAAAACCACCGCATTTTCATTATTTTATCGGAAAAACAAATGTTTTATTTTTTTTTTTTCAGAAAATCCGTTGCTATTTTCTAACTTTTTTTTTTGAAAAAACACAGCTTTATTTTGGTTTTCAAAAAAATCATTGCATTTATACATATTTTTAGAAAAACCACTAATAACAAACAAACTTTTCAAAAAACATCTTTTTTATGAATAGTTTCTTTTCAAAATACAATGTAATTTCCGTTCATAAAATAGTGTTTGTTAACAACTAGGAGTATTAATAGTTTTTTTTACTAAAACTAAAAACTGAAAAAATTTTAATTTTTACCTTGGGAAATACAACGAGACCAATATACACTATTACTTTAATTACATATAAGAATTCAAATTGAACCAAAAAATTGGTTTTTCTAAAACCCAAAGCCAAATCGTTGGTTTTTCAAATTCTGTTGGATTTTACAGTTTTAAATATTCAACTTTTTTACGATTTTGATCTTTTGACACATCCTTAGTAACCAACAAATCCATATTTTCTTCAAGCATAATCGGAAGAAACATAAAAGATGGATTTGTGGTTAATACGGATGTCCAAAAACCAAAATCGTAACCCCCCCCCCCCCCCCCCCGAAAAAAAGCTTAAAATTTTGAAACCGAAAAACCAAAATGTTTTGAAAAACCCAACGGTTTGGTTTTTAAATTTTAGAAAAACCAATTTTTTCAGTTGAATTTTGTTTCTTATATGTAATTAAAGTAATAAGTATTTTTGGTCTCAGTATATTTCCAAAGGTAAAAACCAAAATTTTAAGTTCGATTTTAGTTTCATTGAAAAAATTGAACCATTATTACCCCTAGTGATTTACAAACACTATTTTATGAACGGAAATTAAGTTGTATTTTGAAAAAAAAATCATAAAAATGATGTTTTTTAAAAAGTTATTTTTCTTATTAGTGGTTTTTCTGAAATTTTTTATAAGTAGCAGTGATTTTTCTGAAAACAAAAATAAACCAGAGGATTTTCAGAAAATTTTTAAAAATAGCCGAGGGTTTCTATAAAGAAATTAGTCAATGGTTTTTTCCAATAAAATTACGAAAAATACAGTGGTTTTTTTTTTTTACGAAATTCCCGTTTTATACTCTATAAATAAATATCAATATCGATATATTTTCAAGTAGAAATATTTATGTTACAACATTCTTATTTGAATGATGAGATATATTCAGAAAAGTCCTTAGATTTTGACCATATATTCGATTAAGTCCTAATTGTTTTTTTATATTCAGTTAAGCTCATTATTTTCTTAAATGTTTATAATTTTAGTTATATATACAAATAAAATATTCATTAAAGTCTTTACATTTTGATTCTTTTGACAATTTAGAGTTGAATTTTCAGTTTTTATTCAATTAAGTCCTTACATTTTGACCCTATACATCATCAGTTGTAAAAATATAAAAACAGCATAAATAGCTATTATCCAAAATTGTAAACATTTAACAAAATATTGGGCTTAATTGAATATAAAAAAAATTATGGCTTAATCGAATATAGGGTCAAAATATCATGACTTTTCTGAATATATCTCATTTATACATATTTTCAAAAAAACCCACTAATAACAAACAAACTTTTCAAAAAACATCTTTTTTATGAATAGTTTCTTTTCAAAAACATAATTTCCGTTCATAAAATATTGTATGTTAACAACTAGGAGTATTAATAGTTTGTTTTTTACTACAACTAAAAAGTAAAAAAATTTTGATTTTTACCTTGGCAAATACGACGAGACCAATGTATACTTATTAATTTAATTACATATAAGAAATCAAATTGAAACGAAAACATGGTTTTTCTAAAACCCAAAGCCAAATCGTTGGTTTTTCAAAATCTGTTGGATTTTGCAGTTTTAAGTATTCATCTTTTTTTCGATTTTGATCTTTTGACACATCCTTAGTAACCACCAAATCCATATTCTTCAACCATAATCGGAAGAAACATAAAAGATGGATTTGTGGTTAATACGGAAGTCCCAAAAACCAAAATCGTAAAAAAAACCCCGAAAAAAACTTAAAATTTTGAAACCGAAAACACAAAATGTTTTGAAAAACCCAACAGTTTGGTTTTTGAATTTTAGAAAAACCAATTTTTTCAGTTGAATTTTGTTTCTTATATGTAATTAAAGTAATAAGTATTTTTGGTCTCAGTGTATTTCCAAAGGTAAAAACCAAAATTTTTTATGTTCGATTTTAGTTTCAGTGAAAAAATTGAACCATTATTACACTTAGTTATTAACAAACACTATTTTATGAACGGAAATTAAGTGGTATTTTGAAAAAAATCATAAAAGGATGTTTTTTGAAAAGGTTTTTTTTTTTTGTTATCAACGGCTTTTCTGAAATTTTTTATAAATAGCAGTAGCTTTTCTGAAAACAAAAATAACCCAGAGGATTTTCAAAAAAATTTTAAAAATAGCCGAGGGTTTTCTAAATATATATTATGCAATGGTTTTTTCCGATAAAATTACGAAAAATACGGTGGTTTTTTTCGAAATTCCCCTTTTATACTCTATAATTAAATATCAATATCGATATATTTTCAAGTAGAAATATTTATGTTACAACATTCTTATTTGAATGATGAGATATATTCAAAAAAGTCCTTAGATTTTGACCCAATATTCGATTAAGTCCTAATTGTTTTCTTATATTCAATTAAGCCCATTATTTTGTTAAATGTTTACGATTTTAGTTGTTTTTTAAAAAAGTTTTTTTTTTGTTATCAGTGACTTATCTGAAAATTTTTATAAATACCAATGGTTTTTATAAAAACAAAAATAAACCAGAGGGTTTTCGGAAAAATTTTAGAAATTGTCGAGGGTTTTCTAAAAAGAAATTAGGCAACGGTTTTTCCGATAAAATTAAGAAAAATACGGTGGTTTTTTTTCAAAATTCCCCTTTTATACTCTATAATTAAATATCAATATCGATATATTTTCAAGCAGAAATATTTATGTTATGTATCACCCAGTTTCTCTCTTTTAAATTACACCATACATTACTCAAAATCAACCGCGTGAGTTAAAATGTAATTAAAAGATAAGCAACAAGTATACAACTAGTTACCAAAAAGCAAGTATATCATACAAGTATATCCCCAAACCAGGTTACATAATCAAACTAAGTTCAAAATGTTGGAATAGTGTCCAAGGTGATCAACTTGTTAGAACACTTTTGATAAAAAGTAGAGTCATTTTGGGTTGCCCTTAGAACCCAAAAAATAGACGGAGTCAAAATAGAGGAAATGTTATTTAGTTAATTAATTTATTGAGAATAAATTAAGTAGTAACTATAATATTAATGGCAATTTAATTGGTAAATTAATCTAGGACTAATTTGGAACCAATTAAAGGGGTTGGATTGTAATTGATTAAAATTATAATCAATAGAACAAGTCCAGGGGTGCGGCCCCCAAAAGGCTCCATAGTTTGAAAACCCTAGGAGCCTTGTTCTATAAATAGAGGCCTTGGGATGACACCCAAAGGCATCCCAAACCCTTGAGTGTGCTGCCAACCCTCCCCCTCTCCTCCCTTCCGCGAAATCTCTTCCCTCTGTAGGGTTAGAGATCTTTGCTCTTGATCTGCCTGGTTTTCTAGTTGTCCCTGGGTACAAGCCATTAGAGGGATTCGCATATTGGATCCTGATCATCTTGCAATCGTGGCCTTGACTAGATCTCAAAGGCAACGACTTCTTGAGGTACATTCTATTATGTTTAAGTTGCTATGATTTGCTATGAACTGATATTGTAAGAACCCGCGAAAAAGTTGTAAAAAGGTAAAATGGTCTTTTGACACATTACAAGACCATTATGTAAAATAATATGTATTTGTGGAATAATATGATAAGAAATAAGAGTTTATGTGAAATTTAGAGTTTTACCGCGTGAATAGTGAAATATGGCCAAAAAGGGCAAATTGGTCATTTGACATGAAAATGACCATTATGTTAAGAAATTTCACCATGGAGTTAAGTTGGTAATTAATGAAACTTAAATTGTAAGATTATGAGCTTAGGACCATCTTTGTGAAAGAGTTGGAAGGCTAGGGACTAAAATGCAAATGTTTTATAAATATTAATTATATAAATCTAAAAGAGAGTTGTTTCCTCCATTATTTGAGAACCCAGTAGAAGTGTCCAGAGAGAGCTAGAGAGAACGAGAGTGAGCACGGGAAGAACACGGGAAGATCAAAAGTTTGCCAAGAAATCAAGAAACAACCTTGGAATTAGTGATTCCAAGCTTGAAGAGGTAAGATTATCAAGTTCTAAATCTAAAATCTGTAACGGGAGCTATGTTTTTGATTTCTGATTTTCCAGAAATCATAGTTCCAAAGTTATCATCTAGTTCATCTTGCTTAAAAATCACCACAAAAGCATGTTCTAGTCATAGAATGTGTAAATATCAAGAAATGGTGATTTTTGCTCAAGAACCCTAATTCATGGGTTTGTATGATCAAGATCAGTTTGTATAGTTTTGTTGAGTCCAAATGATCACTTAGGATGTATTAAGACACACCTAAGTGGTTAATTTCAAAAAGATGGATTTTTGGTGAAAAATATGAAAAACGGGTTTTCAATGAATTGGAATTGGAATCAGTGATTCCATGGCTTAAAACCTGATGTAAACAAGGGTTTTAGTCATGGAATGATAGTAAAATGATTAAGATAAGTATTAAGCACTTAATAGGCCAATATAGAGGTCTGCAGCTCAAAAATCGGACTTAAAACCAAGTCTGCAGGTCAAGCACGAGTCGTGCTTATTTACCTCATGAAATGCACGAGTCATGCTCAGCATTTAAGCCTAGAAATAGCAATATACTAAGTGCACGAGTCGTGCTTTCTATAGCACACAAAGAGCACGAGTCGTGCTCTTGCTGGGCAACAGTCTGTCCAATTTTTGAGATTTGAACTCGATGCTAGGCGTATCCGTTTGGTCTGTAACTCATACCATAGCCTTAAAATGGTATGAAAACATGTGGGAAATTGTTAAATTAGTAATCCGACCTTGCGGAAAAACCACTGTAGCGGCAGTGGCCAAACATCAAGTTATTGTTAAAACTTGATTTTTGGAACTTGAGCTAGACTTGTCCAATTAACTCCAAATTTGAAACACAAGTCTAATACAGCATAAGACTTCATGGAAAAGTGTCGGAACTGAAATACGACCCCTCGGGGATACTGTAGCAAAATACGCGTATTTCGGAGAAAATTATAAAATGAGTATATTAATGGTTATCTATTTAGTATAACCTAAAGTGGAGTCGTATGAGACCTTAGAACTATAGAGTTAGTTGTATTACGTCTTTATATATATATTACTTGTGTAGGTGGTGCTTCAAACATTGTTGAGCACGGAAAAGGGAAAGGTGTACGAGAAGCATAGTGACTTATAGCTACACCAAGGTGAGTTTTATGAGGATTTCTATAGTACATAGCAAAATGATATTTTCAGAAAATGAGATTTCCAAATACTTTTAAATACTAAAGTTTGGAAAATAGTTTTTTTAAAGTAGCTCTATACAAGGGCTAAGTGTTTCAAGCAGATTTTTAAGAAGTACTGTTTGCAAAGTATTTTGAAAGAAGTTCCTTATGTGAACTAAGATGTTAAAATCAGTCTTAAAAGTATTTTCAGTAAAGAGTTATAAAGTATATGAGCATGAGTTATTTATAAATTGTGTCCCATTTTGACCAATTTGAGATGTAATGAGATAAGAATTAAAGAAAGAAAGAAGTAAGAGCCAGTTGTCCGGACTAGGATCACCCACATAATCGGGAGATCAAAAGACACTACTGGGATGGTACCTCCCGTCGCGAAGTAGTTGTCTAGCTTAGTATACCCTTGTGCTTGAATCCGTTCCAAGTCACAAAGGGGAGACAGAATGAGAATAACCTAGCGGGCGGATCTGTTCTGTCCCGCGAGGGGAGCTAGTAGAATGAATAAAAGTAAATGAATTCATGAGTTTCAGTTGGTCACTAGAAAACAAGAAAGAAAGCAGTTTTGAGAAAGAAAGTATTTAAAAGAGTTTGAAAGTAAAGAAGAAAAGAAATTTTGAGATTTGTGACATAAACCAGTTCTAAGCAGTTTACTTGTAATATTTCAAGTTTTGGTACTGAAAAGTTTTGGGTCTAAACCCGTATTACTCACGAGGCTTTATGTCTCACGTATATTTTTTTTAAATGCTATGTACTTAGGTGAAAGGAGCAGAAGTTGAAGTGGGACCAGTGTGTATACAGTAAGTTTAAATTATGGTTTTCTATATTGAGTCTGTAATATCCCCTTGAGAATAAAGTTTGTAAAAAAAAAATTTAAGTGACTACTTCATAGTCACGAGTTTGTAAAATATTTTGTAATATAAACTGTATTTGAATACGGTTTGAGAAAGGGGTGTTACAGATATGATCCTGAATGTGTTCATGAAATATTATGTGATTTGATCTGTTTGTCTTCCGCTGCATATGAGTTTTGTGTTTTTGATCAAATCCCAACAGTGGTATCAGAGCCTCTGTTCATAGGATTATAGCAGTTTTGATCTTGAATTGATGCATATGTTTGCATTCATTATGTTAAAATCGATTTCTTCATAGGATGATGCTAGAAATTCTGTTTTAATTATGATATGATCATAGGATGCATGATAGAAAATATGAATGTTCTTGATGTCGCATGTTGAAATCGACACAAACAGGTTTTTGTGCCTCCCTGCTTAATTTTGATCCACACTAGGGTTTGCTAGGGTTTTCTGTGCCTCCTTGTGTGTGCCCGTCGAATTGTACTAGGGTTTAGGATAGGGTTTTATGCCTCCCTTGTAATTGAGGGCTAGGGTTACCACCCTTGGCCTTGCCATGCAAGTTTCCTAACTTGCAATACTGCCTTATATGTCTATTGCCTTATATGATTAATGAATAGGATATTATTATTGTTTAATTAATTGTTAAATTAGACTTTAATTGAATTAATTAAATTGGATATTTTAAAATGTTTAATATATAAGGTTAGTTATTAAGTGACATTCACTGTCCACCACCCTCACCGCCCAGTACCTTTTGTATGTGGAGTTACTGAAAAGGTTTGATAGGGCAATGTTTCTCTCTCTAAGTTAAAAGTATTTACTTAAAGTATTAAAACAAAAACACGTTTTAATTATACATAAAATTTGAACCATGTGCTATCCATGAGAAACATACATTCTCTCTATGATCTGCTGATGGAGCTGTGTGGCTAACCGACACATTAGTATAGGTTGTAGGTGGGGTGATGTGAGACTCGCGATTCTCAAGCGTATCTTGAGCCGGGCATCACGCGGGTTCTGCATGGACGATTCACCATCTGATTCATGATCCACGACATCCCTGCCATGAATTTTGAGATGAGCACAAACGAGATTAATATGCCATTGAAATGATATCAATGAATCTCACAGATCTAGGAGTTTCATAGTGACTGAAACTGACAAAAGCCTTGTCTACCTTGATGACCGGTGTAATGTGATTACGCCATCCCTCTTCACATTACTACTGGAATTCTTGGGTCCTAGTCTTAGTAAATAACTTGGGTAATTATTTGAAGGATTTGAACTAACTAAAACTAAAACTCTGTTTCATAGATGTCTGCCAACAATAATAATGTCAACTCGGGTTCTACCCCAACTCCTCCTCCTCCACCACCTCCTCCTCCTCCGTCAACTAATATCTCACCGCTTTCCGTCCTCTCAAGGGACAAGCTTACGAGTCCTAACTATCTGGATTGGATCTGGGCTCTAAGGATTGCTTTAACATTCGAGGGCAAGGAGTTTGTCCTGGACACTGATCTCCCAGATGTAGATGATACAGCTGTTGAAGAAATAACAGCTTATGATAAGCATTATGACGACTCAACTAAGGTTTCCTGTCTGATGTTGGCAACCATGAGCTCGAAACTCCAAAATGGTTTCGAGAATGCTGGTGCATACGACATCAACCTGCAGCTCAAGGAAATGTTCCAAGAGCAAGCCAGACAGGAACGATTTGAGATCGTCAAGTGTTGGATTAAGGTGTCTAAGCAATAACTATAATTGTTACATGTACTTGAATTGATAGCAGCACCGTCCTTTTGGGTTGCCCTCAATAGTCCAACTAGTATAAAGGTTAATAGAGAGAGAGAGAGAGGAAGAAACAGTTTATTAATTTGTTATGTGATTATAAATTAATTAGAAACTCTTTTGGAATTAATCAGAATTAATTAGAATTAATTTGGGATTAATTAAAGTGCAGGGGCTGGATTGTAATTATTCAATAGTTGAACAATGAAACAATCTGGACGAATTAATACGCGCGACGTGGGCAAATTGCACGCGCGACGCGTGCCGCATATGACCAGAAAAAGGGTTAGAGATAAGGGTTTTATATCAGTTTGAATTCAAATAAGGTTTATCCTTTATCACCCTTTCTACTATAAATACGCATCCCCTGTCACATTATTCTCTGCCCCATTCCAGGAGACAGTTCTATAGAATTTCTTTTCTCTCTCAAGCAGAATCTATAATCCTTCTCTAAGGTTTTATAACGAGCTTTTCTTAATAAAATAATTAAGATTAATAACCTTCGCTTGGACTTTTGGGTGTGAACCATTAGAGGCACGACACTTGTGGTGCTTGCTTCCGAGAGACTATCAATCAGTGTTGTAAAAGTCGGCCTAGGCGGCACCTAGGCGCTAGGCGGATGAGTTCTGCCTACGATTAGTGGTAGGCAGTCAAGTTAGGCAGATTTGGTCAATGGCGGTCAAAATCGGGTTTAGGCGGGTCTGGGCGGGTGTAGGCGGCCAAATTTTCATTTTTCAAAATTAAAAATTTTCAAAATTTCAAAATATTTCAAGATTTTTAAAAAATTTTAAATTTCAAAAATTATCAAATTTTCAAAAAAATTCACATATTTAGATTTTTATATTTAAATTTAGAAATTTTAAAATTTTAAAAATAATAGTATATTATATATTTTATTATATTAATAATATATATTTTATTTTATTAGTAATTTCAACTTTTTATTATATATATAAATTATGAAAATCGGTGGCTAAGTTACGATTATTGATGATTAAAATTGTCAAAAATGTCATTAATTAGTCTAAACATTTTGAGGTTTGATGACTTACATATTTAAACACTTATATTTGTCAAATTTTTATGTTTATTTATTAATTTTGTAGGGATATAGGTAATATTTAAATTTTAAAAAAATAATTTTATTACAATTAATACTCTCCGCCTAGGCGCCGACTAGTCTTCGCCTAGACCGACTAGTCCTAGGCCCCAGTTGACCGCCCGCCTACCGCCTAGCGACTTCTACAACCTTGATATTGATACAATGAATAATTGTTATTTGCTATAATAACAATAAGGTATGTAATTCCGAAACCCTCTTTATTAATTTTGATTATACATAGGGTTTCCCATAGATGTTGTTAGTTATATGTTCAATAGAGAAAACATAGATCCTTATAGGTTGCATGTGAACTTAAGAATTGAGTTTATTCTTTGTATGCCTATTCCCCTTCAGTGGTATCAGAGCATTATTCTTGTTTTCTATTGAATTGCTATAATTGAAGAACTTGATCTATTAGGGCTTATTGAGATTAAACCCTAAGGGCCATAAATTTCGACTTGGGCTCGGTTTTGAAACCCTAGCCTCCTTCCCTGTTTTCGATAATTGTAGGGTGTTAGGATTTTCTTTTTTGCTAATTATGATTAATTAATAAATGGATAAATCATTTACCCTGGTTTTCAAAAATTACAGGGTTGTGATTAGGATTAAATTATTTGATTAATTTGTTAATCCTTATCTGATTTAATTAATTGTTAATTAAAAGATTTAAATTAAATCATCCTCAAAATTTAAAACCTGGTATTTTAAATGTTTAAAATACACCTTATACATATTATTATTAATTGTTAATATTATATGTATAAGAATCAGTCAGTTAAATCGCTAGTATGCCTCATTCACGAAACTGGTCTATAAGGGGGTATAAGGAAACTGCCTATAAAATGGTAGCTAAATGGGTGTCCACTCTCACCCACCGCTTCCTTGATCAGTGGAGGGGTCGTTAGCTGAACGGATTTGATAGGACGAACCTAACCTCATTAAAATTATAATGCTATTAGACAAAATACTAGAACCTAATTAATAAAATCCCAAATCTAGTTACTTTAGGAAAAATGTGAAAGATATGATAACCCATGAAATTGCACATTATACTTTATGAGACATTAGTGGAGCGTGTGTGGTTAACCGGCACACTAATAGGGGCTCATAAAGAGTGGTAATGGGTTTCTCATGAATTATCATTGTTGATGGAGCGTGTGTGGTTAACCGGCACATTAATTTGAGATGATAAACGATATTTAGGTTAGCAAGCACATTTGCATGGTTATTCACATCTTGTTTGTGATCCTCGGCATCCTAGTCACAAATGGAATAGCATAGTCCGAGATTAATACATGTCATTGAACAGTTCAATGAATCCACAGATCTAGGAATTTCATAAGATTGAAATTGATAAATGTATATCTACCTTAATGACCATTATGTTGTGATTACGACATCCCTCTTCACAGCATAGTTGGGAGATTTTGGATCCTAGCCTTGTTAAATAATAAATTGGGTAATTGTTTAAAAGGATTAATTTAACTAATAAATTCTGATTTATAGATGTCTGAATCTAGTGTCGATTCTCCTCCTTCTCCTCCATCACCCATTTCTGAGAGCTTCAAAAAGTACCTGTTAAAATGGAAAGGCTGACTGGCATGAACTATGGCTTCGTAGATACATAATGGTTCTTAGTTTTACTGACAAGCCATATCTGATTGAGTGTCCACTCCCCAAAGCATGGCATCACATAGCAGCTTGTGTTGAGCATGACTCCTTGACTGATGAGTCCAAGGAAGTGTGTTACCTCATGCTGTTGACCATTGACCCCGAGTTCCGTAGGGAGTTTGAATTCCTAGGGTCATATGAGTTAGCACAACTGGTTAAGGAAAGGTTTCGAGAGCCGGTTGAAAAGGTACGAACTAGGAGCTTGAAGTGTGCAAGCTAAAGGAAGGAAGTAGCGCCGGTTTGCATGTTATCCAGATTGTGGGATACATAGGCGAACTGTATAAAATTGGTCACCCTCTTATCGGGAGTTGAGCATTAACTTGACTCGCTGATCTGTTCATCCAGATGTACAGGAAGGGTAACCACGATAAGACTATCATGGAAATGCATTCAATGTCGACTCTGTATGAGTCATTTATGGAGAAGCATAGTTCCACTGACTCAGCTACTTCGGGATTAAGTCTAGTGATAAGGCGCATCAAGAAATGATCCAGATAATCTAGACTAGTTCTTCGATGTATCAAACTGAGAATCCAAAGGGTGGGACACAGTCACAGAAAGATTGGTAAAATGCTCCAAAGCCAAACGGTTTGGCAACTTAGGCATATCTTAAAACTCAGAACTCGTGATCCTTATTTCCTTTATTCATGATGTGTTTCTCACATTTGTTCTGTATGCATGGACTTTGTGGGATGCGGGATATTGTTACATAGGAGCATATTCGGATTGGATCTGGAGCTCGTGCAGTTTTGGAGTTAAGCTAGATATTTGTTCATGTTATTAGATGCATATGACATTGTTTCACACAGTACATTGTTTTGAGGATAATTCTGGTTTAATAAAATGTTATATTTTTCTTTTAAAACATGGTTGTTCAAATTATCCTCGAAATGTTGTGTGAATATGTTGATAACATAAATAGTAATAACATGAATGTTGATGCATCCAAAGTGTGTTGGATTTATGAATTGTGTCTTCTATGATTGTTAAAGTAAATTTTATAAGAATCACTTCGACCAATGGTCCAGTTGGAAAGGACTTTGCAATCATCTGACTTGGAGTCACGTGATGAATTGAGTTCTTAATAAAATTAATTGTTGCAAGAAATGAATCACCCAAAGATCCAATGGACAAGATTTTGGAATCAGTTGACTTAAAGTCAAGTGATGAATGCATATATTGAACAAATTAACATAGTAACTAAATTTACATGGAGATATAAAATACATTAATATTATGAGCAACAGACACATTAGTTATTGTGAATTGCTCGAATCTTCAAACAAAACACAATTAGTTATATTTCATAATATTTGCCAAGAAGTATGACAAATATGGCTTCCCTTATCAGAATAAGCAATTGATTGAAATCTTAAACTGTTTAAGTAATTCAAAGAAAGTATAAGATCAACAGAACCTGAGTCATAACATAAACTGAGAAAATGTTTCACAGTTCATGTAACACCTCGTCACTTACGGTAAGTAATTTTGTCTTAACCGTGATATGATTTTGATATGAAAAATAAGTATAAGGGTTTGAATGGTTAAAATACCTTTAGAATAAAGTTATCGTGCGAAAAACGCTAAAAATGAGTAAACCGGGTCGTAGCTAAGTCCTCGTTTCGTTGGACCGTTCCGGATATCACAAAGAATAGGAGCTGTGGCGTATCGGTTAGAGTTACCAAAAGAACTCCAACGTATTCATAATGTTTTCCATGTGTCTCAATTGCGGAAAACATTATTCAGTGAGTCCCAACTAATATCTCTGGCTGAAATAGAAATTGATGAAAAATTAAGATACCCGGAGCAACCTGAGAAAGTGTTAGATCGAAAAGTAAGACAGTTGCAGAACAAGAAGATCAAAATGGTTAAAGTGCTTTGGCGACACCATAGAGGTTCCGATATGACGTGGGAAACTGAAGATGAAATGAAGTAGAAATACCCTCAACTCTTTACTTGATTCCGAGGACGAAATCTTTTATAGGAGGGAAGAATTTGTAACACCTCGTCACTTACGGTAAGTAATTTTGTCTTAACCGTGATATGATTCTGATATGAAAAATAAGTATAAGGGTTTGAATGGTTAAAATACCTTTAGAATAAAGTTATCGTACGAAAACGCTAAAAATTAGTAAACCGGGTCGTGTGGTTCAACCCGGGTCGAGTTGGAGGACTTAAAACATTAGTTGAATTCAAGTGGGTCAAACTCGGGTCGTGTTGGCCAACCCGGGTCGTGTTATAGTCATAAAAAGTCAGCAAAATGGAATCAAAGTCAACCAGGGGCGGGTTTTAAAACCCGGGTCGTGTGGCATTAAAAACCCGGACCGGGATTCAGAAACCGGGTCGGGTTCCGTCAAAGACCATTTTGGGCCATAGCATCAAACCGGATCGAGCTGTCGAGCTCAGGTCGAGTTGTGCAGAAACCGGGTCGGGCTGTCGGACATTGGTCGGGTTTCGTGCCGACCCCACCACTTTTAAACGTGATTTGAGTCATTTGTTGGGTTATTTTCTCGAGCAAAAACCTCTCTTTAACCCTAAAAACATTCCTTCTTTGTTCTTGGACCAAATTTGAAGGCTAAAACGAGTTGGATTGAAGTAATTTTCGATACTTAGCTTATTGAAGGTAAGGTGTTCACTTCTATCCCTTTTGAACGATTGAATTTGGTCATTTTGAGTTGGTTTCGTGGGGTTGTAAAGTACCACCTGTAAATTGATGAAAATTGAGAAGATAACACGTGTTTAGATGTGTTGAACGTTTCTAATTCCGTGTTTTAACCGTTGTGACCAAGCTTTGAGCTTGAAGGGTTGAAAAACAACATATTCACCTTTTCTTGTTGTAAATGTGATCATGTAGGTTCTGAGAATACTTAAAGGACCATTGTAGCTTTTGTGATTTTGGATTAGATCGTATAAATCTTCAATACCAGGTGAGTAATCTGTACTATATCTAATATGATACGTATTGGTTGAACTCTTGAAATCTGAAGTAGCTTTAGCATTTGAAATGGCAACCTAGAAGTTAGCCAAGTTACCCAATTGATATGGTTTAACGGCCTCCGTGGCTAGGAGATTGGATTTCGTATCCAAATGTTAACGGCCTCCGTGGCTAGGAGATTGGATTCCGTATCCAAAATAAACGGCCTATACGGCTAGGAGATTAGATGTGATATCCAAATAATAACGGCCTTTGAGGCTAGGAGATTGGATTGATATCCAAATGTTGATTCAAACAGGGATATGCATTTGTATAGAGTTTTGATAACTTAATTATACATAATTACATATTAAACTGTTTATATGATTACTCATTGAGCTCTATGGCTCACAGTGTATGTGTGAATTATCCCTGCAGGTGAGCGTGACCCTGCTAAGGGTAAAGATGTAGCTCATGGATAGGACTGTTTGTGGTAGCTGCCCGACTTAGAAGGAGTTTACTTTTGTTATGTACTCCTTGATACACTTGTACCCTTTTTGTATAAACTTATACACCTAAACAGTTAGTTTGTATGTTTGAAAACTGTGTTTAAAAATGAAAAATTTTGGGTGTATTTTGTTTTAAAAGCCGGGTGTTACAAGTTGGTATCAGAGCCGTGGTTTAAGTGAACTAGTTGTCTGTAGAATAGATCCCTGGACTTAAACCTTGAAAAATAGTAGACATGTTTTCCATTTGGTTGTGTATAAGTTTGTTATTATATATAACCTAACAAATTGTTGAATTTTGAAGTATCAGAGGTACTAGAAGTAATCCTACACGAGGAAATTAGGGGTGTGGAGCCTCGAGAGGTGGTCGGGCCCGTTCTCATGGCTCAATTGGAAGAGGGACAGGTGGACCAGCAAATGAAAATCCACCAAATTTATGCACCATAGTGGCTGATATGGTACATGAACTATTACCTACTTTGATGAATGTACATGGTGAAAGCGAAGTAAAGCAAGTTCATGATAAACAACCTGAAAACGAGAGTCAAGGTGAAAGCGGAAGTCGTGTAGAGAAAGAAGTTCATGGAGAAGGGAGTTCCGGGAAAAAGACAGAATGTACTTACAAGACCTTTCTTGGCTGCAAACCTAAAGAGTTTTCAGGGACAGATAATCCGGTTCATGCTATGGAATGGTTGATGCATACGGAAAAGGTATTTCGAATTAGTAAATGTGTTGAAGGGGATAAGGTGGAGTTTGCCACGAACCAATTAACTGGCAATGCATTACACTGGTGGCAAGTGTTCAGTAAGGCGTTGGGTCCCGACTTGACCCAGTCTTTATTATGGGAACAGTTCAAAACTAAATTCAATGAAGAATATTGTTCCGAGGTGGTTGTGAAAAGGTTAGAAGAATAGTTTTTACATTTGGAACAAGGGTCTCATACGGTGCAAGAATATACAATGAGTTTTCTTGAAAAAGCCAGATTTGCTGAGCACTAGATAAATACCGAGAAGAGAAAAATTGATAAATACGTGTGGGGATTGAAAAACCGAATTCGAGAAATTGTGCAACCGCTTCAGTTGTCTTCCTTCCGACAGGTGGTGGATAGAGCCACAGAAAGAGAGACGGAACTTCAGAGGCAGGAGGAGGAAAAAAAGTCGGTGAAACTAAACGGAAAGCGGAGGAACAATCGTGGACGCCTCAGAAAAAGTCGCAACAGACGGGGTCCAATTTTACAGGCAAAGGTCCGGAAGAAGAAGCAAAGTGGTGTGAAAAGTGCAGGAAAAAGAACTTTGGAAGTTGTCGAACCGATGTTCCATCGTCGGGTTGTCGTAACTGTGGAAGGCAAGGGCATATCTCTCGAGACTATCGGGCGGAGCGGAGGTGTTTCCAATGTGGGGCTACAGATCATATTCGCCCGAACTGTCCTCAGGTGAAATCTGGAACACCTAGTGATAAACTCAGAGAGGAGCGGGGAGGAAAGAAAGAGGAGACAAAGTTTCGGGGAGGACCAGTGGCATCACGGGCATTCCAAATGACAGTGGAAGAGGCTCGTGAAAAGACTGACGTAGTTTCAGGTATATTCACTCTAAATTCAATTCCTGTATACGTAATATTTGATCCTGGAGCTACGCACTGTTTTGTGTCAACATCTATGATGTCTCGTTTAAATATTCCCCTAACTCCTATGGATGAAAGTTTGGTAGTAGCAGTGGCAGATGGTAGGTATGTTTGGGTGTCAGAACATATTGAAGGTTGTCAGCTTAAGATCTACAGGACCACTTTCCCTATAGATCTGAAGCCGATGACTACCAAGGAGTGTGGAGTAATTGTGGGTATGCATTGGTTAGCAACAAATTATGCTAACATGGATTGCAGAAACAAGAATATTACAGTTTTAACACCAGAAGGGGCATGGATTAAAATCCAGGGCGAACGACCGCGTCTGAGAATGCCGGTTATTTCCTTTGCTCAAGCCCGGAGTAGTGTCAGTAAAGGAGGGGTATCTTATTTAGCATATGTGTCTTTTGCTAAACCGGATCAGGTGGGAAAAGAAAGTGTGAAAATTGTAAACGAATATCCAGACGTTTTTCCTGAAGAACTTCCCGGATTACCGCCGGATAGACAAATTGAATTCGCAATCGAATTAGTTCCGGGAGCCGCACCAGTTGCTCGGGCTCCTTATCGACTAGCACCTTCAGAAATGGAGGAACTAAGAAAACAACTGGAAGAACTTCTGGATCGAGGTTTCATTAAACCCAGTTCGTCACCGTGGGGAGCGCCTATTCTGTTTGTAAAGAAGAAAGATGGGTCGATGCGTATGTGTATCGACTATCGTGAATTGAATAAAATCACGGTGAAAAACAAATACCCGTTACCGAGAATCGACGATTTGTTTGATCAACTTCAGGGGGCGACGTATTTTTCAAAAATTGATCTGAGGTCGGGGTATCATCAGTTGAAGATTCGAGAATCAGATATTCCGAAGACCGCATTCCGTACTCGTTATGGCCATTATGAGTTTTTGGTTATGCCTTTTGGGTTAACCAACGCTCTGGCAGCATTCATGGATCTTAAGAACAGGGTATGTCGTCCGTTCCTTGATACTTTTGTAATTGTATTCATAGACGATATTTTGGTGTATTCTCGAAGCCAGGCTGAACACGGTGTTCATTTACGCTAAATATTGGAATTACTTCGCC
This sequence comes from Cichorium intybus, assembly GCA_023525715.1. Classification (NCBI taxonomy): domain Eukaryota; kingdom Viridiplantae; phylum Streptophyta; class Magnoliopsida; order Asterales; family Asteraceae; genus Cichorium; species Cichorium intybus. Next base: position 80,154,138 of record CM042013.1, on the reverse strand, counting down.
GAGAAAAGCTATATGCGAAGTTTTCCAAATGTGAATTCTGGCTAAGAGAAGTACAGTTTCTTGGGCATGTTATTAATAGTAAAGGTGTCAAAGTTGATCCAACAAAGATTGAGGCTATGATGGAATGGGAACCGCCTCAGAGTCTAACGGAAATACGTAGTTTTCTTGGACTGGCGGGTTACTATAGAAGATTTGTAGAGAATTTCTCTTCGATTGCTGCCCCGTTGACTAAGTTGACCAAAAAGGGTGAAAAGTTTGAATGGGCGGATAGACAACAGGCAGCCTTTCAGAAATTAAAGCAAGCCTTGTGTGAAGCTCCGGTTTTAGCCTTACCGCAAGACGGGGAAGACTACGTGGTTTATAGTGATGCTTCATGGGTGGGCCTTGGATGTGTGTTAATGCAGAAAGGTCGGGTAATTGCTTATGCGTCCCGTCAATTAAAAGAAGCTGAGAAGAAGTACCCGGTACATGATCTCGAATTGGCTGCAGTAATTTTAGCTTTGAAGCTTTGGAGACATTATTTATATGGCGTGAAGTTTGTTGTCTACTCGGATCATAAAAGCCTGAATTATTTATTTGACCAGAAAGAATTGAACATGAGACAGCAAAGGTGGATGGATTTACTCAAAGATTTTGATTGTGAAATACTATACCATCCCGGCAAAGCGAATGTGGTTGCAGATGCCCTGAGCCGAAAACAATATCCTTTGAAGATTACATCCGCGTGTATGGGTGTGGCGAGCCGACTACCCGAGTTAATTCGTGTGGCACAAGAAGAAGCCTGCAAGACCGAGAACGTCAAAAGTGAACGAATGGTCGGATATATAAAGCATCTAGTTGAAAACTCTCAGCGGTTGAAGACTTTTAGAGGCCGTATGTGGGTGCCCAAGCAAGGTGAGGCGCGGAGTTTACTTTTGGAAGATGCTCATTGTAGCAGATATGCTGTACACCCGGGCAGTACCAAGATGTACCGAACGCTAAAACCTATGTATTGGTGGCCGGGAATGAAAAGAGACATAGGAAGATATGTAGAAAAGTGCCTGACTTGTTTGCAAGTAAAGTCAAACCATCAGAAACCGTATGGCGAAATTCAACCGTTACCAATTCCAGAAAAGAAATGGGATAATATTACAATGGATTTCGTAACAAAACTACCTCGAACACCATGTGGGGGCATGATACTGTTTGGGTAGTGGTTGATCGATTGACGAAATCGGCGCAATTTTTACCGATTAGTGAAAATTTCAAAATCGAAAAGTTGGCGAAAATATACATTGACGAGGTAATTCGTCGACATGGGTTACCGTCGTCAATTGTATCCGATCGAGATAGCAGATTTACTTCCCGATTTTGGCAAAGTCTTCAAGAGCAGTTGGGTTCAAAAGTGTTAATGAGTATCGCGTATCACCCGCAAACTGATGGGCAAAGCGAAAAAACCATTCAGACTTTAGAAGACATTCTTCGAACATGTGTGATAGACTTTGGCGGGAGTTGGGAAGATCATTTACCTTTGGTAGAATTTGCTTATAACAACAGTTTTCATTCCAGCATTCAGATGGCCCCATATGAAGCGTTATACGGAGCACCGTGTCGTACTCCAACTTGCTGGACTGAAGTGGGGGAAAAGCCGTTGGCTGGACCCGAGATCGTACCCCAAACTGAAGAAAAGATTAAACAAATCCGGGAACATTTGAATTGTGTCTTCTATGATTGTTAAAGTAAATTTTATAAGAATCACTTCGACCAAAGTCCAGTTGGAAAGGACTTTGCAATCATCTGACTTGGAGTCACATGATGAATTGAGTTCTTAATAAAATTAATTGTTGCAAGAAATGAATCACCCAAAGATCCAATGGACAAAATTTTGGAATCAGTTGACTTAAAGTCAAGTGATGAATGCATATATTGAACAAATTAACATAGTCATTAAATTTACATGGAGATATAAAATACATTAATATTATGAGCAACAGACACATTAGTTATTGTGAATTGCTCGAATCTTCAAACAAAACACAATTAGTTATATTTCATAATATTTGCCAATAAGTATGACAAATATTGCTTCACTTATCAGAATAAGCAATTGATTGAAATCTTGAACTGTTCAAGTAATTCAAAGGAAGTATAAGATCAACAGAACCTGAGTCATAACATAAACTGAGAAAATGTTTCACAGTTCATGTAACACCTCGTCACTTACGGTAAGTAATTTTGTCTTAACCATGATATGATTTTGATATGAAAAATAAGTATAAGGGTTTGAATGGTTAAAATACCTTTAGAATAAAGTTATCGTGCGAAAAACGCTAAAAATGAGTAAACCGGGTCGTAGCTAAGTCCTCGTTTCGTTGGACCGTTCCGGATATCACAAAGAATAGGCGCTGTGGCGTATCGGTTAGAGTTACCAGAAGAACTCCAAGGTATTCATAATGATTTCCATGTGTCCCAATTGCGGAAAACATTATTCAGTGAGTCCCAACGAATACCTCTGGCTGAAATTGAATTTGATGAAAAATTAAGATACCCGGAGCAACCTGAGAAAGTGTTAGATCGAAAAGTAAGACAGTTGCGGAACAAGAAGATCAAAATAGTTAAAGTGCTTTGGCGACACCATAGAGGTTCCGATATGACGTGGGAAACTGAAGATGAAATAAAGGAGAAATACCCTCAACTCTTTACGTGATTCCGAGGACGGAATCTTTTAAAGGAGGGAAGAATTTGTAACACCTCGTCACTTACGGTAAGTAATTTTGTCTTAACTGTGATATGATTTTGATATGAAAAATAAGTATAAGGGTTTGAATGGTTAAAATACCTTTAGAATAAAGTTATCATACGAAAAACGCTAAAAATGAGTAAACCGGGTCGTGTGGTTCAACCCGGGTCGAGTTGGAGGACTTAAAACATTAGTTGAATTCAAGTGGGTCGAATCCGGGTCGTGTTGGCCAACCCGGGTCGTGTTATAGTCGTAAAAAGTCAGCAAAATGGAATCAAAGTCAACCAGGGGCGGGTTTTAAAAGCCGGGTCGTGTGGCATTAAAAACCCGGACCGGGTTTCAGAAACCGGGTCGGGTTCCGTCAAAGACCATTTTGGGTCGTAGCATCAAACCGGATCGGGCTGTCGAGCTCGGGTCGAGTTGTGCAGAAGTCGGGTCGGGCTGTCGGACACGGGTCGGGTTTCGTGCCGACCCCACCCCTTTTAAATGTGATTTGAGTCATTTGTTGGTTATTTTCTCTAGCAAAAACCTCTCTTTAACCCTTAAAACATTCCCTCTTTGTTCTTGGACCAAATTGGAAGGCTAAAACGAGTTGGATTGAAGTAATTTTCGATACTTAGCTTATTGAAGGTAAGGTGTTCACTTCTATCCCTTTTGAACGATTGAATTTGGTCATTTTGAGTTGGTTTCGCGGGGTTGTGAAGTACCACCTATAAATTGATGAAAATTGAGAAGATAACACGTGTTTAGATGTGTTGAACGTTTCTAATTTCGAGTTTTAACCGTTGTGACCAAGCTTTGAGCTTGAAGGGTTGAAAAACAACATATTCACCTTTGCTTGGTGTAAATGTGATCATGTAGGTGCTGGGAAAACTTAAAGGACCGTTGTAGCTTTTGTGATTTTGCCTTAGATCGTATAAATCTTCAATACCAGGTGAGTAATCTGTACTATATCTAATATGATATGTATTGGTTGAACTCTTGAAATCTGATGTAGCTTTAGCATTTGAAATGGTAACCTAGATGTTTGCCAAGTTACCCAATTGATATGGTTTAACGGCCTCCATGGCTAGGAGATTGGATTGCGTATCCAAATATTAACGGCCTCCGTGGCTTGGAGATTGGATTCCGTATCCAAAATAAACGGCCTATACGGCTAGGAGATTAGATGTGATATCCAAATAATAACGGCCTTTGAGGCTAGGAGATTGGATTGATATCCAAATGTTGATTCAAACAGGGATATGCATTTGTATAGAGTTTTGATAACTTAATTATACATAATTACATATTAAACTGTTTATATGATTACTCATTGAGCTCTATGGCTCACAGTGTATGTGTGAATTGTCCCTACAGGTGAGCGTGACCCTGTTAAGGGTAAAGATGTAGCTCATGGATGGGACTGTTTGTTGTAGCTGCCCGGCTTAGAAGGAGTTTACTTTTGTTATGTACTCCTTGATACACTTGTACCCTTTTTGTATAAACTTATACACCTAAACAGTTAGTTTGTATGTTTGAAAATTGTGTTTAAAAATGAAAATTTTTGGGTGTATTTTGTTTTAAAAGTCGGGTATTACAGTTCATCCTCTTCCAAGAACATTAATGGTTATAATGTGTCTTAGGGAAGATGATCGAGCATTGGTCGAAATAGTTCGATCCTCAATGTATAAGATACACTTCCAATTAGTTTTCGATAAATTGGACATTCAACCAGTCAGACCATAAAAACATACGCAGATCACATCTTAGACTAAGTAGGTTGCACAGAAACCGTCTGGAATGTAAAGCAGGGTTCGATCCTACTTGTACATGGAAGGTCCAGGGTCATGTAGCGTTCGTCCGAACCTCATAACATGCCTGTTACTGATCAGCAGTGTCATTTTATTGGCCATTCCGCCTGTACCTATGAAAGAAGAGCCCTTTTAGAAATCCTCATTTCCTTCCCTCGAGGGCTTCGCCGGACTCACATTCTAAGGAAATAGTGGGAGTAAGAATAATCCTAAAGGAGTTCAGGGATTAGCCAAGTGAGAAAGCTTTAGTCATCAGTAGGCCTTGACCAGGAATCAGATTCGTGTTGAACCTGACATACTCTTCTCTTCGCTTGACCAGTAGTATTAGTCATCGTAATAAGGTATTATGATCTGGGTGACATACCGATTACTGGTAAAACACTAAAGTTGGTACGGATAAGCAATCCGACTACCTGGAAGCATTGGTGAGCTCGGTTGCTGCCAAATAAGAGAACCTTAAGGCGAGATACAGTCTATGTGACAATTTGACTGATTTTACACCTGCTCTAAGAACCAGTGGGGGTAATTTAATCATCAAAAGAAAGCAACATAGATAGAAATGTACATACGCTTAGAGTACCTCTGGTTGAGTAAGGCGATACTTAGAGTCAAGTAGTTGATTCCGAAAGAAACGCTCTCAATAGAAGATGACATCCAAAAGGATACAGTTTGATATTACTGCACCTTGTGAGTCGTTAGTGGAGCGTGTGTGGTTTACCGGCACACTTATAGGGACTCATAAGGAGCATGCCAGTATATCCAAACAAGGTACATGGCCCTGAGATTCATCTTACGGGGACCTCGCAAGGAAGGATATTCAGATTCTCAAAATGTGCCAAATGTTTGGATTTTGTGAATACCCTGAACGGATCCTGTGATTATGTCAGACGGCTTGGATTTTGGAATCTCAAAATATGCCGAAGGGTCTGGATTTTGTGATAGTCCAAAAGTGCCCTATTACTGTGTCAAAGCCAGTGGGAGTGTCGTTGTGATCTGTTTATTAATGTATATCAGATACATACCATTCTAGGAAACGTCTCTTATCATTGCAGAGTGTGATGATTTAGCATTAAGAGATGATTCACTGTGAAAAGTCTAGAACAGACACAACATACTAAGGTGGTCACAAGCATCTATCAGATAGATGACATCATCAGTGTAGATCCTACCAATGTAAGTATGATCTTGATAAGATTCAGGATTCATGACTTCAAGAAAGGAGTTTCTCGACATTACAAAGTGTAATGACCTGGCATGATCTAAAAGAGATACAAAATATTCACATAGTTGCAAACATCTATCAGATAGATGAAAACACCAGTATAGACCTTGCCAGTATTTGTATGATATTAATAGGATTCAAGATTCATGTCTCCAAAAAGGAAATAGTTTTCGAAAGTCATGACACAGGGATTGTAAGTAATCTTTAGATTCCGAAAGGGTTTGGAATAGAATAGAACGGATTTCACGAGCTTCTTGGATCGATCACAAGTGTCATGAACTTATCATGGTGACTTGATGCTTGGAGTATAGTAAGTTGGATCCAGGAAACAATCTGGCTGAGAATACTGGATGGATTATTTGAACACATGTGAGAAATCATTGGAAAATGATTGGGGTGAATGTGATAGTAATAATTTGAAAGGAGTTTCAAATCTGTAATTACTAACATCAGGACGTGGTGCTAAAGGACTTCGTGGTTAAAGAGTTTCATTGGTATTCTGATGGAGCGCGTGTGGTTCACCGGCACATCATGACACCTCGAAATAGTCTTAGGGTACACTCATGTAGACTTAAGACCCCGAGAACCATGGGAAGTCACAGTACACATCACCGTTTCAGGGATGGAGTTGAGAGATGAAAAGACATAATGACATATTGAGATATCATCGGAAGAGTATCCGATTGGATCATCTGCAATGAAGTGTATCAATGTAAGACATGTTGGATACATAGAAAGAGTGAAAGGTCATTTAGGAAATATAGACATAGATAAAAAACTTGAATTGAAAGTTTAAAAGAAAACAAGAAACACATAATAGTATTATGACATATCCAACTTGGTGATTACCTCGTGGAGACTTGGTAATAAGCAGGAGTAGCTACCAGTCAGATCTTTATGTTTCACTTTTTCATGTTTTACTTCCCGAATAATATGATTATTCAAAAGTCCACAGTCGCTCATACTTTCGGAAGTAAATAGTGAATTAACATTGTCATGAAGTGGATTGTAGACTGTCTAAAGGGTTAGGCATAGCAACGACATTGCTATAACATTCATGAGTACTTAGAAATAGAGATTTGAGAATTGGATAAACCTACGCTCAGAGAATTACTTCATGGATCATATCACGAGTAATTCTGAGACGATAATATCTTATGGTCTTGAAGCAGAGACATATGATTTGAAATTTGCAAGTCGGTTGTGCATTGATAATGCATAAACGCATCGGTTACTCGATGTTATAAAACGTATTGTTGTGCGCGATTTGATGGGTAAAAGACACAAGCATATGAGTCAAAGTTTATTCGTTCCTTTTGCCCTAACGAGACAAGCGATATTTGTGGGTACCTTGGTGATTTGGTGATTGACTTATAATGCTAGGCCTAGTAAGGACTGAATTGATGTGTTATATTAGAAGTCCTATATCATCACAAATCTAGTACCTGGAAACATAGTATCGGAATGAGATTGATCCTGATCCATGTCTCAATTCTGAATGATATCTTGTAGAACGGAGGATCATATGATCACTTATCTTAGGACATGCCACTGACTGGGTCAGAATTCGGCAGCGACTTTTGGAAGCTATAATTTGCTGGTCAGTTTAGAAGCTGTACTGGGTGTTATACATATAGACTTATCCAAGTGGGAGACTTTTGGATTAAGGTGTCTAAGAAATAACTATAATTGTTACATGTACTTGAATTGATAGCACCACAGTCCTTTAGGGTTCCCCTCAATAGTCCAACTGGTATAAAGGTTAATAGAGAGAGAGAGGAAGAAACAGTTTATTAATTTGTTATGTGATAATAAATTAATTAGAAACTCGTTTGGAATTAATCAGAATTAATTAGAATTAATTTGGGATTAATTAAAGTGTAGGGGCTGGATTGTAATTGTTCAATAGTTGAACAATGGAACAATCTGGACGGATTGATACGTGCGACGCGGGCAAATTGCACGCGCGATGCGCGTCGCATCTGGCCGGAAAAAGGGTTAGAGATAAGGGTTTTATCTCAGTATGAATTCAAATAAGGTTTATCCTTTATCACCCTTTCTGCTATAAATACTCATCCCCTGTCACATTATTCTTTGCCTCATTCGAGGAGACAGTTCTCTGGAAATTCTCTTCTCCCTCAAGCAGAATCTATAATCCTTCCCTAAGGTTTTATAGCGAGCTTTTCTTAATAAGATAATTAAGATTAATAACCTTTGCTTGGACTTTTGGGTGTGAACCATTAGAGGCACGACACTTGTGGTGCCTGCTTCCGAGATACTATTGATACCAGGAATAATTGTTATTTGCTATAATAACAATAAGGTATGTAATTCCGAAACCCTCTTTATTAATTTTGATTATACATAGGGTTTCCCATAGATGTTCTTAGTTATATGTTCAATAGATAAAACATAGATCCTTATAGGTTGCATGTGAACTTAAGAGTTGAGTTTATTGTTTGTATGCCTATTCCCCATCATCAAGTCCCTTATTGCCTGTAAACTGCAGGACGGAGTGTCTGGATGTACTCACGTTCAGAAGATGAAGCCATACATTGACAGCTATAAATTCTTCGGGTCGAGTTACCTAAGGAGTTGGGCATTGACATGGTCCTCAACTCGCTTTCTGGTTTATATCATTATTTCATCATGACCTATAATATGAACAATATGGACAAGACTCTGATGGAGTTACACGAGATGCTAAAGACTGCTGAAGCCAGCATGAAGCAGGCTCGTGTGACTAACTCTCCTGCTCCCGTCCTGGCCATTCATCATGGCAATGGCAAACGGAAGAAAGGTTCTCATCCCAGTGGAAACGGAAAGGCCAAGGGCAACCAAGGCTTTAAGAGAAAGGCTTATTCTGACATTGCTCCTACTAATGACCTGAAAGAGGCCATCTGCTTTTACTCTCAACAGAAGGGGTACTAGAAACGTAGCTGCCCGAAGTACCTGGAGGACCTAATGAATAACATGGTCAAAGAGACAGGCACCTCAGGTATGTTCATGATCGAATTATATAGTACTATGACTTCTAATTCTTGGGTCCTTGATATGGGATGTGGTACTGACATCTGTGCCGATATGCAGGGACTAAAAGAAAAGCAAGAAGCTGCAGGTTGGGGAGTTCAACCTGATCATGGGAAGTAGACAGACAACTGTTGTTACAAGGATCAGCAACTATGAGCTGATGTTGGATAGTAATAGTTTGATTAGGTTGATTAATTGTTGCTACTCGCCAGAAATGGCTCGAAACATAATTTCGTTTTATTTTGATAATACAATGGATGCATTTTAGTTTATAAAAATAATTGTTTTTGCTTTAAAGCTAGTCCTTGTAATGGCATATATGAAATTGTTGTTTGTATTGGTAGGAATGGTAATGTAACCTTGAAAGTTGATTTGGATGAGAATGTTCTCGATAAGTCATGTCTATGGCACCATCGTCTTGGTTATATAAACAAGAATCACATCACCAAGCTCCAGTCGGAAGGAGCCATGGAATCATTCGACCTGAAATTGGATGATGTATGCAAGTCTTGCTTACTTGGTAAGATGACCAAATTGCCATTCAGAGGAAGCTGTGAAAGAGGCAAGGATCTGTTGGAACTTATGCACACATATGTCTGTGGACCGTTCAGATCTGCCACTAGAAAAGGTGATCGTTACTTTCTACATTTACTGATGATTTTAATAGATACAGTTATGTTTATCTGATTAAACATAAATCAGAAACCTTTAAAGTGTTCAAAGAATTGCAAAACGAAGTAGAGAATCAGCTGGGCAAGAAGATTAAGATGATTCGCTCCGATAGAGGCGGAGAATATCTTAGTCAAGAATTCTACGATCATCTTAAGGATTGTGGAATATTTTCACAGTTCTCTCCTCCAAGAACACCACAACACAGCAGTGTGTCTGAAAGGAGAAATCGAACACTGTTGGACATGGTTCGATCTGTGATGAGTCATGCTATACTTCCGATAAGTTTCTAGGGTCATGCCTTAGAAACTGCAACTCATATCTCAAACCTCGTTCCAACAAAGAAGGTTGCAAAGACTCCCTCTGAAGTGTGTAGTAGGGAACGTCCCTCACTAGCACACGTAAAAGTCTGGGGTTGTGAAGTCTTCGTCGGCGCCAAGCTCATGACAAGCTTGAACCCAGAGTAGAGAAGTGTTTCTTCATCGGTTACCCGCGAAAGTCCTTTGGGTACTTATTTTTCAAGCCTTCCAAGAACAAAGTGTTTGTTGCTCGAAGGGGAGTGCTTCTGTAGAGAAACCTCATATATAAGGAAACTAGTGGGAGCAGGATAGATCTTGAAGAAATTCAAGAGTCTGCCGATGATGAGCCTATAGTTGACACTGGTACTCAACCCGAGGATGAGATTCCTGTTGAGGAAACTGACAAATATCCGTCGCCGCTTCGTAGATCCAGTAGAGTGCGTCTACCTCCTGAGTTTTATGGTTTCCATATCACTACAGAAGGTGACACTCTGATCAGTGATAAAACACTGGTTAGTGAGGATGAGCCATCTAACTACAAGGAAACAATGGCAGGCCCTGAGGCTAATAAGTGGAAAGAAGCCATGGAGAGCGAGATTTAGTCCATGTATGACAATCAAGTTTGGAAATTGGTTGATCCAACACCATGTCTCAAGACGGTTGGGTGTAAATAGATATTCAAGAAGATGACAGACATGGATGGGAATTTACACACATTCAAGGCCAGACTAGTTGCGAAAGGTTTCACTCAGACTCAAGGGGTTCATTATGATGAAACTTTCTCTCCAGTAGCCAAGATAAAGTCTATTAGAGTGCTACTTGCCATTTCTGCATTTTATGACTATGAAATATGGCATATGGATGTCAAAACCGCTTTCCTTAATGGAAAACTGATAGAGAATGTGTATATGACACAACCAGATGGTGTTGTTGACAACAAGTATCCGAATAGAGTGTGTAAGCTTGAAACATCCATTTATGGACTTAAACAAGCGTCTCGCGGGTGGAACATCTGCTTCCATGAAAAGGTCAAAGAGTTTAGATTTTCTAGAAGCCATGATGAATCCTGTGTATATGTCAGATCTAGTGGGAGTAACATAGTGTTTCTAATATTGTATGTTGATGACATACTTATTATAGGAAACGACATCCCAACCTTACATAGTGTAAAGGATTGGCTTGGGAGGTGTTTTGCTATGAAACATCTACGAAATGCATCTTACATACTTGTAATAAAGAGGTATAGAGATAGATCAAAACGTCTGTTTTCACTTAGCCAGAGCACATATCTGGACAAGATCCTGAAGAATTTCAGGATGGATTGCTCCAAGAAGGGGGTTCTTGCCCATGCATCATGGGATAAAGCTAAGTAAAGAGAAATGTCCCAAGAGTGATGATGAAATGGATAGAATGAGTCAAGTCTCATATGCTTCGGTGATTGGATCGATCATGTATGCCATGATATGTACTCGACCTGATGTCTCTTATGCTTTGAGCATGCTGAGCAGATATCAGGATAATCCAGGTGAAAGTGATTGGACATCTGTTAAAGGCACTCTTAAGTACTTGAGAAGGACTAAAGAAATATGCCTTGTATACGGAGGGAGGAACGAGCTAAGAGTAACTGGGTTTAGTGACACAAGTTTCCAAAAAGACAGAGATGACTATTGGTCACAGTCAGGATGGGTGTTCATATTAAATGGAGGAGCAGTCACCTGGAAAAGTTCAAAGCAGAAGTCGGTAGCTGACTCAACGTGTGAGTCAGAGTATATAGCAGCTAGTGAAGCTGCAAAGGAAGCTACATGGTTAAAGAATTTCATTGGTGATCTTGGCGTTGTTCCCAACGTCAAGGATCCCCTTGAAGTCTTATGTGATAACGAAGGTGCAGTCGCATTGACTAAAGAACCCAATGACCATGGGAGATCCAGACATATACTCAGAAAGTACCACTATGTTCGAAATCGAGTTGAAGACGGATTCATCGTGGTGGGACGTGTAACGTCAAAGGATAATCCGACTGACCTATTTACAAAGTCATTGTCGCGGTCCAAGCATGAAAGGCATACAAGGACCATAGGTATTAGAGATCCTAGCGAAATGTCTTAATTATTTAGTTTATAGTTGAGTAATCGAAACATATAGCAGTGTTAATTGTACATGACTTGGGGTTTTATTAGTGGAGATTTAATAAAAGACTGGTGAGTCACCGTTTGCATTTCAATTATCATTGTATTTCAGTTTTGCATGTTTGGAACCTGCTTCCTGAATGGTAACACACTCAAACTTCCACAGTCGGTGGTACTCTTGGAAGCAAGCAGTGATTTAAGACTGTCATGAGTGCTAGTAGATTTTTTGTAGAGATCAGACATAGCATAGTGATTGCGACTATGCATCATGAGTGCTTGATGGAGATTCAAGTATCGGAACAAACCGCACCTAGAGATTACTTCATGGATTTAGTCACAAGTAATCTAGGATGATAATATCTCTTATTCTTCAAACCAAGATACATAGGGGATCCGCCTGTGATTCTGTCATACTTCAGTCTATCCAAACGCTACTCGTAACTGGTAGTTATAACGGGTATGTCCGGGTATGATATGATGAAATAGACAGAGACTATGTAGTGAAAGTTTATTTGTTCCTTCTTCCGGATAAGGGGAAGCGATATCTATGGGCCCCTCGATGATTATGTTGACACTAAGCGCTCGGCCAAGCCCTGAACAAATTGATGTGTTCAATTGGTGGTCTGAATAGGTCATCATAAATCTCTATCGGGAAACAAACTTTGAACTAACGGGATCTGACTATTTCCATGACCCAAGTTCATATTAATATCTTGAGAAAAGAGGAAAGAGAGATCACTTATCTAGGAGTCGTTTCTTTTCATTGATCAGAGTTCGGCTATTGCATTGGATGGCACACTTTACTCTTTTTCAGGTTGTGTTCAAGTTGACAACTTGTCCAAGTGGGAGACTGTTGGAATAGTGTCTAAGGTCATCAACTTGTTAGAACACTTCTGATAAAAAGTAGAGTCCTTTTGGGTTGCCATCAGAACCCAGAAAAATAAAAAAAATCAAAATAGAGGAAAGGTTATTTAGTTAATTAATTTATTGAGAATAAAGTAATTAGTAACTAAAAGATTAATGACAATTTAATTGGTAAATTAATCTAGGATTAATTTGGAACCAATTAAAGGGGTTGAATTGTAATTGATTAAATATAATCAATAGAACAAGTCCAGGGGTTCGGCCGCCAAAAGGCTCCATAGTTTGGAAACCCTAGGAGGCTTGTACTATAAATAGAGGCCTTGGGTGACACCCAAAGGCATCACAAACCCTTTAGTGTGCCGCCAACCATCCCCCTCTCCTCCCTTCTGCGAAATCTCTTCCCTCTCTAGGGTTAGAGATCTTTGCTCTTGATCTTCCTGGTTTTATGGTTGTCCCTGGGTACAAGCCATTAGAGGGATTCGCATATTGGATCCTGATCATCCTGCAATCGTGGCCTTGACTAGATCTCAAAGGCAACGACTTCTTGAGGTACATTCTGTTATGTTTAAGTTGCTATGATTTGCTATGAACTGATATGATCCTGAATGTGTTCATGAAATATTATGTGATTTGATCCGTTTGTCTTCCGCTGCATATGAGTTTTGTGTTTTTTGATCAAATCCCAACACAGAAGAGAGTTTTATAAAGTTCAAATTTGTCCTAAAATGTAAGTTCAGTCCCAAAAGTTATCAAGTCTACTAGTCTACTAGCCTTTCTGTAACATTTTCCCCTCTATCTCCTGAATCACCTACACAAAATCAAATTATAAACAACAAAACTCATTGTAAGAAAATTTCTCAAAACATGGTGATTATGCAACATTATCTCAACATACTATAGAACTCAATACTATAAGTATATAACTGATTGATATCATAATCTTTGACTATTACAGTTAACTCGTGTGTTTAATCACACTATTTCTCAGTTTATAACATAAGTACTCAATCGCATTTTAACTCATTCCAAATTGGTTGTCCCAGCCAATTAGAGTCAATAATAACCTGTTAATTCACAATTCAAACATAAGTAATGAATTACAGTTCCTCACCTGATGTCTGCTCAGCTCGTGATATACCCATGCCTCGTGTATCTCCTTCCCTCCTATGAGGATCAGCTTTAAAATAACATCACACATCATATCTCAAATATCCTTAAACATTCCCAAAAAGTCTGGTTGAAAAGATCAAGCCACACAAAAATTACAAGGCTTCTGTCGAGGGGAATATTAGTGCCGCTAGTTATAAGACTAGTGCCGCTAATATCATCTGTTAAGCCCACTCTCATGACTTAAGTGATTCAGCCACAAAATTCAACATATTTTCACATCTACAGTTAAACAAGATACTCTGTAGCAACATACTAACAACATATAACACAAATTCTACTCAAAATCGTGATATTGAACATCTAGGGTTCGAAAACCCCCAAAACTCATAAACAATCAAATTACCTCTTGATTTGGAGTTAAATAACGTGTTTAGGTTGTTAGATTAGGCTCCTTAAGCTCCCACACGAATCCCTCAACTCAATTTGGCCAGAAATCGCCTTAACCTTGCCGACTCTCGAAAAGTTGTGTGTTTTATGACTTAACACGTATGTTTGACTATAAGGAAATCTGACCACATACTATTTGCATTGCTAACAATAAATGTTAGCGTCGCTAACATGCTTCGACTCAATTTTCTTTATATTGTTCCTGTTAAATCGTTTCCTAATGCCCAATACTCATATATAACAGTTAAAACTTGTAATACAACACTTAGGAAGGACTCACACAGTATCTCATCACTCGCTACTCTCCTGATTACCCAGAAAAACGTAAATACTAAAGAAATGTTCACTAAATCTCTAAATTAGCAACTTGTTACGAAATTAGCAATAATCACTACACCTTACTTGTCTCAATTAGGAACCGGTCTTACATGTTACAACATTCTTATTTGAATGATGAGATATATTCAGAATAGTCCTTACATTTTGACTCTATATTCAATTAAGTCCTAATTGTTTTTTATATTCAATTAAGCCCAATATTTTGTTAAATGTTTACAATTTTAGTTATATATAACAATGAAATATTCATTATAGTCCTTACATTTTGATTCTTTTGACAATTTAGAGTTGGATTTTCATTTTTATTCAATTAAGTCCTTACATTTTGACATTTACATTTTGACTCTATACATCATCAGTTGTAAAAATATAAAAACAGCATAACTAACTATTATCCAAAATTCTAAACATTTAACAAAATATTGGACTTAATATAAAAAACAATTATGGCTTAATTGAATATATGGTCAAAATATAATGATTTTTCTGAATATATCATTTGAAAGATCATAGTTTTTCATTAAACTGCAATAACATAATAAAAAATTGTATCTTAAAAATAGATCGATATTATTTTCTAACTATAGAGAATACAAAATTATATATATATATATATATATATATATATATATATATATATATATATATATATATATATATATATATATATATATATATATATATATATATATAGAAGTAGTAAACAAGTGTTAAACAATTAAAAAAAATATGATTATTAAGCTGTTAACTAAAAAAGCTATAAAATAATAGCAAAGTATCTACAATGTTTTAAAAAATACCACTGAATTATGAAAATGTAACAAATTTTAACTTTTGTTTGAAAATATCTTTACGGCCGAGAGAAATGACTATTGCCGGTCACAATGGTATTTTAAAAACAAAAACTAAAATTTATTATTTTTTCACAACGTTTTATAATTTGCTGGTGTTATAAAACACTTTAAAAATGTTAGCGTATTATGTATTCATTCATTAAAATATCAATTATCTAACTATGTTAATTTAATGTTGAAGAAAGCCAGGAGAAACCGAAACCAAATAAAAGGTGACATGAACCAAAGTGGATTTTTTGTGCATGTCCACTGCATGCCTTTAATTTACTTTCTAGGACAAAACATGTGTGGCCCCATCGCATACCATGACCAACTTTACATTTTCTTTCTTAGAAATGATAACATTTTAAAATGACAAAACTGAAAAAATGTCGCGGTGGTTTGTTATTTTTTCTGAATATGTCGCGGTGGTTTGTTGATTTCCAGCCTCCATCTAGAAGCCCTTCATTCTAGAAGCCACCATTGTTGATAAAGCTTAAGGTGGCAAATTTGATCTTCTCTTCCAAGAATTCAATGTGTTCATATACTATAGATTTAGTGGCTAGTTTAGTTATAAATAGAGGCTTAAGTTTCAGTTCTTAGACATCTCAAACATCACAAACACATAGAGTTAGTGAGCATAACACTTAGAGTGTAAGTGTTAGATAGAGCGTTGGTTTTTTGTAATAGTCGAGTGTGAGAGTTGCTCATCCTATTGTAATTCTGTTCTAGTGTTGAATAGAAGAGCTTTCCGATCCTAACAAGTGGTATCAGAGCCTCGTTTCGGTACCGATCGTTTTTTGGTCGAAATGTTTTTTTTTCAAAATCGATTTCCGGACACACCATTGTAAAGTACTCGTTCCCACGATTCCGAATACATATTTTTCGGAATTTTTCGACCACCGGAAGACCTCCAAAAGTCCGGTCAAAGGTTTGCCGGAAAAACCAGTTCGCCGGAAAACTTGCCGGAGAAGACGATCGGAGAACACGATACTGTAGCGACACTGTATCAACACTGTAGCAAGTTTCAGAAAACTGCATTTTGGCCCCCTGAAATTCCAGAAAGTTGCAAACAGGTCCCTCTAATACTATAAAACTCCGTTTTGGTCCTAGTTTTTTCTGAAAGTTACAATTTTGGTCCTTATACTTCTGAAACGTTTTAGAAAGGTCCCTATGTTTCAAAACCTTCCAGTTTGGTCCCTGTAATTCCACAAATTACAGATTGACCCCTATACTTCTTAAACATTTCAAATTGGCCCATAATTTTTTCAGAAGTTCATTTTAGTCTGAAAAAATATATCCCACCTATTTCGACCCTTTCGGAAATAACTGTGATCTCGGTTTTGCCTAATTCCATCCCAAAATTTCACAAAAACGCAAACTACGAAGTCTTTCTCATGGAATCTACAAGTTCAGATATAATGGTCCGACTTACGCCCACAAATTATAATATGTGGAAGCCGAGGATGGAAGATTTGTTAAATCTAAAGGATCTAGCAGAACCTTTAGAAACGAAGGGCGTAAAACCTGAAAAGACAACAGTCGACGTCTGGACGAGAATGAATAAGAAAACTGTGGCACAAATTCGACAATGGATTGACCACAGTGTTTTTCATCATGTTTCTCAAGAAACAGACGCATACAAACTCTGGGAAAAGCTTGAGAGTATGTATCAAGAAAAGACTGCACGCAACAAGACCCTACTAATGAGGCGCCTGGTAAACCACAAGTTACGAAGTGGTACCTCCATAGCCGAGCATACGAGTCAGTTCCAAGATCTCGTAAATCAGCTCAGTTCTGCCGAATGGGTTCTCAAAGATGAGGAGCAAGCAATATTGTTGCTAAGTTCTCTACCTGATCATTGGGAAACACTTGTTGTTACTCTTAGCAATTCTGCCCCCGGTGGCAAAGTGACAATGGAGATGGTCACAGACGCTCTCATGAACGAGGAAGCTAGAAGAAAAGAAGCTGGTACAGACCAGTCATTTTCCCTCATAACAGAAAACAAAGAAAGAGGCGGAGCTAGAACTGGTGGAAGAGGAAGAGGTCGAGGTAGAGGCAAACGTGGTCAAAGTAGAGGAAAATCTCAAGTTAGAGGAAGATCAAAAGAAAGGGGAAAGTCTTCAAGTACATGGTTTGAAGGCCACTGCAACTACTGCAATCATTATGGCCACAAAAAGAGCGATTGTCGAAAGTTTCTACGAGAACAGGCTGAAACGAGTACTAGTTCAAGCAAGGAGGATGGTGAGACCATGGTCAACATTTCACAAGACATTGCCCTTATTGCATGCGAAGAGGATGCATGCCTACACGTAGGTACTCGTGATGACGAGTGGGTGATTGATACCGCTGCATCATATCATTCCACTACGGACCGGGATTTATTTGCAACATATAAATCCGTAAACCATGGTACCGTGAGGATGGGAAACACTAGTTCTTCTAACATTGTTGGTATCGGTGATGTACATATAAAGACCAATGTAAGGTGTACATTGGTGTTGAAAGATGTTCGACATGTTCCAGAGCTAAGAATGAATCTTATCTCAATTGGAGCTCTTGACCTTCAGGGCTATGACAACCACTTCGGAAATGGCAACTGGAAGTTGTTAAAAGGCATTATGGTCATTTCAAGGGGAAAGCTTTGTGATACTATTTATAAGTCATATACAAAGTTGATTCAACCAAGTCTCAATGTAGTAGAAGAAGAGACATCACCAAATCTGTGGCATAGAAGACTAGGCCACATGACTGTGAAAGGGTTAACAACTCTTGAGAAGAAGAAGTCCATTTCCATGGAAAAAGATCTTGCCCTGGATCCTTGTGAATACTGCTTATTTGGGAAACAACACAGAGTTTCCTTTAGCTCCACAAGAAATAAGCGCTCTGAGTTGTTGAGCCTTGTCCACTTCGACGTATGTGGACCCATTGAAGTAGAATCTCTTGGTGGAAGCAGGTATTTTGTGACATTCATCGACGATGCATCACGAAAAGTATGGGTTTATTGTCTCAGGTCGAAGGATCAAGTATTTGATCGTTTTAAAGCTTTTCATATAATGGTGGAAAGACAAACTGGCAAGCAGTTGAAATGTCTCAGATCAGATAATGGAGGTGAGTACTATTCTCGTGAGTTCTCCACATATTGCACAAAATATGGTATCAGACATGAAAAGACTGTCCCACATACCCCACAGCATAACGGTGTAGCAGAACGAATGAATCATACAATTGTTGAGAAGGTCCGATGTATGATCAGTGCGGCTAAACTACCAAAGCTATTCTAGGGTTAAGCTGTATTGACAGCTTGTTACCTTATAAATAGGTCACCTTCAGTTCCATTGAATTTTGAAGTTCCAGAAAAGATATGGACAGGTAAAGACATAACATATTCTCACTTGAGAGTATTTGGGTGCAAGGCATTTGCACATGTGTCAAGTCAATTGCGGAAGAAGTTGGACCTCAAATCCACTCCATGCATCTTTATTGGATATGGAGATGAAGAGTTCGGGTACAACCTATGGGACCCAGAACTAAAGAAGGTTATTCGACGCAGAGATGTTGTTTTCTATGAAGACCAGTATTATGATTTCAAGGCATCGATTAACGAGCAACAAAGCTTCAAAGTTCCAGAAATGATATCTGAAACAAAAGATGATGTTCCGACCAATGAACATAATAATGAAGTTGATGATGAAGATCAAGGAGGTGTTCAGCAGGGGGAGCTTCCACCTCTTGATAATTCAGAGTCATTGCCAGATGTTTCTAATCAAGAAACTCAAGTTCGACGATCTGGTCGAGTACGTGTTCCTTCCTCAAGATACCCAACTTCAAACTACATCCTTCTTACCAGCGAGGGGGAGCCAGAGAGCTTTCAGGAAGCTCAATCTCATATTAACAAAGCCAATTGGCAGAAGGCCATGGAAGACGAAATGAATTCTTTGCACAAAAATCAAACATATGAGTTGGTGAAACTTCCTAAAGGAAAGAAAGCCTTGAAAAACAAGTGGGTTTTCAAGTTGAAGAAAGATGGCAAAGGAAACATTGTGAAGTACAAGGCAAGACTCGTTGTCAAAGGATTCCAACAAAAGGAGGGAATTGACTTTGATGAGATTTTTTCGCCGGTTGTGAAGATGATGTCGATTCGAGTCGTGCTCGGATTGGTAGCCAGTCTAGATCTTGAACTTGAGCAGATGGATGTAAAAACAGCTTTTCTCCATGGTGATTTGGATGAAGAAATATACATGGAGCAGCCCGATGGGTTTAAAATCCCAAAGAAAGAGCATCTCGTCTGCAAGCTGAAGAAGAGCCTTTATGGTCTTAAGCAAGCCCCAAGACAGTGGTACAAGAAGTTTGACTCGTTCATGGCAAGCCACGAGTACAAAAGAACTGTTGCAGACCACTGCGTATACTTGAAGAAGTTTCTAGATGGGAAATTTGTCATCCTTTTGCTCTATGTGGATGATATGCTAATAGTCGGTCAAGATGCAACCATGATCAACAACTTGAAGAAGGATTTGTCTAAGTTCTTTGATATGAAAGACTTAGGCCCAGCTCAACAAATATTGGGCATGAAAATTATTCGTGATAGAGAATCAAGAAAATTGTTCTTGTCACAGGAGGAGTATGTTGAACGTGTGATCAAAAGGTTCAACATGGAAAAGGCCAAGCCTGTTGGCACTCCGTTGGCAAATCACTTCAAGTTAAGTAAGAAAATTGTCCTTCTTCCAGTAAAGAAAAAGAGCAAATGAAAGCAGTCCCTTATTCATCAGCCGTAGGAAGTCTTATGTATGCGATGGTGTGTACAAGGCCAGATATTGCTCATGCTGTTGGTGTCGTGAGTAGATATCTTGCAAATCCTGGAAAGCAACACTGGGAAGCAGTCAAGTGGATACTCCGATACCTGAAGGGTAGTTCAAAACTATGTTTATGTTACGGGGGAGCTAAGCCAATCGTGAAAGGTTATACAGATGCTGATATGGCAGGAGATCTTGATAATAGGAAATCTACATCAAGTTACGTTTTCACTTTGGCAGGGGGAGCTATCTCATGGCAATCCAAGTTACAGAAGTGTGTAGCACTGTCAACAACAGAAGCCGAATACATTGCTACCGTTGAAGCTGGGAAGGAGCTTATATGGTGAAAACGGTTTCTTCAAGAATTGGGATTTCCACAAGCAGAATACATCATTCATTGCGACAGTCAGAGTGCTATGGACCTGAGCAAGAATTCGATGTACCATTCCTGCACTAAGCATATCGATATCCGTTATCATTGGCTTAGAGAAGCAATCGAGAGAGGAGAATTGAAGTTGTCAAAGATCAATACAAATGACAATCCTGCAGACATATTGACCAAGGTGGTGACACAAGACAAACACAAACTATGTGCTGACATAGTTGGGCTAAGGATTGTTCAACAGAGGCTGGAGGGGGAGATTTGTTGATTTCCAGCCTCCATCTAGAAGCCCTCCATTCTAGAAGCCACCATTGTTGAAAAAGCTTAAGGTGGCAAATTTGATCTTCTCTTCCAAGAATTCAATGTGTTCATATACTATAGATTTAGTGGCTAGTTTAGCTATAAATAGAGGCTTAAGTTTCAGTTCTTAGACATTCCAAACATCACAAACACATAGAGTTAGTGAGCATAACACTTAGAGTGTAAGTGTTAGATAGAGGGTTGGTTTTTTGTAATAGTCGAGTGTGAGAGTTGCTCCTCCTATTGTAATTTTGTTCTAGTGTTGAATAGAAGAGTTTTCCGATCCTAACATCTCTCTCACTTAACCATCTACATTTTGATCGATTTTCTTCCAAGGTACACCTCTTTTCATTTTAGGATTCTTTAAATGTTTTCATTGTTGTATGTGTTTAGTAATAATTTAGACATCATTTTGAAATCAGGGGAGGAAATAGACGATTGGATTTTGCAAAATTGGCGAAAATTACATTCACCTTGAGATACGAGCCGGTTTTCTTCATGAAGCTAAACATTGTTTTTATCATCGATTCTATCAAATCCAGTTTGAATAAACCGAAAGACGAAGCATAAGCGCCTTTCATGGCGAGAACAAGTAAATCGTAGTGTCGTTTGGATCAACATATACTTCATTACCAACAACGATTGCTTCAATGAGGGTGGAACGGTGGTATGGTAGAATATTCAATTGCACCCAATTGTCAGTAAACGATTGATTAGCGGCAACGGACTGGAGGATTTCATTAGGAAAGCGATGATGATGGCTATGTTGGAGCTAAAAAGTGCTTTGAGGACGACAGAGTCTGTCTTGTGGGGAAGGTAGTGCTGATTGCCATTCAATTAGGATCACCTCCTGCCATGGGTTATGCTTATGGGCTTTTCCATTAGTCTGATGAGGGGGAGGAGACTTATGATTTCTATAAGAGAGAGAGAGAGAGAGGGGTAAGATTGGTGGGGGTGGTAGAATTTAATTAAATTTTTATTATAAAACTGATAAATAAATAAAATAAGAACTAAATAAATTAAAAATGGTAAAACAGACATTTTAATTTGGACAGGAACCAAATCCACTAAGAAAACTATGAAAATGACCATCCATACAAATTAGCAAATGTTTGGACCAGAAGCACAAAAATCAGCAAACCATATGGATAATGTTACAGTTTTGTCTTACAAAATTAAGTGTATTCTTATTAAACCATCCATATATGCCAGTTTTTTTAACAACTCAGTTGAAGAATATAAATTAACAATGACGTTTTAAATTGCTTAATTTTCAAGTACTCATCGGTTGATAGTAGGGCTGTCAAATATTTACCATGGAAAACCAACCAACATATTACCAAGTGAACCAATAAAATTGGTAGCCAATATGTTTAATAGCCAACATATTTGGTTGGTAGTACCATGCTAACATCGTAGCGGTCGTCATGCGATCAAAAATAAGAAAATACCTAACACACACACTTAGCACAGTGGAAGTCAGGGTCGATCCACATGAGTTACGTGGTCGAGACAGGTGACAGATTACCAACTGCAGTGTCACGCTACAGTCAGAGGACCTAGTTTCTAACTTTTTCCAAAACAATCCCAAAAGAACATAAACTAAAACAATTCCAAGCAAGCATTAACTAAACTAAACTACTAACTAAACCTTGTTACCTACTAAAATCAGAAGTACATCTCCGATTTAGAAGCAATCAAAGGCAATCCAAACATCAAACACAATCCAATTACTCAAAAATCATTCACAAGCATAAATACCGAAAAAACTAAGCAATTAACATAAACCAAAAGATTATCATTAACCAAATCAGATCCAACAGGTTCAAAACAGTAACCAAACTTATTAAAAACAGAAACAAAGACTCAATGTCAATGGTTGTCACTTCCAAAGACACTAGCCACTATCACTAACTATTTAACTGATTGAAAATTAAAGATAAAAACATGAAAATACCAAAAGATGGTTGCTGAAGCTAAATCTTGGAGTCAAAGAGCCTTGGGGGTCGATTTCACACCAGGTCTTCGCTAGTTTTTTCGACCTAAGAGCCTTTATTTATAGTTGCAAAAATCTCGAAGCCGCGCCGCGCATAAGTGGATCCCGCGTCGCGCGTGCGTGTTTATCCCCGTTTTATCAGAATTTAAATTCTCTCCACCGCCTCATACCCGCGTCGCGTGTTTGTGAATTCCACGGCACGCGTACGTCTTTTCCTGATTTTGGTCCCTGTTTTCATTATTTCTTTCCAAACAAGTGTTGGTACGAAAAGTGAGAATACCACGATGTATATGATATAATTCCACACTTGTGCCTGCTTGTCCCCAAGCAAGAGAGTTTTTAATAGATTTTAACTAAGACTCAAACAATTTTTGACTGTGTTCAGTTTCAAAGCTTATTACCTTATAAGTTAGAGTGGAATAGTTCGTGAAAACATAATCGGAATGTTCTTTGGAATTCATGGCTTTCTAGAGAACCCTTGATTACAAATTTTCTGTCCACAATGAAGTGTACGTACTCATTCAGATTCTAAAGGCCAATAAAGAACTGTCCATAACTTTCGATGCTGTCCGTGTAACAAGCTTTCAGAAATACCATCCCAGACCAGACGATCTTAGGTGGCAAGGTGCATAAGGCCCACCCATTTTAGACTTACCGGCTCGAACAACAAAGGTCATTGATCGACAATTCCTTCCTAAATCCCAATCCTAAAACAGTCCAATCTTCTAAACTCATAAAGCTCAACTTGTTTGACTAAACTAATAGCATGATTACAACTACATAGTATTTCTCGCAAAATACTAATGATATAAACAATCACAAACTATTCATTTCAAAATTATAACCTATTAAAAATTTTGAAAAAATTGCTAAAATTTTGAAAAATCGGTCATTTCCGCAAAAATTTCAAAAAACTACTCTTTCGACCGTCCACACCCCACACTTAAAACCGTACATCGTCCTCGTTGTACAAAAATTATTCAAAACAAGGGAAAAAGAGTTACCCCTTTGGACGGTAGATTGCTTGGTTGGTGCTCAATGTCACAGGTACAAATACGAACAAAAAGGTCCTCGATTTCGCATTCTGGAGTTGTAGCGCAACAGTGAACACGCTGGTAGTCAAGACAAGTGGAGGGGGCACGTGACCCCACACTTGCTTGAAACAACTCCTCCAATTTTTGGTATCACATGCATAACTCACAACAAATATTAAATGCAAACAAACAACTAAAATATAAACAAACAAAAGATAGAAAGTGTCATAAGTATAGTACAGATATCCAAAAGAAAATAAGAAAAATACATCAATCGCCACCTGGTGGCCTGGAAGAACCAGCCTCATGATCGTGAGCTTGGGCTGGGAATGATCGGGGGCGGTGTCCCTACTGTGTGGCTAACTCTAAAAGTACCCATCCGATCCACTCCAACTGCTCCTCCATCCTAGCGACCCGATCCTGCAATCGCCTCAGCTCTGTCGCCTCCTCCTGCTGTGGCTGTGGTGCTGGCTCTGCTGGTGCTGCCAGTCTCCGGCGTCTCCTACCCGGCAGGGCGTAAGCTGGCTGGGGGTCCTGGGGTGCCTCAGTCGCCACCCTCACGAACTGACCTGGGAGCTGCTGCTCTATAAGCCCCATGTTCTCCAGGGCTCGCGCCGTAGTGTGAGCTGGAGGTAAAGCAGTCAAGGATGCCACAACAGGAGCAGTAAGAATCCGGTACGAATGGGCCAGGCGGGTGATGTAATGCCCGCAGGCCAGAGGACTGCTGGCTGATGGACCCGTCGCACGAGTGGATAGGGAGACGGCTAGGGCGAACGGGAGGTGAAGGAACCTGGAAGGGTCAAGGAGGACTCAGAGATAAGTTATGTCCTCGCCGGACACCTTCTCGCCCCCTCCCTGTGCATGATGGAGGTGGAGACGATGCGGTGCATGTGTCGGTGAAGCGGATCACGGAGTTGGCTCTCCCTGGATGTCCCCGCCTCATAGAACACATTGGACAACGGTGCCCAAACCTCTGCATTGGCAGCCCTGGCAGGCTGCCCCTGAGTGCACGCTAGAAGAAACTGTGTGAAATGGCGGTGCTGGAGGTCCGCCTCTGTATAAATGCCTATGCGCCTCCCAAACTCCCGGACGTTGCACTCCCTATGCACTCCTCCCAATCTAAATCGTACCAGTCTGGAACGGGCCTCTGTCGACCTTGGTGCAAAACGGACAGTAGATAGGAACTCCAAAAGAAGCTCGGTGTATACTGTGTCCTCCTGGGACCATTAGCCTATCCCAGCCTCGACAAGTGAATTAAGCATCCCCGTGGGTCCATGTGCGGTGGAGGAATGGCTCGATCTCTCCCCAAAGCCCCGCGTCTTCGAGGATGTCTCGGTCAATGATCGTCGCCTCAAGAACCCGGCGACCTACGAGTGCATCCCACCTGCTAGCAAACTCCACAGAGCTATCCAATCCCTCAGGGAACTGGAGAAACTGGTGGTCAAGTCTGAACGACATCTACACAAAAGAAAATTTTTTGCAATTTAAGTCCTTTTCTTCCCCACCGCTCCGCGGCGCGGCCCAAGCCCAATGGCACAGCGTGGCGAGCGGCTGTTTCCAATTCCAAACCCAAAATCACGATTTAACATGTTTGAACTCAATCCAACCATACTACAAGGTAGCCTAAGTACCGACTAACTCATCTAGGGTCATTATTTGGCAAAATAAACACCCTACGAGTCAGCATTGGTGATTTCTAAGTTTTTGAGTTTTTGGAGAAATCAACCAAATCAACTGCCTAATCACTAGTTTTAGCAAGTAAAAGCTAGTTAGAATGACGTACCTTGGTGGCGAGAATGAAATGAACAAGAAAAAACACAAGAAATTTTCGATGATCAGAGCTCTGCGGCGTGGTGTGTGTGAATAGTGTCGCAGCTTACCTTATTATCGACGGAAACCGACTGATCGATTCCCGCGGCGCGGATATGAGCGAACCGCGGCGCGCGTACCCCCAAATCAACCCCTGCGCATTGGGTTGGTTTACGAACCCGCGGCGTGCAATTTTCCTGACCACGGCGCGGTCATCAAAAATCAAAATTCTTCAAAACAACCCCACACTTGCCTTGGACCAATAATACCTGCAAATGACGATGATATAATCTTCCTAATTACTCCTAACAATACAGATCCTAACCTATGAAAAGATTGGTTGCCTCCCAACAAGCGCTAAGTTTAACGTCTTCAGCTAGACGTACTATTCCTACTCCTATTCTTCTTGAATTCCTGATGGCATCTTCTTGTGATCTGGCGTGAAATTGTGAGCCATCATTGACATCAATGAAGTGAGTTGATTCATCCTGTCACTAACCCCGCTAATCCATTGTTGCTGAGCTTCCAGAAGATGAAAGACCTTTGCTTCTCTTTCCCTTACATCTTTCTCATACTGCTGGTGCCTTGCCTCCAACATCTCCATCATG
Organism: Cichorium intybus; assembly: GCA_023525715.1. NCBI lineage: Eukaryota > Viridiplantae > Streptophyta > Magnoliopsida > Asterales > Asteraceae > Cichorium > Cichorium intybus. Next base: position 80,127,765 of record CM042013.1, on the reverse strand, counting down.
TCCAGCAGCTACTCCTTGTCAATGGTGGACAACGGATGCTCCTTTGTTTCCTTTAAAACTTCCTCCTTTCCTCCTTCTCCCGTTCGCGTCCATATTTTTCTTTTGTCCCTAACCCCAGGCTCCATCAGCAAGTTGCTATCCAAATTCTTATCATCATACCCTTGAGGTAGAGATATGGGACTTCCGAACATATTTAACCTTCTTTTTCTCGACCCAAAGAAGATATCCAAATCTCTTGTTTTACAATCAATAATAGTGCCGGCTGTAGCCAAGAACGGACGTCCTAATATTAATGCGAGCGCATCCTCTTGACTCTCATATTCCATGACTAAAAAGTCCACTGGGTAAAAGAAATCCCCAACTTTCACTATGACATTGGTCAGCTTACTTCGGGATACTTTGGTTGACTGGTCAGCCAACTGTAACACGGTCTTTGCTGGCTCTAACTCCTCATACTTGTATTTATCATACAAGTATCCCTGTAGCACATTCACACTTGCTCCTAAATCCAGCAAGGTGTTCCTAATGACCACATCTCCTACAGTAGCAGTGATCAGTGGTGACCCAGGATCCTTTTCTTTCTTGGGCAGTGTTCCCAACAGTGCCTCACTAGCTTTAATTGTCAACCTCACAGTGTCAGGTGTGGGAGTCTTGCTTTTTCCATTTTTCTCGCACATCTCCTGAAGAATTCTTGTAACCTCAGGAGCGTTCTTAAGTTCATCCCACAAGGGTTGGTTCATCGATGGCCCCGTCGATTTGGGCGCTTCTTGCTTTGTCTTTCCCTTCTTATCCTTCTTCCTTTGTTTAATTCCAGCTATTATTGGCTGCTTTTCCTCTTGGCCATCCTTGTTCTCCTTTGGTTGAGTTTCCTTCTCAACGGGAATTTCCATTAATTCCGTGTCTTTCCTATTCTCCTTTTCACTTTCCACCTTTTCCTTAACTTCTTCTTCTTTTTCACTCTCAGCCTCATTTCCCGATTCTAGCAAATCTTCCAGGGTGACCTTCCTCCATTCAGCCTCAACAGTGTTGACATGTTCCTTTCCGGCCCGCTGACCATGGGTCGGATTGACTTCTGTGGTACTTGGTAGCTTCCCATTATCTCTTTTTCGTTGGCCTTCAGCCATTTGGGCGATTTGCCTCTCCATATTGACGATGGCCTTCGCATTGGCCTGCGATTGCTGCTGTGTTGTGTTGAACATCTCATACATTTTCGCGACCAGATCCTCCTGTGTCCCTGGGGCATTGTTAATGGAGTTATTGGGCCCCCTATTGTTGCTGCTACCATTTCCATTGGCATTACCACTATTGTTTTCCGGTTGATACTGCCTGGGCTGGTTGGATGACTGTCCTTAGTAGTTGTTCTGCCTCTAGTTATTGAAATTCTGCTGACCTTGGTTATATGGTCTATAGGGTCGTCCATTGCCATATTGACCTTGACCCTGACCGTAGACTTGATTTGCTTCTTAAGTCTTTGGTCCTCCTTGACCTCCTTGTGGCTGACTTTGAGGACCATTCTGCAGAGTAGACACAAGCCTATCGAATTTCTTATTGAGCTCGCTTATCTCCTTCTTTACATCCTTTTTCCAGTCGGCATCGGCTCCTATTGCTGCAGCTGTGCCTACCGTCTTTCTTGTAGAGAAATTCTCCTTGGAGCCATTACTTAACTGTTCCAAAAACCGCCAAGCCTCCTCCGGGTCTTGCATCATAATAGTGCCACTAGATGACGCGTTAATCATAGCTTGGTTTGTCTCACTTGCTCCTTCAAAGAATACCTTGACCAGTTGCCACTTTGGAATATCGTGATGAGGGCACGACCTCATCAACTCCTTTAGACGATCCCATGCTTCATGAAAAGCTTCTCCAGGCTTCTGCTGAAAATCCTGAATGGCCCTCCTGATTTCCGTCGTCTTGCTTGCCGGATAAAACTCTTGTAAGAACTTAGCTTTGAGTTGGTCCCATGTAGTGATGCTATTCGATGGCAAAGACGTAAACCAATATTTGGCTTTGTCTTTAAGAGTGAATGGGAACAATCTTAATCTAAAAATGTTCTTATTAGTGTTCCTAGGGGTGTTAGCGTTGACTATTGCTATAAACTGATACAAGTGATTATATGCGTCATCCTGTTTGTACCCCCTAAATTTCGGTAATATCCCTAACAATTGATGCCCAATTTCTACTTGAGATTCTATATCATCAGGAATGTAAATGGGCGACGATTCATCGTACTCCCGTGGCTGGAAGTGCGATGCAACCGATTGCCCCCTCGGTTGTGCAAAATACAAGGGTTGAGCAGGATTACCGTAAAAGTGATGATCTTTATATATCTGCTGACCTTGTAGTGGTTGATGCTGTTGTGCTCTTCTTGGAGGTCCTCGACCTCGGTTCCATGGTTGCTGTGGTGCTGGTAGAACCCATCCTTCGTCTTCTTCATCATACCTCTCCTCAGTCTCTTGATACTGGTACTGCTGCTGAGGTGGTTGCTGTTGATATTATTGCTGCGGTGGTATAGGTTGGAATGTGGTTTTTGGTTTAAAAAGTACTGGTGCTGGTTGTGAAATGGGTTGAGAAATGGGTGTTTGCTGTCTAGATACTCGGGTGCCATCGCGGATCGGCGCTCCCCAAGACATGGCAGATGTAAATGGGTTTGTGGATTGAGGTTGGGATAAAGGTTGAAATGGTGGAATCGACAGCGGAGTGCATGAAGGTATAGGTGTAGGGGCTGAAGCTGCACCACCAGTAGCACTCGCGCTCCCAATGTGGAATTCTGAAACCGGGGGAATAAATGACATCCCCGTTGCCTCACCCGAGGGTTCCTGGGCAACACTCACTATACTACTACTGACATTACTAAAACTCATTGTATTTAAACGCCTACGTGCACGGATCTTGCGCAGTTCGCTCAATCTCTGAGTCAAAATGCAAAGGGGATAATTGCTCACCCCTACGGGTACGCATGCACTAATGCAACATGCCCGAGAAATTAAAAACCAAAATTATTAACTAACTGAAATCAAAAACCAAAAAATTCAAAAACTAAAAGTGCTACAAATCACCTATTCTCAAGCTCACGACTCCCCGGCAACGGCGCCAAAATTTGACATCGCAGCGGTCGTCATGCGGTCAAAAATAAGAAAATACCTAACACACACACTTAGCACAGTGGAAGTCAGGGTCGATCCACAGGAGTTACGTGGTCGAGACAGGTGACAGATTACCAACTGCAGTGTCACGCTACAGTCAGAGAACCTAGTTTCTAACTTTTTCCAAAACAA